>JAKSZU010000009.1:5022813-5325446 GCA_026018925.1 Tupaia tana | reverse complement strand
TCCGTGGGTCTCAAAGTTGAATACACATTAAGATCTCACAGTCATCTTTCACTGCAGACTCAGAAATTCTGGAGTGGGCCTGAGTTTCCACATTTCTAAGCAGATCTCAGGTGATGCCAAGGCAGTTTGTTTATGGACAGCATTTTGACAAGGAAGGGTCTGATCAGAGCACCTCTTACCCTTCACATAGTTTGATTTTGAGCTCTCTACTTACTGATACTCTGATTATGTAATAAACCAAAGTTTTGTGTAGAATGCATATTTCAACTGAGGGAAAAGTTCTCAGTTATGCAGATACAGAAACTGACCTGTGATATGAAGGAGACAGTACTTATTTCTTTCCCAACTTTTAATATACAATGTATCTGTAAAATATTTCCTGAAGAGCACAATCTGAGCTAAGAAGCTGTTGAACTGTCTTTGCAATTTGGGGAGAATTGTACTTTGGTTGGATGAAAATCTGGATTTGGAGGAGCTTTAATTATGGGAGTTAATGAACTTTTTACAAAGGGAGCTTCTGGCATAAAAAATTTGTGACCTGCTTTCAGACCCTAGCCAGGGCCTATTTCCATGCACTAAGTCGAAGTGGAGATCTAGAATTGTGGGCAGCTGTCAGTGTGTCTTGCACTAATGCACTTTCCTGATCACTGCAGTGATGTGGCACCTAGAATGAAGGCCTCCATGTAAGTGGCCTTTATACTTTCTATCCAATGCTGAATTGAGTGCCCAAGTTCATTGTTGGTAGAGCTCTGTGTTCTCTGGATTCTTTGCTGAAACTCCTCCTCCTGACTACCCAGAAGACTGGCTGCTGGTTTGACAGATTATAGGGCTTTGCCAATCAGTCTTTGTTTTGCTTTACTAAGTCAAGACTAAGATGGTAGCCTACTTTAGCAAGAGGACAAAGAACCTAATTGTTAGAGTGACCAGTGTGTTTAAATTAAGTGTCAATTTACCTATGTGGAATATGGCAGGAGAACAGAGTGTTCTTTGTTGCTTTGTCACAGCCCTTCATTCAGAAGAATGAAACCTTCCCCACGAGGTCAGAGGTGGTATGTGCACCATCAGTGGGAACACAAAGGAAGTGTGCCCAATGTTTACCTCTTCCAGAAGCTGACAGTCTAGTGACTGGTACATCAAACTCATCATCAGTGTCCATTAATGACTCTCATTCCTTCTTTCCTTTTTGATAAGCTTACTCTGATGTATGAGCACCTACTTTGTGCCAGGTTTTGGGTTTACAAAGATGGGGATGGCATGGCCTCTATTGATGCTTGAAGAAAAGATCCCTAAAAATGGGTACACTGAGGTGCATGCCTTGGAGAGAGAAACATTAGCCATGCAGGAAGGATTAGAATCTCTCTCAGGACCAGAAGATGGCTTAATAGTTATGTTCCTGGACTCCCACGTAATTGACTGCCATTTGAGTCCTGGACCCGGCAGCTTAAAACTCACGCCAGGTGCATGTGCATGTATACCCAAGATCCCGAGAGGAGAATGGAGGAGAAGGGATTGAGGCATGGCCATTCCCCCAGGGGGTGATTTCTTGCTTTCTCTGTGTGTATGTGTGTCTCTCTCTGTCTCTCTGCTGAGAGTTCATGCACCCTATAGCAAAAATCTCTCTTAAAAAAAAGGGATCTCTATCTTATGCATTTTTACTCATCTCCCCTTGGAAAGAAATGTAGAAAGAGAACAAGCAATGTCTCTGGCCTCTTCTTATAAAATCACAATTCCCATCTATGAGGTCTGTACTCTCATAAACCTATCTCCCAAAACCTTCACCTCTTGGTTCAGATTTCAACATAGGGATTTGGAAGGCTGACACAGTTTTCCTATAGCAGATTCCTTCCTACATTTCTTTTAGAAAGACTTGGATTCCTTTCCCAAACCTCTTCGGTTGAGCTCCTTGTCCAGCCTGGAGACAGAGCAGTGCCCTGTATGGCCTACCACCGTCCCTTTGGTCTGGGACTCTGGCAATTTGTACAACTACTATTTGTAGTTATATTTAGGACTCATGATGGGATTCTCCTGACTCCTCCTTAAAGAAGCTCAACCTTTTAGAGACTAATGCAATAAAATAATTTTATATTAAAAATGCTAAATTGTGATTGCAAACAAAATAGCTTTGTGGGGACAAAATGTACTTCTGACAAGGGAAACTTATGCTTGTTTTCCAACCCCTCCTCCCAGTGCTTCACTTTATAATCTCCCTTCAGAAAGAAACATTTCAACAGAGAACCAATGGGAAATTCTGATCTATATCTTCTCAAAGTTCCAAACTCCCATCCCTATCTCAGAAGGGCCTCTTCCATCCTAAGACCATTTTCTTCCAGAGAGAAATTCTATTTGGATGTTAGATCTCTACCTTCTCAAACATTGTGATCTCCAAATGTAAGTTCCATAACCTAAATGTCTTTCTGTCAGCCTGAAAAAAAATTATGTCTGTGTATTATCAAGCAATGTGATAATATCTCACATTTTGTAGGTAAGGTGTAGAATGTATATTATCATAAGGAGATTTTAGTGTTACGGTTAAATTGCTTTATCTGGATTTATCTTCTTTTGTTCTGGGGAGAGCAAAGTTCTTTCTATACATTATTCTCATAATATCCAGGCTGAGAGGCTTCGGGGAGACTAGGAGCATCATTAGTTTCTATTTTGTAGGTAGGAACAACAAAGCATGGAGAGACAAATGTATTTTCCAAGGAAGAAATTTTCAACCTCACTTTTGGAGCTTTCCAGGATATCTCATAGGATTTCAAAATTCCTCACAAAATTGCTCTAAAGTTCTCAAAACCAAAATAATTTTTAGTTAACTTTACTTTTTTAAAAATTATTTTTAATTTGAACTTTCTTTATTTTAGTTTGACCAGAAAGGGATAGAGCAAGAGCAAGAGCAAGAGAGGCAAAGTGAGAAAGCAAGCTTCCAGGTCCAGGACTTGAACTGCAGTCAGCCATGTGGGAGTCTGCCGGGGACCAGCCTCAGCGTGGGTGGGTTATCTCGATGGAGGCGGTGCAGGTGAACAGAAGACAGAGGCCTCGGTGCCTTTTTATGCACGTCCTATGCCGGACACCCCCCAGAGATCGCTCTCTGGGGAGTGACAACTGCTAGGAATCATCGTGCCTTTTTATTGAAAATGTGATACATGCAAGTAAAGGGAGAGGGGCTACGTGTTTCAATTATTAGCTCATAAAGTTTTTAACAATAGGGAACATAGATTTTATTCAGGGTTGGATTAAGGGTGGGTCTCGTGCAGTTTAGGGTTGGATTAAGGGTGGATCTAGTGCAGTTCCGCAATTGTAGGTGGGTCTCCATGGAATTGTAGGTGGGTCTCTATAGAAGGCAGTTTCGGGGAAAGTGGTTCCGGTAAGCAGAGATGATTATCAGCTGATGCGGCGCAGCAGCCATCTTGTGATTACCGGGAATGGTGCTGAGAAAAGAAAATCTCAAGAATAGATATTAGTTTCTATGGATTTTAATAAAGAATAATACCTATATAGTTTTATAGGGATCTAAAACTTAATTTGAGGAATCCTAATATATTTATCTATTTCACTTGGTGAGGGAGGAGGTGTCCTGGGCCAGTTTTGGCCTAATCCTATTTTAAGTAAAGAAAAGATTAAGTTTACTTTAAATGTATTTTAAAGGGCCTTCCAAAGGTCAAGATTATTTCTGCCTAGAAAGAACTTTAGCCCACCCTCTATTGTGACCATGGAGATAAAGCATTGTAATTAACAGGTGATCAGAGCAAAGGGGAGCGGTCGGGGGACTTCCTGGAAAATTTTATCGTATACTCAGGATGTATAAGAGAGCTATGTAATTCTTTTACAGTAGTATATTGGGGAGTCAGAGGCGAGGGTCGCTTCCCAGCAAGGCTACCAGTCTCTAGAGTGTACAACAAGCAGCCTTGCCGAACATGTTGAGTAGACCCAAGCTTTGTTCCTAAGTCGGGGGGGGGCATACAACAGTGGCCTTGCCAACGTGTTGATCTGACTAAAAGCAGAGCTCAAAGGTCAGGGGGCTCAGACAAATCCTACAGCCTCGCCAGGTCAGACTCCTCCAGGAGTCCAACACCCTTAACCACCATGCCACCTGCTGGCCCCTTAACTTTATTTTTATTATTATTATTATTTTCTTTTTCTTTTTTTTATTTTTTAAATTAATTAATTAATTTTTTGAGAGGTTTTTCACTATAGGGCGCATGCGCTCACCAGACAGACAGAGAGAGACATAGAGACAGAAAGCGAGAAATCACCCCCCGGGGGGATGGTCACGCCGCAATCCCTTCTCCTCCATTCTCCTCTCGGGATCTTGGGCACGCATGCACATGCACCTGGCGTGAGTTTTAAGCCACCGGGTCCGGGACGTGAACCGCGGTCGACTACGTGGGAGTCCAGCGACATAACCATTACACTAACTGCTGGTTCCCATTATTATTATTTTGTAGAGAGGTCTTTTTGCTATAGGGTGCATGCGCTCACCAGAGAGACAGAAAGAAACAGAGAGACACATTGTGAGAAATCACCCCCCCCCCCCAGAGGGGATGGCCACGCTACAATCCCTTCTCCTCCATTCTCCTATTGGGATTTTGGGCACACATGCATATGCACCCGGCGTGAATTTTAAGCCTCTGGGTCCGGGACTCGAACTGTGGTCGACTATGTGGGAGTTCAGTGACGTAACCATTGTGCCATCTGCTGATCCTGGTTCTTAAAGTTACAGCATTTGTAAGTTAAGATGGGTGCATTTTACAAAAGCAACACAAAATATTATTTTGAGTGGAATCAATGAAACATCAAAGCTTCAAAAATGTTTGGGAAGCAGTGGACCAGTCAGTACTAGAACAAGCCTTAAAATAAGCCAGGTCAGGTGCCGAGAGATCTAAACTATTGACTCGTCCTCTGCAGATCTGTATTTCCAAATGTAGTTTCTTGTGTGATATCTTGTCTAAGGAGACTTCTCTTCTGGACAGAGATTTTTTTTTTGAGAGGTTTTTGCTATAGGGCGCGTGCGCTCGCCAGACAGACAGAGAGAGACATAGAGACAGAAAGCGAGAAATCACCCCCCAGGGGGGATGGCCATGCTGCAATCCCTTCTCCTCCACTCTCCTCTCGGGATCCTGGGCACGCACGCACATGTGCTCGGCGTGAGTTTTAAGCCACTGGGTCCGGGACGCGAACCGCGGTCGACCATGTGGGAATCCAGCGACATAGCCATTACGCTAACTGCTGGTTCCCATCTTCTGGACAGAGTTTTAATAACACTTGAGAATGATCCTAATGACCTTTTCAGGTAGTCTGATTTTTTTTTCACTGCTAGATAGATTACTATATATATATATGCACATACTGGTTTTACATTTACTTTTAGTTTTGCTGTAGGGCACATGCACTCACTGGTGGCAGAAAGAAGGGGAGGGAGGGAGAGAGAGAGAAAGAAAGAGAGAGAATGAAAAACCATTCCCCAGGGGGATGACCATACTACAATCCCTTCTCCTCTATTTTTCTTTTTGGAATTTTGGGATGCACATACACATGCCCAGTGTGTTTAAAACTGCTGGGTCTGGGACTTGAACCAGGCAGTCGGTCATGTGGGATCCAGCAGCCTTAACCTCTGCACCACCTGCTGGTGCCTGATGCATTTGAACAATGAGAAATTTAGTTTGGCTGGAGCACAGGCTCATTATGGTAGAATTATGTCAAGTATGTTTGGAAAGGTAAGTTGGACTTCATGGTTTTGAGAGCCTTGAATCCTATAGTGAAGTGCTTAAAACTTTTTTTCAATAGACAATACGGAGGTATTGAAGGTTTGATACCAGAGATTAGAGGAAAAATATGAAATAGCCAGTTAGATTCTAAAAATAGCAATATGACTAGAATGTGTAGATTTGGCCAAATTGGAACAAGTGAAAATAGAAATAGTAATCTGAAACTTTCAACAGTTTGGATGAAAGGTGTTATGGAGGTTGTCCAACTTTATTGTTAACTCTCTTATTGCACTAGTGTTTTAAAGCAGGTAAGGTGCTACCTCTTCAATCCCACAGACTCTCTAGTTATGCTGGCCAAGATCTCTCCAGGCTCAGCAACAAAAACAACAACTCCCCCCAAAACAAAACCAACTAAACAAAAACTCCCTTTACCTTGCCTTTCAAAGGCAATGTTTTGAATGGTCTCAATCTGTGTATAATACTCTTGGTATCCAAATGAGGTTCCATGAAGTTTTATGTCAAGAGTGTCTGTCTACAGGTTATTGGATTGAAAGCAAAAACCACTTCAAGTAAACCAAGTGTGAAGTGCTTTCAGACCTGTTATATATGAGCTTGAGCACAGGGGCTTTATTCCATTGTGATCTTAGAGGAAATGGAGGTATTTGCTTGCAATATAAGCCACTATTTGACTTATATTTGAAGTGGGAAAGATAAGGGCTGTGCAGTTGTGAGATTTTTTGGTGCCTAAAAACTATTTTCTAACAATACTAGCCAGTGTCTTGGGGCACCCAGAAAATCTATATAGAATTAATTTGGTTTAATGAGAAAGTTTTTCTGCACCTTTCATTATATGAACCTTTAGCAAAGGAGATTTCTCCCATGTTATATAGTTCTTATGATAGATAAATTCCATCATCTCCCCATGAGGCAAGAGAAACAATGTTGGAAAGTAGTGGAATAATTTGAAAGTTATGAGACTACCATAGCATTCACAGGAAACATAAGTACGTGCTATAAACCCTGACCCCCAGGCTTAATTAGTAAGCCCTCAGCAATGAAACAAAGGAAAGCTACTGCATCACAGGCAAGTTTGTATGTTGATGGCATGTTGACCTCATTGTTACCAAGTCCTCATACAGATAGTTCGTCTGGTCCCCACCATTCCACTTATTGTGATCGTGAATATATTTTTATTTTAAAGATCTGTTTGAACCAGACTTTATTTCTTCTTTGACCTGCTTTCATCACTGCCCATGCCTACCCCATTCCACTAGGTGGCATTATCACCCAAGAGAATACCATGGCTGCACCTGCTTCAAGAAGCAGCCAAGCCACTGGCTGGGTTGTGACTTCCAGCTTCTGGGTTGTCATTATCCATGTCACTCTGCTTCCTCTCAAGTTAGGCAACAAGATGCTGTTTCACACCTGCCTGCCTTTCAGGGTCTCATAAATGTTCCTTGAATATGAACTCTATGAAAGGCACTAGGGTAGGTATAGAGACAAGATTTGAGCTAATCCACAGACCTGGCCCTCCTGCAGGCCAGGCCTATCTGTGGCAGGGAACAGATAGCTTAACCCAGTAAAGGGCATGGCTAGGAGAAAATGCTTCCGGTTGAAGGCTCTGCATGATGGGAGACTCTGAAGGTTTAGGGGTTCATGACCTTGATTTGTGGGGCTGTTGGCATACGACAAGGGGCTCTCTGGCATTCAGCAAACAGAGAGACTACCATTGCTGTGTTATTTCATGGGCAGTACCCTGATGTTCAGCCATGGAGACCAGGGAAGGAAAGTGAACAGTGGCCATGAATGTTCCCTTTCATGCCAGGGACTGACTTGGCTCTTCTGCATCCTCAGAGACAGAGGATTAAATGTCCCTCACTGCTCCAACACCAGTGAATGGAAATATTTATGGCTCTCTCATTTGGTTCTTTGTATCTCAGTTTTTAAAAAAAATTTTGGTAAAGAAAAAACAGAAAATCACAACCACAAAAGTAACCGTGACCAATGTTTCTATCAACTAACTAGAATGAACCATCTTTAACCTCTTTTTGTTTTTATCTTTTCCTTCTCCTTGCTCTTCAATTGCATTTTTTTTCTGTTTGAAAGTATATTGTAGAAGGGGCCAACAGGTGATGTGGTGGTTAAGGTGCTGGACTCCCACATACCTGACCATGGTTCGAGTACTAGACCCAGCAGCTTGAAAAGTATACCAGGTGCATCTGTGTGCATATTTAAAATCCCAGGAGGGGAATGGAGGAGAAGGGCCCCTGGAGGGTGATTTCTTACTTTCCTTTTCACTGACTCTGTCCAGCGAGTGCACCTGCCCTATGACAAAAACATTAAAAAAAAAGTGCATTGTAGAAAATGTATACAGTGCAGAAAGATGAAAATAAACAAATCACCTGTGGTCCTACTGCTTGCTGAGAACCATAGTTGTTCATTTTGGTATGTTTCCCTCCCATCCTTTTTCTACATTTTATTTTAAAATTAACTTTGTGCTTTATAATCAGCCTTTCCACTTAATTCTTTTTAAATTTGTAAAACCAGGCCACTTTAATGTTTTTGTACAATTTAATGAATAATTGTTTGATGACTGCAGACATGTAAGACCAGCTATATTCAGAAACGTCACAGTAGTGGTGGTTTTCCAGATTGGGGTATCATCTTCAAAAATTACAAGGAGATACTTGTATGTAACTGCTCTCAAACCAGTAAGACAGCATTTATACATCCATCATTTTCAGGATTGTTGGTAACTTGGGCATATTTTCCCCAGATAACCTTGCCTCCTTGTGTCACAAGGCCCAACTCACTCACGTTCACCTCAATGACAGTACCCTTGATGATAACACCCAGAGTTGTATAGTGGGGATGAGGGATTCTTCTTTACACCAAGTATTGGCAGGCAAAAGGTGGCTTTCAGTTCAGGAAGCCATTACACAGGCCTTCTTGAAATGTAAGCCCATTGGCCTAATGAATCTTTCATATTTAGGTGGTTTTCTAGTAAAGCCATCTCCAACAAAGCAGACTTTTGTAACCATCCTCTTCCATGCCTTCTTTCTCTTTCCTGTTCGAATAACTTAATACTTCTGTTTCTCTCTGGGTTCGATCTTTGGGTAGATGGACTTCTCATTTTCCTGCTTTCTCTTTCCATTTTTGTTTAATCATGTTGGAAAGTACTTTAGCTCAGGACTGTTCTTCTCTGTCCAGCTGATAGACAGGTACTGCTCCTTGTGGAGTCTCTTCATCATTCTTCTGTTTGGTGTTCTTCTTTTCATGCATCTTGATAGCCTTTTTCATTTGTATTTTCTCAGCATGGTGCTGTTTATGATAGAGCCTAGCATTCAGACCAATCATCTTTTTTGCCTTTGAATGTTCATGAGCCTCCCGACCTTCCTTCTTTCTCTTTTTCTCATGGTAATTTAAACAGTATCCATAGCTTTTACAGTGTATTCCATGTATTCGTTTTGCAGCATGGTAACAGCTGCACAATCTCTAGGGGTAGCCTCCCGGATGCAAAGAAGTTGTCAACTTTCAGGTCTCATAGAGCCACAAGCGGACTGGACACAGTCCAGAATGGGAAAGCAATTTTCTTTTTTTTCTTTTTTTTTTTTTTGAGAGGTTTTTGCTATAGGGCGCGTGCGCTTGCCAGACAGAGAGAGACAGAGAGATAGAAAGCGAGAAATCACCCCCCGGGGGGATGGCCACGCCGCAATCCCTTCTCCTCCATTCTCCTCTCGGGATCTTGGGCATGCACGCACACGCGCCCGGCGTGAGTTTAAGCCACTGGGTCCGGGACTCGAACCGCGGTCGACTACGTGGGAGTCCAACGACATAGCCATTACGCTAACTGCCGGTCCCAAGGGAAAGCAATTTTCTATGTCTTTATATGTCCATCTGCCTCATGAATGTTGGTAGTTGCCCAGCATTCCATCCTATAGCCATAGCTGTATCATACTTTATAACTGTTATTGCTAGACATTTAGTCGATTTCCTTTTTTAGCTATTATAATAATGTATGTTCTTCTACACATACCTTTATGTGAATATCTGATTGCAAAGATTTCAAGTAGTGGAACTTCTTAGAGAGTATAAGATTAAAAGACACTTGCATTAATATGGTCTCTTTAATAAAGTAATGCACGTTTATTACAGAACATGTAGGAAACACAAATATTCAAAATGAAGAGCATAAATGTCACCCATATTCTTCCAACTCAGAGGTAATCACTATTAACATTTAAATATAACCATCCAGTCTTCTTTTCTCTGTTCTCTACATGATCTTTCATAAGCCTTTTGCTTGATGTACTCTGAACATCTATTTAAGTTCATTATTCCTTTACAACTTCACTGGTTGCAGACCATCTCATTGTGTGAAAGTAGCACAATGTATTTGACCAATCTGCTAATGTTGAACGTTTAGGTTCTTTCTGGTTTTCTCTATGCTAAGTAATGCAGAGATGAGTATTCTGTGGCTGAGTCTTTGCAGAAGTCCTTGATTGTTTCCTTTGAAGAAATTCCTAAATGTGCAATTGTGAGTTCCACATGTCTACGCATTTCTAAGGCTTTCAATGAATACTGCTAAATGACCCTATGACAGTTCTCATCTTACAGGCAGAGTATGGGAACCCCCCCCCCCCTTTTTTTTTCCCTGAATCCATTCACTCTTTAGTAATTTATTTATTTTTTAATTGCCAGAGAGTGTGTATACTCACCAGAGAGAGACAGATAAGGAGGGGGAGAAAGCACCCCTCCCAGAAGGGTGTGGTCATGCTATTATCTTCTTTCTTCCACTGCTCCATCATGTTAGGATTTTCGGCATCCATGAATATGCACCCAATGCTTTTTTTCCCCCCAAGCCATCAGGGCCAGGATTCAAACTGCAGTGTGCCATGTGGGATCTGATTTTCTTACCACTAGGCTATGGAGCTGGCCCTGAATTCTTGATATCACTGAATATTTTGCCAATTTGACTACAAGAATTGGTATCTTATTTTAAAATTTGCATTTAATAAATTACTAATGAAGCTGAACATTTTTTCTCTTTTTCCAAGTTTTCTGGTATAGATTTATTATTTATTTTCTTGAGGTATTTTTCAATAAATTCAAAATATTAATTATAATTTGTGCAGTGTTCTTCACCTAATTGTCGTGAACAACTATATGTCTAGGTTTCTTAATGAATTGTACTCCTAGAATAATTCTCCTCACTTATAGTGTCTTTCTGGATTTGACTTGCTCTCCTTTTATTTAGGAGTTTTCCATGTGTATCTATGGTAGTGTTAGTCATCAGTTTTCCTTCTGTGTGTGTTTCTGTGGGTAATTGTCAGGTTTTATGATCAGGATAACTTCAGTTTGATAAAGCAAATGGGACTTATTTCCTTCATTTCCTCTATACTAGGAACCTCCTTTACAGCCTTGAAATGACCAGTTCCTTGAACACTAGAAAGAATTTGCTCATAAAACTGTCTAGGCACTGTCACAATCATTAGAGGAAATGATTTTCAACAGGCTGATTTTTTCCCCTGTTTTCTACTTCTTCGTAATTCCTGTTTGCTAATTGTCCTGAAAATGACCCATTTTATTGAAATTTTCAAATTCATTAGCATATTTATAACTTTGTTGAGGTGTAATACACATACCATACAAGTCACCCATTTAAACAATGATTTTTAGTGTGTTCGCAGAGCTCTACAGTCACCACCCCAACCACCACAGTAAATTTTAGCACATTTGCAAAACCCCAGAAAGAAATCCCATGCTCATTACCAACTGCCGTTCATTTCCTCTTAATTCTGCTCCTCCCCACCTCCCATCCTCAGTCCTAGACAATCACTCATCTGCTTTTCTATCTCCATGTTGCCTATTTTGGACCATTTTGTGTAAATGAAATCCTAGAGTATGTGGTCTTTCGGTCTGGCTTCACTTAGCATAAAGTTTTCATCCATGTGGTAGCATGTATCAGTACTTCATTCTCTTTTTAAAAAATTTCATTTTAAATTAATAGACTATTTTTAGAGTAGTTTTAGATTTACATTGACCTTCTCAGTCGGTTATGTGGGATCCATCTGCCTTAATCACCATAACACAGGCTGGCCCAGGCATCTTTTTGTATACTTATTTGCCATCTGTATATCTTCTTTGATGTGGTATCTGTTCAGATGTTTTCCCCATTTTTAAATTGGATTATTTTCTTTCTGTTGAGATTTAAGAGTTCTTTGTGTGTTTTATCAGATATGTATTTGAAAATACTTTTCTCAGTCTGTGGCTTCTCTTTTAATTCTCTTAACCAGGACTTTCACAGAGCATACTTAAAATTTAAAAAATGAATCCAATTCTCTTTTTTTTATTTTTATTTTTTTATTTATTTGCATTCATTCTCTGAACATCATTACAGCATACAAAATGAGATTTTCCATCCAAATTACACTATATATTGTCTCAATCAAGCACATCAACAAGCATGTTCTTGTCAGCAAATGATCTTCCATTTCTTGTCTTCTGTATGTTTTGCTTTTTTCCCCCCATCCTAGATTCTCTATCTCTTACCCTCTGCCATCTCCCACTCTCCTCCCACAGTCTCTGGTATCTATGTTTGCTTTCTATACTGTTTTCTCCTCACATTTTATTGTAACGCCAAAGACCCTAATCAATCCGAATACCCTCATAGCAAACACAGGTGATACCCACATTTCCATGAACACAAGTCTTACTTTACGCATCCTATAAAGTAGCACCTAGCTGTGGCTACATATCCTACTGCAGTCATTGAATATATATATATTTTTTTTCTGAAACTTTTTTTTTGTAACTCAATTTACATTCCTTCCCTAAGCTTCATCACAGCATACAAAATGCAATCTCCCATCCAGTACACACTGCATAGTGATACAATCATGAACATTACAAAAAAATTTTCCATTACTAGTTCCTAGAATTACTTCCACCCCTCTTTCTGACCCTCTGTCCCTTCCCACCCTCCTCTCACACCACCTCCGGTGTCTACAATTGTCCTTCATTCCCTTCCCACCCACGTTGCATTGATCACACAATTTCCTACATAATCTAACTACTTTCAATGGTGAGTTCACTCATTACTACTAAGAAAACCAGTTATAACTTAACTCAAAGAAATGCCAAGGAACTTTGCTTAAAGCCAGGAAACAAGTTAGGATTCTGTTCAAATGGAAGGTGCATGAACCTATCAGTCTCATGTACTTTTATCTTCTGTTCTGGTTCAATTTTCCTGATTAAATTCTGGGATATAATATTCAAATTCAGACTTGTCCCTCTGATTAAGTTGGCCACTTTCATAGTTTTTGGACTCTTATTTCCGTGTGTCTGTGTTTAATTTTCTTGATACAGCACACCCTTGAGAACTTCTTGGAGATCTGGTCTGGTGCTGGTAAATTCTTTCAGGTTTTGTTTATCTGAGAATGTTCTTGTCTTTTCTTCCCACCTGAAAGATAATCTTGCCGGGTACAGTATTCTTGGCTGAAATTGCTTCTCTCGTAACACTTTGAATATATTTTCCCATTCTCTCCTCGCTCGCATTGTTTCCGATGAGAGATCTGCTGTTAGCCTGATGGGATGTCCTTTGTAGGTAACTTGATGTTTCTCTCTTGCCAATCTTAGTATCTTGTCTTTGTCTGCGGTTTTGGTCAACCTGGCTATAATGTGTCTTGGAGAAGATCTTCTTGGGTTGATTCTATTTGGGGTCCTTTGTATTTCCTGGGACTGGATCTTCGAATGCCTCTCTAGGTTTGGAAAGTTTTCTTGCAGGATTTCATGGAATAGATTATCAATGCCCTTATGGGTCTCTTCACCTTCTGGAATGCCAATTATCCGGATATTTGGGCGTTTGATGGTATCCAGTACTTCTCGCATATCATTCTCAAATTTTTGAGCCATTTTCTCAGTCTTCGTGGTGGACTTTTCTAAGCCAGCCATTTTCTCTTCTACATCTGAGATTCTATTTTCTGAATGATCTAGTCTGCTTTTAATACTTTCAAGGGAGATTTTGACTTCTTGTATTATAGACTTGATCTCTAGCAGTTCCGTTTGAGTCTTTTGTAAAGTGTGTAATTCCTCTTTTAGATCTTGCAAGAATTTCCTCATCTCCTGGAACTCGGCAACTTCTTTCTCCTTTCTCTTTAGCAGTTCATTATCTCTCTTTTCTTCCATCTCTGTTAGCTTCAACATTACGAATGCTCTAAATTCCTTATCAGACATTTCCATGACTTTCACCGAACTGCTTGTGGATGAAGGAGAGTTACTCTTTTCCATTGGAGGAGAGGTATTTTCTCGTTTTCCCATATTTCTCGTGATCCAACGGTGATTTCTTGTCATCTGATGAATGGCGTGTTTCTTTCAAATTCTTGAAGTTAAGCCTCAATGTTCAGGAGCAAGCAGACAGAGGTGTTCTAGAATCGGATTGCCGTTCTGTAGTGATAGCACACTAGCTTTGCTTGCTGGAGGCTGAATTATGAGTAGAAAATCTTCATTTCTCCTGTGCCTGAAATATCTAGTTCCCAGTATCCATGTGGATTCTTCTCAGAGAATGGCTCAACTCTCCTGCCACACTAGCTTTGCTTGCTGGAGGCTGAATTATGAGTAGAAAATCTTCATTTCTCCTGTGCCTGAAATATCTAGTTCCCAGTATCCATGTGGATTCTTCTCAGAGAATGGCTCAACTCTCCTGCCACACTAGCTTTGCTTGCTGGAGGCTGAATTATGAGTAGAAAATCTTCATTTCTCCTGTGCCTGAAATATCTAGTTCCCAGTATCCATGTGGATTCTTCTCAGAGAATCAAAAATGAATCCAATTCTCTTTATGGTTGACTAATATTCCATTGTATAGATATGCCACATTTTGTTTTATTATTCTCACTTGATGGGCACTTGGGCCATTTCCCTTTTGGCTTTTATAATAATGCTGCTATGAACATTTGTATAGAAGTTTTTATTTGGACATTTATTTTCATTGCTGTTGGGTAGGTAATTAACCGTGGAATTGCTAAGTCACATGGTAACTCGGCAGTTAAGTTTGTGAAACGGTCCAACTTTTCCAAAGTGGGTATTCCATTTTATATTCTCACTAGCAGTGCAGGAGGGTTCCATTTTCTTCATGTCCTCACCAACACTTGTTACTGTCAGCATTTTTTATTATAGCCATTGTACTGGATATGAAGTGGCATCTCATTATGTTTTGATTTGCAATTCCCTATGACTCATGACATTGAGCATATTTTCATGTGCTTATTGGCCATTTGCTTATCTTTTTTGCTTCTTCATTTTTGATATTCTCTTCCATGAGAATTTCATGGATTCCACTAATACCTTCATGCAAATTATTTCCAATATTTTCTTCCAATTCTGACCTTTCTCCTAAGAGTGAATGTTTTCCATCTGCTTCCTAGATATTAATGTCCTGATTACACTCAGAATCAGTGTATTCCAGTTGAAACTTACCAGCTTTCCTTCCAAGTTATTTATTCTACCTCTGTGTTCCCAATTTCTGTTAGTTATACCACTATTCTTCTAATCACCCAAACTTTAAACTTGGCATCATATCTAGATGTAAGAGAAATGGGATAAGAAGAATCAATTCATTACCAAGTTCTATATTCCTTTCATAATACTTTGCATCCATTTTCTCTTGGTCTCTCTCT
Source organism: Tupaia tana (assembly GCA_026018925.1). Classification (NCBI taxonomy): domain Eukaryota; kingdom Metazoa; phylum Chordata; class Mammalia; order Scandentia; family Tupaiidae; genus Tupaia; species Tupaia tana. Next base: position 5,310,067 of record JAKSZU010000009.1, on the reverse strand, counting down.
CTCTCGTTATTTCTACCTGCCCTTTAAATGACCTACCCCTTTTTAAAAGAAATTTTATTATTATTATTATTAAGTTTGCTGTAGGACACGAGAGAGAGAGAGAGAGAGAGAGAGAGAGAGAGAGAAGAGAGAAGAGAGGAGAGAGGAGAGAGGAGAGAGGAGAGAGAGAGAGAATGAGAAAGCAAGCCACCGATTCCAGGACTTGAACCACAACTGGCCATGTGGGAATTCAGCACCTTAGCCACCACGACCTGCTGGCCCCCTTCCTACACCTTTCTTGACCATCCTCTTTTGTCATCAATCTCTATCTTTTTCCTTGGTTACTTTTTATGTAATCTTAAGATTTGAACTGTCACTTAGACACTTACAACTAACTCCCCAATATATATTTCTAGTCCATAAATATCCTGAGAACTTCAGGCATGTTTAATCTCCAATGATCTGTAAGACATCTCTACTTCACAGACTTCTCAAACTCAGTATGTCAAGCTGAACTATCCCCACCCCAGCTGCCCCTGAGTTTGCTCCTTCTCTTGTATTTTCAGTCAGCGGCAATGCCATATTTGGAGTTCTGAGGGAATAAATCTAGTCATCATTCCACTTTCTCCCTCTACTCCATAGCCAGATATTCACAAAGTTGATTGTATTCTAAAACTCTCTTTAATCTGCTGTCCTTATCCCCATGCTACTTCTTTGCCCAAGCTTTTATCATTGCTCATTTAGACTATTTTAGTGATCTTTAATCTTGCCTTTCTTTCTCTAGTCTCTTACCATGCCCTCGCAATCCCTTCATGAAGGCTACTGACACAAAGTGATTTTTCAAACTGAAAATGCCATTTCACTGCATAGAACAAACAAAAATAACAATAATAACAATGAAATAAATTCAAAAAAAATTTTAGAGTCTCTCTGATGCCTACTTACTTTTCTAAAGAATATAGCTTAAGCCTCTTAGCCTGGCATATTGATCTCCTTTCTTTATTCTTCTTCAGCTTCATCTCTCATCACTTTCCCACACCCACCTTATCTCAGGCTCCAGGAATATTCTCTCATGTCTTGCAACATGTTTCCTCTGCTCAAACTTCTCTTCCTGACCTGTCTTCCAAGTAAACTGCCACCTATCCTTCAAAATGCTGTCTTGCTATCTTCTCTTAAAAGCCTTTCCTGATGCTTCCAGGCACAATAGTTGTGTCCAGGTCCAGGGTTCTTTTTTATTTTATACACTATCATATTGCAACTCTTTGTTTATATATCTGCCTTCTCTACTAGCCTGTGAGCTTCCCATGGACAGAGTGTAATTGATTTCTCACCTGTATAGTAGATGCTCAGCAAATTGTTTATTGAATTGATAATTCAGATATCTTGTGGGTTGAATTGTGATATCTGAAGCCTAACTACATAGCATCAAGAGTGGAAATAACATAATGTGGGTTTTGTTTTTCTTATTTTCTCTCCTAATGAAAAAGCTTCAAGCCTTGAGATTTCCTCAATGTAGGCGTGATCACCTGGCTGTACTCCAGAGGAAAAGATAGCTTGTTTCTGTGAATGAGGATTTTCATACTTTTTGGTAGTTCAGTATGCAAAGGAAAGGCTTCCAGCCCTCTTGGCCTGCCTCTTAGCATAATTTCTGATAGTTCTCCCACTCTATAAGTCACTTCTAGACCAATTAGAGATCAGATTACTTTGGGAGGAGGGCCATGATGTCACATGAGTGTCATTGTTAGATACTGCAGAGTTTGGAGTTCTGAGAAGCAATCTGAACTAGGCCTTCCCTCAGAAAGATGAGCAAAAAGGCCTAGAACAGGCCTAAGAACCTCTAGTCCAAGGATTCTGGGAAATTTTTGGTCACTTCTGGAGCTATAGAATATACCTCAGGGACAGCAGTGTACTTTGTTAGAAAATAGCCCAAAACTACTCTAGGCTCAAATTACCCAGGGCTAGCGAATCAGTTTGGTTCCTCTTGGCTCTGTGGGACTGACTTTTAGGACTGCTTGCTGCCCTTGGGAGTAACCTCCCCAGGAAAATCTCAGGAGACTCTATTCACCTGAGTGTACAGGTTCAGGAAGACCTGGATGAGTCTTAGGAATTCAGGCTGTTGAGCCCAGTTTAGCCTGCTCTACCAGGCTCCACACTCTTTACCATGGGAACCTGAGGTTAGAGGAAAACTCAGTGGGGAGAAAGATTGAGGCTCAGTGACCTTTCCTCAGTGGTACTCAGCTACGAGGCTTGTATCCTTGGGAAATTAGCATCACCCCTGTCAGAGTGGGTTTGTACTCTGTTATGCTTTCCCAGAGTGCCCTTCCAATTGTGGTGAGGCCAGTGCTTAGTTTCTGTTTAGCTAAGTGACTTTCTTATTCTGATACCATAGTGAGCCTAGTAAGTCTAATGGAGACTAAAGCTTGGTGAAATTAAAAAAAAATTTTTTTGCTTTTCTTTTATTTCAGGTTCAGGGAGACTAAACACAAGCTCAAATTGCAGAAATACTTTTGCAGTACTGTGTACCAATCTATAAAAATCATCACATACATTAATTGTTTCATTCGATCTTTGCTCAGCTCAGTGCCTGTCCTTTAATAGACATTCACATGTTTGGTATATAGATGAATGTAGAGATTTATTTTCCCATTTTACAGGTTGGGAAACTGAGGCCCAATCATATGAATTGAGTTTCTTAAAATTTAAACCTATAGTTAAGTTAATCGTAGAACCTGCTTTTCAAATCAGGCTCATTTCAGGCCTCCATTTACAGAGTACTTATCAAGTGATAGGTACTTGCCAGTGATAAATAAATATGTTCCTTGGTTTTGAGAACTCCTAGGCTTGTCATGGAGTCAGACACAGCAACAAATCATTTCAACATAATATACTAAGTGGATTAATAGAGAATTCAGTGTGTAGTCCCAGAGGAGGGACTCTTAGTCTAGTCTGATAAGATGAAAAAAGATTTCCCAAAGAAGTGACACCTCAGTTAAATCTTGAAGATGTAATAGAGGTTAGTCAACTGTAGCAAGAACATCCTAGGCTGAGAGGTCAGCCTCAGTGGAACACAGCGGTATGAGCTGTATAGTACATTTGGAGAACTGCTGGAGTGTTCCTGCCGAGGGGAAAGTAGCAGGAGTGATGAATAGAGAGGTGGGCCAGACTCATGTCATTGAGGGTATAAACTATGTCTTGTATACTACTAGTTTCCAAACAATGCTGAACTGGTCAAATTGGGGGACCTTCAACATTTTCCTACTAAGCTAGGTTTGACAATCATATCTGCAGGCAACAGCAAGCCCTTAGAAAATTGGTAGCCAAAGAGGTTCATGTGCAGGGTCTTCAAAAAGTTCATGGAAAGTGTACTATGAAGAAACTGCATGGATTTCAAAGGCTTTTTTTTTGCACTAATGTAAACTCATACTTTAATTCCATTTTTTCTGTGAACGTTTAAAGAATCGCCAGGGAATTGATAGAAAGTGGTCAGATACGGAGGATCTATTGCTGAGTGAAGTAAGCCAGGCTATGAGAGAAAGATATTGTATGTATCCACTCAATATATACCGACTATCAGCACTCTATAATAGAGAGCAAAAAATTGGAGGACATAAAAGCAGTGAAGGTACTTAACGAGAATAGGACAGTGTGGAATGGGGGAAGTGAAGAGAAGAGGATAGAGAAAGATAACAAGTGAACAATAGAGAGGCAGGACATTAGTGAGAAACAGATATGGCTTATTAACTGTTGATGTTGACATGTATAGTATTCTCAACTGAATTGGTCTGAGAAGTATTTCATGATGGGCAAAGTATTTGTATAAGCAAAATGAGAAATAGCAATTGACTGTTTTAAAAAATAATTAGAATAATAATAATAATGATTGGGGAAAACATAGAAAAGATATTGAATGTTGAAGTGGGGAGATTAATGTCTCTGTACTGACTGACATGCATGGCATTCCCTTTTGAAAAAGCAATGTAATACACTGTAAAGTTATATGTAATCCAATGTAATATAAAGAAGAATATGATGATAATAAAAAATTAAAAAAGAATTGCCAGGGAAAACCAACAGGTGGCATAGAGGTTAAGTCACTGGATCCCACATGGCTGACTTCACAGTTCAAGACCCAGATTCAGTGACTTGAAAATAACACTGAGTGCATGCGTAACCAAAATCCCAAGAGGAGAATGGAGGGGAAGGAATTGCAGCATGACCATCCCCACTGGGGGAGGGTGATTTCTCACTTTCCCCCCCTTCTCTCTCTGGCAAATGCATGCATCCTGTAGCAAAATAAAAAAAAATTGCCAAAGGGTGTGTGTGCTCACCATAGAGAGAGAGAGAAAGCACTCCCTATTGGGGCATGGTCATATTGCAATTCTTTCTCATCCATTCTGTCAGTTTGGGGCACACACACACACACACACACACACACACGTGACCAGTGTTTTTGAAGTCACCAGAACTGGGATTCCAACTGTAGTCAGTCATGTAGGATCTGGTTTCCTTAACCACTAGGGCATAGAGCTGGCCCTCCATGAACTTTTTGAAGTCCCCTTGTTGATTGCCATATTAGATCACTCTGGTGGCAATCTATGTGAAGATGGGTAGATTTTTAGAGGGATGCTACTCACCCTCTTGAGAGAGTAAGAGACCTTTTAGGAGGGTGCTGAATTTATCTAAATGAGATAGGCAATAGCAGTGAAGATGGAAAGGAAGAGGCAAATACAAAGAGATTCCAAAGTGGTGAAATCTTTATGATGGTGTGGGGCAAGTCAGTGAAAGTACTAGGATAATTCTCCAGCTTTCTTGCATGTCTATTGGAGTAAAAGGTAGTATTCCTGACCAAGACTGGGCATGGAACATGAAGAAAGAATGGAGAACAGTGAGCAAATTCTGCTTGTAACCTGCTGAATTCGAAGTGCTATTGGGAATTCCAAATGGGAGATTGGCTATTTTATACTCCCCATGTATCTGGGCCAAAAATACAAATCTGGATTCCTCTGTATAAGGGATTTCTTTTTTTTGGAGAGGTTTTTGCTACAGGGCGCGTGTGCTCGCCAGATAGACAGAGAGAGACAGAGAGACAGAAAGCGAGAAATCACCCCCCAGGGGGGATGGCCACGCTGCAATCCCTTCTCCTACATTCTCCTCTCGGGATCTTGGGCACACACACACGCGCCCGGCGTGAGTTTAAGCCACCAGGTCCGGGACTCAAACCGCGGTTGACTACGTGGGAGTTCAGCAACATAGCCATTACGCTAACTGCTGGCCCCCAGTATAAGGGATTTCAACTCTCATGGATAGCAGAGACTTCTCAGGGTGAATGTGTAGAGAGTACACTTTCAATTAATCAACTTCTTCCTGCCTTTAAGATCTATTCTCCTGGAAGCAAAGTAGCTTTCTTTTTCTATTTTTCCTTAATGTGTGAGTGAGGGAAGGCAGGATAATCAAAATGGCATATAAGATGGAGCTAGAGAACATGAGTTCTAGCCCTGCCTCTGTCACTTCACCATTCTGCAATCCTAAGCAGTTCCTGAGCTTCTGTCTCAGACTCTAGATATTTCATCTATGAAACAAAGGTAATGGGAATATCCACTTTACAGGATTATTGAGACACTTTGGTAAGAACTCATACAAGAGTGTTGTAAAAACTTTGGGGGTAAACAGAATTAAAGCCTGAGTTTTCTTTTGGTGCAAAACATTTTTGACATCCATGCAGTTTTCTTCGTTTTTTCCTTCTTCTTATTCGCAGTTTATCACTGTACATCTTTGCAGCATGCAAAGAGAATCTTAGCATGAATACACTACATATCAGCCCAGTGAAAGACATTAGCATACACATCATCCTTAAAACATAATTTTATATGTTTGCCTCTGTTAAATGGTTTCCTTTTTTTCCCCAATTCCCTCCTTCTTGCCCCCCACTGCCCATCCTTCTCTCACAATATCTCTAGTATCCACAGGTGTTCTCCTTGCTTTTATGCCTTCCAAATCTTTCAGTTTTTGTTTTTAATAGGTAGAGGAAAGGTGAAAGATGCCAGCTTGTGATTGAATTATCACAAATTTAGAAATGGTATGAATTAAATTATATTTTCCTGGGGCCAGCATGTGATGTGGTAGTTAAGGTCACTGGCCTCCCACATGGCTGACTGTGGTTTGAGTCCCGGACCTGGCAGCTTTTTCTCTCTCTCTCTGTCTCATGACCTATGGATTACCTTTCATAGTCCAGACAGCGTGTGAATTACTAGAACACTCGTTTGCCCATTTTCTGAAACTTTTTACACTAATTAGATTTGTATTGAAATAAAAGCAATACTGATACATGCCTTTTTCCCCCTTTAAATCTCTTAAAATCTGTGGCATTTTGGTTCCTAAGTGGAGAAATGTATCCTCCTGGTTTATATACCCTTGATAACAGGGCACGCTGCTTCAGATCTTACTGCACTGAGCATTTACAGACATTGGCTAAATGTTCTTTCGTGAACATTCAGTGTGTGCTGAAATGTGAGCAGTCAGTGTAGTGCAGTTAGACCTCTCTAAAAGACAGGGGAGGAATGGACATTCTGCTGTTGTGACAATATGAAATTACAGATTAATTATTTTTTTCTTATTTTTAAGCAGAAATGATATAAACAGCTAATGAAATATTGCCAAGTAGAGGTCTTGATCAAGTATGCTCGAATGATTACACAAAGATCATTGGCAAACTAATTGTTTATATGCAAATAAATGTCAGAGAGCTTGGAAATGGTTTGTTTTCTGAACTGGGTTAAACATTCCCTAAGAGCTCATGTTTATATTCATAATTTACTCAGAAACCTGTTGTTTCTATTTTTTGTTTTTTTGAATAGGTAGAAGGTAAAATATGCCACTTTGTGATTGAATTATCTCAAATTTAGAAATGGTATGAATTAAATGCTATTTTCCTGTATTTATTTTATTGCCAATCACTAGGGTAACATACATTTGCTAAATGAGATCTAATTTTCTTGCTAACTTTCTCTACATAAAGATTATTTCTTTTTTAAAAGATAATTTATTTACTTAGTTCCATTTGTTATTGTTTCTTTAATTTGATAAGAGAGAGAGACAGAGACAGAGACAGAGACAGAGAGAGAGAGAGAGAAAGTGAGAAAGCAAACTGCCAGGTCCGGGACTCAAATTGCAGTTGACCATGTGGAAATCCAGTTTCTCCAACCACCATGCCACCTGCTGGCCCCTCTTCTTTTTCAAAGAGAGATTTTTGGTATAGGGTGGGTGTGTTTGGCAGAGAGACAGGGAGAGACAAAGAGACAGAAAGCAAGAAATCACGCCCCAGAGGGGATGGCCATGCAACAATCCCTTGTCCTCCATTCTCCTCACAGGATCTCAGGCACGCATGCACATGTGCCCGGCATGAGATTTAAGCCACCAGGTCCAGGACTAGAACTGCAGTCGACTACATGAAAGTCCATTGACGTAACCATTACATCATCTGTTGGTCTTCAGAGAGTATATCTTTTAACAAAATATCTCCACTCATGCATTTGATGAGTGATAAGGAATTATTTTTATGATTGTCAAGGTGACTTCCTTTTTTTTAAAAAAAAGATTTTTGCTAGAGGGTGCATGTGCTCACCATAGAGACAGAGAGAGACAGAGAGACAGAAAATGAGAAATCCCCCCCCCCCCACCAGGCAGGTTGGCCAAACTGCAATCCCTTCTCCTCTATTCTCCTCTTGGGATTTTGGGCACACATGTACACATGCCTGGTGTGCGTTTCAAGCCACCAGGTCTGGGATTTGAACCACTGTCAACCATGTGGGAATCCAGCGCCTTAACCACTATGCCACCTGCTGGCCCCCTACTTCTTGGCTCTTTTAAAAAAATCACTGGAGGGACCAGCAGTTGGTGTAATGGCTATGTCACTGAACTCCCATGTAGTTGACCACAGTTCAAGTCCCAGACCTGGTGGCTTAAACTCACGCCCAGCATGTGTGTGTGCATGCCCAAGATCCCGAGAGGAGAATGGAGGAGAAGGGATTGCAGTGTGGTCATCCCCCCTGGGGGGGTGTGATTTCTCGCTTTCTGTCTTTCTGGTGAGTGCATGCACCCTATAGCAAAAACCTCTCAAAAAAAAAAAATCACTTGGGAACCAGCAGTTAGCGTAATGGCTATGTTGCTGGACTCCCACGTAGTCGACCGCGGTTCGCGTCCCGGACCTGGCGGCTTAAAACTCACGCCGGGCGCGTGCGTGTGCATGCCCAGGATCCCGAGAGGAGAATGGAGAAGAAGGGATTGCGGCATGACCTGCCCCCCTGGGGAGTGATTTCTCGCTTTCTGTCTCTATGTCTCTCTGTCTGTCTGGCAAGCGCACGCGCCCTATAGCAAAAACCTCTCCAAAAAAAAAAAAAAATCACTAGAAAAATAGCCCCTAATATTAGCAATTCCATACCTAGAAAAACTTCTACTGGGAAAAATTTACTTTAAGCCACATGGATGGAGGTGAACAATTTTGAAAAGCCAAGAATGTAAGAAAATACATTCAGTCTTATTTGTGAGTGGAACCCAATTTTGTTTTCTTAATGATTTCAGCAGGTCAGTCAAGATCTTTGCAAGTCCCTTAGTAAAGTCTTTATTTTATTTATTTATTTATTTATTTATTTATTTATTTATTTATTTTTGATATAGAGTACAAGAGACAGAATGACAAAGACAGAGAGGGAAAGTGAAAAAGCACCCCCTGGGGGGATGACCATACTACAGTCCCTTCTGCATTTTCCTCTTGAAATTTTGAGCATGCATGTATACATGCCTTGCATGTTTTTCATGTCCTGGGTCCAGAACTCAAACTGTAGTGTTTGCTATGTGGGATTCATTCATCTTAATTACCCTACTACGTGGCTGGCCTACCTTGGTAAGCTTTTTAATATCTTTTATCATGTATTATAGCTATGATATGTGATGATTGATAGAACCTTCTAGTTGATATTATTGAAAGTGAAAGTATATAAATAATCTTGCATACCCCACCTCACACCCACCCCTGGTCCTCATCTACAGGAACTGGTGGACCGAGAGAGAGGGAGTACTTTGGCTATGGAGACCTAGACTTTTAATCCTGGGGAACAGGGCACCAATGGAGTGGAAAGTTTATAGACAGTAACTATGAAGGGATCAAAATTGGGAAGGAGGGAGATGGAGCGAGAGATAGGAATGAACTAAAGGGAGAAGCCAAGGGACTTAGGTCTTGAGCCAAACTGAAGAATAATGGGGCATCGTCCAAGTCTAGGCCAGCCAAATCCTGCTTGGGCCATGGTGTCTGACATCTCTGGGGGCCCCTAGGCGTCTCTGTTCATGTACCACCTTGTTAAGCTTTCATCTGTTTCCAAAGGGAAGTTGAGCACGAAATTCCATAAGAGCCTTGGGATGTTTGTTCAATTACAACCCTCAGATCTTGCTTTCTTTATGTCAGGAAGTTACCCCATACAACTCATTGCTTAGTTATTTTCTAGCAGCCCAACTTTTAGGAGGCAATGTGGTATACTGGAAAGAGCCTTGCCAGGGAAAGGGGAGCAGGCAGGAGGCTTGAGTTTTAGTCAACCCTCTGCCACTAATTGGACACATTATCTAAACCTTCAGGATCTTGGTTCCCCACATATAAAATTAGAATTGAGGAGACACTAATATGTCCATCAGTTGTGAGTTCTAAAGCATCAAAAATAATTCTGTGAACTTTGGCATTTAGCCTGTTAGACTTGAGAAAGATAAATATGCCCTAGCCACTACATTTGAGCTGTACCTATGAAAATCCTCAAAGTCAAAAGTAAATAAGAGTCAAATTATTTCCCTGCTTTGCTTGTCAGATTCAGGAATGTTGAAGACCATCAGCTTTTTAGCAATCGTGGAAATGGCAGAAAGCAAACTGAGTGAGGTTGAACAGTTGTACTCTTCAGCCTCTGTAGATGGAATAGCTTACTTACTAGTATTAAAGCAGAGGTCTGCTGTGTTCCAGGGACTGTGATGGGGCTGACAGACCCCTAGTGATGCACACATCATCACCAAGCTGGAGACTTTTTGTCCTTTGCCAAAGTCACTTATGACTCATTTGCTGAGGGCTGTGGTAAGATTAAGCGACACTTCTAAATGGCCCACCCTGTTGGTCCTACCAGTATGAGACCAAAGAGTAGGGCTGCTGGTGGACTTTAAAATGTTAATTTAAAAATAGCCCTTGATTATAAAATAGCTTTAATTAGAGATTACCACAGGCAGGCCATACATTTCTGAATAGTTTAGCAAACGAAGGAATAAGTGAATGGTTGATAAGTTCTTATGGGTTTATTTGCACGCCGTCCTACACCAAAATTGTAATACTGCAATGCCACAATTTTCAGTCAGATTATAAGGACAACATATTAACACAATTTGTTAATTTCCTTTTTAACTATACTGCAAACAAGAGTATTTCTATCTCTTAACTTTTTTGTCATAAAGGCTTCATCTTAAAAACAGAAAGGCTTGAATCTTGCTAAATTTGTGTCTATAACACATACAGCTTGTTTTTATTTTGTTACCCAGCCAGCTAAAATTTATTCATCAATAATTCAACCAATACTTCTAAAACATCCCAACCCCCAGCACACTTTTGTTTGCCTGTAAGGCATAAATACTTAGAACTGTAAATGGGTAAACTCAACTTTTCCATGCTACTAGGTCAACAGAACTCGTGGTGAATATACAAAGGAGAGGAGACTAATTATTATTGAAGTTCAGGTAAGTGATTTCTTAGGCATTTTAGCTGTCATGCTGTGGAATAATTGTAAAACCACTAGGAAAGAATTGCAAAACACAGCCTACTTATCCTTCCCTTGATGGCTATATGGAATTTTTTTTCTGTCCTGTGGTGTGTGCTAACTCTCTATTTAATCATTAAAAGAAATGTTATTTTAAGTATTGCTTTCTCAATAACAATGTTTAACTGAAACCCTATAGAATGGTGACTTTGCCTAGGGTGCAGCTTAAATATACTGGCATGATTCACGACAAACAGAGGTATTAGTAATGGAATGCAGAGCTTTGTAGCATGTTTATTTAATTTTTTGCTTAAGTTACTATTACATCTGACTAAATAGTTGCATCCAGTCCCATCAGTGACAACATTAAAATTGTAAATACCATTCCATTGGCACCAAGTGCTTTGACTTTGGTATAATTTTCTGATTATACCTTGTTGCAGTATTTGTTACTATCATTTAAATATCAGTAACAGCAGTAGTGAATATTCTAGGCATATCACAGAAACCAAGGTAGTAGATCTCCCAGTTTTGTGGTTGAATTTTTCTTGCCTCTTAAGTCTTCACATAGTCTGTTCTCTTGTCCTGGAATACCTTTCGAATCTTGGTTAAAGGCTTTTTCTGAGAGGTTCTGCTTCTCCCAGCTCCCCCAGTATTCTTGATCACTGTACCCATTTGCTTCCTTCAACGTATTTATCCCAATTTTAAATTATACCTGTATCTTTTTTTCTTGTTAGTTGTTTCCTCTACTTGACAATAAGCTATACAAGGGCAGGCAGCATCTATTTTTAAGTTTTAATTTTTTAATTTAAACATTTTAAATTGTGAATTAACAAATTATAGTTGTGTGTATTTTTGGGATACAAAGTGATGCTATGATTTGTTAATATAATGTGAGATAATTAAATCAATCTAGTTAACATGTTCATCACCTCAAATATTAACCTACGTATACTCTTGCTTAACAAAGTAAGTAGGGATTCTAAATGTTTTTGGGGGTATACACTCTAAGTACTTTAGTAAATAAATGAGACATGTGGTGAATTACTAGGAGATAGGGGCCCTGTATGCTTAGGACTTCCAAATGAATTTCATGGTTGTATTTCACCCTGCCTAGGCTTACATGACATTGCACCAGTATACCCAGATGTTTGCTTCACATTTCTACCTGATGACCTACAGACTTCTCACAGTCAGTGTTTCAATATGTAATTTGTCATCTTGCCTCTCAAATATTTTTTTCCTTCTCAGGATCATGGCTTGGATAAGAGTATCATCATGTATGCCATCAACCAATTAAGATACTTAACATTTGCTCTCCTCCTCCTTCCTCCTGATTGCCAGCATATTTTCCTGGTCTTGTCAGTGTGTCCTTCTGAACGTCTCTTAGATCTGTTCCTTCCTTTCTACCTCCATTGGCATGATTCTGATTCAGGTCCTCATCGTCTCTTATCTAGATTACCACATGCTCACTCTTTCTCCCTGTCTTCTTATTCTTATTTCCTAAAGACCACCTCTCTCCCCATAGACAGGCAAATATTATCCCCTCTCCTTGAATCCAGAAGTCAGTAAGGGCTGGAAATGTGTAGAAGTAGCTGAAACTTTACTGAGTAAGAGATATTCAAAGATTGCAGACACATGATTTCTTCAAGATTAATTTCCTTTTTGTTTTTCTGCTATAAATCCAATGAAATAAGTTATTAAAAATGCTTTGAGCTTTGGAATGAAAGCACAGAACCATGCCAGCAAGAACAACACAGATTTCCTTTATTTTCCTGTAGCATCTATCTGTGATGGATGATGTGACCTTGAATCTTCACTTAAATATGGAATCCTGAAATATCATAAAGTCCCAGAGCATAATAGCTGAATAAACACACTCTCGGCCCTATGTCTGAGGCTGAGAGAGAGAAAGGGCTTTATTTAACATCACAGAATGAGTTAGCTACAGAATTAGGACTCAGACCCAATTCTCTGTATTCCTCAAATGATCATGAGACTTCATTTGGATGCATTATAAAAACATCTGGCAGCTCTATGACCCACTCCCCAGACTACTGTGACATGGACTTCCTTCCTTCATCTGATCAGTTTTTGTTTCTCTTGTGCCAGAGTGCTAATCAGTGAGATTAGGAAGAAAGTATGACCTTAACAAAGTGATATATGCTTCAATGATGATTTTCAAATGGAGAAGCAGGAGTTTCTTGGAACTGCCTAGGCTGGTTGTTGGTGGTGGGGGGGTCTCTTGAATGGACAAGGGGCCTTTACAAAGATTATGGCCAATGTGTATTGTGAGAAAAAAAAACTGCATAGATTTCAAAAAAATTTTTTTGCACCAAAATAAACTCATACTTTTATTCCTTTTATCCAGAAACTTTTTTTATTTAATTTTTTATTTAATTTTTTTTCTTTCATTTATTTATTTTTACAGTTTTCTACATTTACTTTACATAGCAAAAAATTTAAGCTCATACTCCATAATTCTTGACAGTTTACAAACAACTTTCAAATTTTTTTATTTTTTATTTTATTTTTTTATGTTTTTTTATTATCATCATATTCTTCTTTATATTACATTGAATTACATATAACTTTACAGTGTATTACATTGCTTTTTCAAAAGGGAATGCCATGCATGTCAGTCAGTACAGAGATATTAATCTCCCCACTTCAACATTCAATATCTTTTCTATGTTTTCCCCAATCATTATTATTATTCTAATTATTTTTTAAAACAGTCAGTTGCTATTTCTCATTTTGCTTGTACAAATACTTTGCTCACCATGAAATACTTCTCAGACAAATCCAGTTGAGAATACTATACATGTCAACATCAACAGTTAATAAGCCATATCTGTTTCTCACTAATGTCCTGCCTCTCTATTGTTCACTTGTTATCTTTCTCTATCCTCTTCTCTTCACTTCCCCCATTCCACACTGTCCTATTCTCATTAAGTATCTTCACTGCTTTTATGTCCTCCAATTTTTTGCTCTCTATTATAGAGTGCTGATAGTCGGTATATATTGAGTGGATACATACAATATCTTTCTTTCATAGCCTGGCTTACTTCACTCAGCAATATATCCTCCATATCTGACCACTTTCTATCAAATTCCAGGGTCTTGTTATTTTTTATGGCTGAGTAGTATTCCATAGAGTATATATACCACACTTTTCCAATCCATTCATCAGTTTGTGGACATTTAGGTTGGTTCCATGTCTTGGCAATTGTGAACAATGCTGCAATAAACATCGATGTGCAAGCACTTTTCAGACTGAGCGTTCTCCTGTCTTTTGGGTAAATACCCAGAAGTGGGATTGCTGGGTCAAATGGTAGTTCTATTTGTAGATCTTTGAGGAACCTCCATATAGTTTACATTCCCACCAACAGTGTAGGAGGGTTCCCTTTTCACCACATCCCCGCCAACACTTGTCACTTTTTATATTCTTAATCTTTGCCATTCTGACAGGGGTTAGGTGGTATCTCATTGTAGTTTTTATCTGCATCTCCCTTATGATGAGGGATGTTGAGCATTTCCTCATATGCTTTTTGGCTGTTCGTATGTCTTCCTTAGAGAGACTTTTGTTCAGCTCATTTTCCCATCTTTTAATTGGGTTCATCATTTTTTTTCACATAAGGCACTTGAGTTCCCTATGTATTCTGGTTATCAGTCCCTTGTCTGAGGCATATTTAACAAAAATATTTTCCCATTGTGAGGGTTGTCGGTTCACACTTGTTACTGTGTCCTTTGCTGTGCAGAAACTTCTTAGTCTAATATAGTCCCACTTGTCTATTTTAGGGATTATTGCCTGTGCTTTAGGAGTCTTATTTAAGAAGTCTTTGCCTACTCCAATGTCCCCCAGAGTTTCCCCAGCATTTTCCACCAGTAGTTTTATTGCTTGAGGTCTTAGGTTCAGATCTTTGATGCATTTTGAGTTGACTGTTGTTAATGGTGAAAGATGGGGGTTCAGTTTCATCTTTCTGCAGGTGGATACCCAGTTTTTCCAGCACCATTTACTAAAGAGGTTTTCCTTTTCCCAATGGATTGACTGATATCCTTTGTCAAAGATCAGTTGGCTGTAAGCTTTGGGGGTTATTTCTGGGGTCTCTATTCTCTTCCATTGGTCCACTTGTCTGTTTTTATGCCAATACCATGCTGTTTTGATGATCACAGCTTTATAGTATATCTTGGGATCAGGGAGTGATATGCCTCCTACTCCATTCTTCTTGCGCAGGATTGCTTTTGCAATATGAGGTCTTTTATGGTTCCAGACAAATTCTATGATTGCCTTTTCTAGATCTCTGAAGAATATCTCCGTTATTTTGATTGGAATTGCATTAAACGTGTAGATTAATTTGGGTAGAATTGCCATTTTGATTATGTTAATTCTTCCAATCCAGGAGCATGGGATGTTCTTCCACATTTTTATGTCACTTTCAATGTCTCTTTTAAGATTTTCGTAGTTTTCTTTATAAAGGTCTTTGACTTTCTTAGTTAGGTTTATCCCTAGGTATCTTACACACCTTGTGGCTACAGTGAAAGGGATTCCTTTCTTCAGCTCTGCTTCATTCAACTTGTTGTTCATAAATAGAAATGCTATAGATTTTTGGATATTGATTTTGTATCCTGCCACCTTACTGTATTCACTTATTACTTCAAGCAGTTTTTTCATGGATACCTTTGGGTCTTCTAAGTATACCATCATGTCATCTGCAAATAAAGATATTTTCAATTCTTCTTTGCCTATTCGAATGCCTTTAATATTGTTCTCTTCTCTGATTGCAATACCTAAGACTTCCAGTACTATATTAAAGAGCAGTGGAGAAAGTGGGCAGCCTTGCCTAGTACATGTTTTCAGAGGAAAAACTTTCAGCTTTTCCCCATTCAGTATAATGTTAGCTGTAGGTTTTTCATAGATTGCTTTTATTGTGTTCAGAAATGACCCTTCTATACCAATCTTACTGAGAGTCTTAATCATAAAAGGATGTTGTATTTTATCAAATGCTTTCTCTGTATCAATTGAGATGATCATATGGTTTTTATCTTTCTTTCTGTTAATGTGGTGTATTACATTTATGGTCTTGCGTATATTAAACCACCCTTGCATCCCTGGTATAAAGCCTACCTGATCGTGATGAATGATCTTTGTTATATGTTGTTGGATACGATTTGCGAGTATCTTGTTGAGAATTTTCGCGTCTATATTCATCAATGATATTGGTCTGTAGTTTTCCTTTTTTGTCATATCTTTATCTGTTTTGGGGATGAGGATGATGGAGGTTTCATAAAATGAATTTGGAAGGTTTCCTTCCTTTTGAATCTTTAGAAATAATTTTAGTAGGATAGGGGTTAACTCTTCCTTAAAAGTTTTGTAGAATTCACAAGTGAAGCCATCTGGGCCTGGGCTTTTCTTTGTTGGGAGGTTATTTATTACTGATTCAATCTCCTGGCTTGTTATGGGTCTATTCAGGTTCTCTATGTCTTCCTGATCCAATCTTGGTAGATTATATGCATCCAGGAATTTGTCCATCTCCTCCAGGTTATCTTGTTTGTTGGCGTAAAGTCACTCATAGTATCCTCTAATGATATTTTGTATTTCTGCTATGTCTGTGGTAATGTTGCCTGTTTCATCACATATTTGATTAATCTGGTTTCTTTCTTTCTTCTTCTTGATCAGTCTAGCCAATGGTGTGTCGATCTTGTTAATCTTTTCAAAGAGCCAGCTTTTGCTTTCATTTATTTTCTGTATGGTTCGTTTATTTTCTATTTCATTTATTTCTGCTCGAACCTTTATTATTTTTTTTTGCCTGGCATTTTGGGGGTTTGTTTGTTGTTGTTTTTCCAATTCTCTGAGGCATGATGATAAGTTATCTACTTGCCATCTTTCTATCCTTTTCTTATGCGCACTAATTGCTATGAATTTCCCTCTTATGACTGCTTTTGCTTGTCCCAAAGATTCTGGACACTTGTGTACTCATTATCATTAGTTTCCATAAATTTTTTTATTTCAGCCTTAATTTCTTCAGTAGTGAAGAAGTCATTCAGAAATAGGTTGTTCAGTTTCCATGTGTTCGTGTATTTTCGGGGTTGGGTCTTGAAATTAATCTTGAGTTTAATTCCATCATGGTCAGAGAAGATGCTGGGTACAGTTTCTATGCCTTTGAATCTATAAAGGCTTGATTTGTGTCCTAATATATGATCTATCTTTGAAAAGGTTCCATGTCGGGGTGAGAAAAATGTATATGTTGTGGATGTAGGGTGGAAAGTTCTATAGATATCTGTCAAGCCCATTCCATTTATAGTATCATTTAAGTCCTGTATCTCTCTATTTATTTTCTGTCTAGAAGATCTGTCTATAGGAGATAATGGGGTGTTGAGATCTCCAACAATTATAGTATTTCTCCCTATCTCTCCTTTTAGCTCCAGCAGTCTTTCCTTCACATATTTAGGTGCACCTGAGTTGGGTGGATAGATATTTATAAGGGTTATGTCTTCTTGCTGGATTACCCCATTTACTATTATATAATGCCCTTCTTTGTCTCTTCTTACAGTCTTTGTCTTGAAATCTATTTTGTCTGAGATCAATATCGCTACTCCAGCTTTTTTTTGATTTCCATTTGCATGGAGTATCTTTTTCCAGCCCTTGACTTTTAGTCTATGTATGTCTTTATCCATAAGGTGAGTTTCTTGTAGGCAACAGATAGAGGGTTTCTGTTTTCTTATCCATTCAGCCAGTCTATGTCCCTTAACTGGAGAATTTAATCCATTGACATTCAATGTAATTATCGATATTTCCGTACCTGATCCTGTCATTAAGTGAGCCATTTTCTTGGTTGCTTTTTGTTCTCGTATAACCGTCTCTGATTTTTTAGCTTTCCTGGTATAATACTCCCTTCAGAACCTCTTGAAGAGCTGGTCTAGAGTTGGTAAATTCCTTCAAATTTTGTTTATTCGAGAATGTTTTTATCTTTTTTTCCCATATGAAAGATAATTTTTGCCGGGTATAGTATTCTTGGTTGAAATTGTTTTTCACTCAACACTTTTACTATGCTTCCCCATTCTTTCCTTTCCTGCATTGTTTCGGCCGAGAGATCCGATGTTAGCCTGATGGGGTGACCTTTGTAAGTAACCTGGCGTTTCCCTCTTGCCAACTTTAGTATCTTGTCTTTGTCTGTTGTTTTTGCCAGTCTGGCTATAATGTGCCTTGGAGAAGATCTTCTTGGGTTGATTCTACCCGGGGTCCTATGTATTTCCTGGGTCTGGATACTTGAATGCCTTTCTAGATTTGGAAAGTTTTCTTCCAGGATCTCGTGAAATAAATTATCTAGGCCCTTATTATTTTCTTCCTCTTCTGGAATACCAATTATCCGGATGTTGGGGTGCTTGATAGTATCCAGTATTCCTCGTATATTATCCTCATTTTTCATGGTTGTTTTCTCAATCTTCTTGATACTTTTTTCTAGGTCAGATGTTTTGTCTTCTACGTTGGAGATTCGATCTTCTGCCTGGTCTAACCTACTTTTAATACTTTCAAGGGAGGTTTTGATTTCCTGTATCACATTCTTCAATCCTAAAAGTTCCATCTGGTTCTTGTTTAAGGTATCCATTTCTTCTTTCAAGTCATTGAAGGACTTCCTCGTCTCCTGGAGCTCCTTGTCTCTTTTCTCTTCCATCTCAGTTAGTTTGGTCACTACAAATAATCTGAATTCCTTATCAGACATGTCCACGATGTCCATTGTATTGACTGTGGGTGATGTAGGCTTGATGATTTCCCTTGGGGGAGAGGCCTTTTCTTGGTTGTTCATATTTCTTGAGCCTCTGCGATTATTCCTAGTCATCAGGTAATCTATATGTTTCTTCCTAACTGATTGTTAAAAGTTGTACAGGCTTAGAAAATTGATGATTTCCCTTATGGTTGGCCTACCTGTTACTCACAATTACCATTAACTGTTGCCACTACCGTGGATGGCCCAAAGTCCTCACTGTCTCTAAGGAGAGGTGAGTCTTCAATTGACTGAATAAGCAACACCCCAAGAGCAAAGAAACACAGAATGAAAAAAGGAAATCGCGCGGCAGGGTCGGGCCTGCAGCCTGAGTCCGCCTGGAGCCCCGAACTGCTGGCCGGCTCGATCCGGATTGCGGGTGGGGTGGGGTGGGAGTTCGCCTTAAAGTCCCAGACAACCAACCTGGGGTCCAAGGAGGAGAAACGGTGGGGATGTGTGGACATTCAGAAGGGTCCAAAAACTTTCAAAATTTTAAAATACTGAATTTTAAAGATAATGCTCAAAATATGTCTTATAATTTTGTATAATTTTATAACTCTATAACAACAGAAGCAGTTTGGTTTCTATATATATAGAAACTATATATAGAAACAAGCAGCTATATATATAGCTGCTTGAGTTCCTTGTGAATTCTGGTTATCAGTCCCTTGTCTGATGCCTAGTTTACAAAAATATTTTAGAGTGCAGACACTCGGTATATATTAAGTGGGGACATGCAATGCCTCTCCTTCATAGCATGGCTTGCTTTACTCAGCAGTAAGTCTTCCATATTCATCCACTTCCTTTAAAAGCCAGGGTTTTGTTGTTTTTTTATGGATGAATAGTATTCCATTGAGTATATGTGCCACAGTTTTTCTAACCATTCATCAGTTCGTGGGCATTTAGGTTGTTTCCATGACTTAGCAATCGTGAAAAGTGCCGCAATCCGCAATAAACATCGATGTGCAAGCACTTTTTCGATTAAGTATTCCTTTGTCCTTCGGGTAGATACCAAGGAGTGGGATTGCTGGATCATATGGTAGTTCTATTTGTAGATTTTGGAGGAATCTCCAAACTGTTCTCCACAGTGGTTGGACCAATTTACAATCCCACCAGCAGTGTAAGAGAGTTCCCTTTTCACCACACCCCCTCCAGCACTTCCCATTTTTTTTTTTTTTAAAATCTTAGACATTCTGACTGGGGTTAGGTGATATCTCATTGTTGTTTTGATCTGCATTTCTCTTACAATGAGGGATGTTGAGCATTTTTTCATTTGCATTTTAGCTATTCGTATGTCATCTTTAGAGAGTGGTTTTTTCAACTCATTCTCCCATCTTTTAATAGGATTGATTGTTTTTTTCCGGAACAGCTGCTTGAGTTCCTTGTGAATTCTGGTTATCAGTCCCTTGTCTGATGCCTAGTTTACAAAAATATTTTCCCATTCTGAGGGCTGTCTGTTCACACTAATCACTGTGTCTTTTGCCATGCAGAAACTTCTTAGTCTGATGTAATCCCACTTGTCTATTTTAGGGATTGTAGACTGTGCGTTGAGAGTCTTATTTAAGAAGTTTTTCCCTACCCCAATGTCTCCCAGATTTTCCCCGATGTTTTCCAGGAGCAGTTTTATAGTTTGAGGTCTTAGATTTAGATCTTTGATCCACCTTGACTTTATTTTTGTCAGAGGTGAGAGGTAGGGGTTCAGATTCATCTTTATGCAAGTGGAGATCCAGTTTTGCCAGCACCATTTGCTGAAGAGGTTTTCCTTTTCCCAGTGAATTGACTGGTACCCCTTGTTAAAAATCAGTTGGCTGTATGTTTGAGCATTCATTTTTGGGGACTCTATTCTGTTCCATTGGTCCACCTATCTGTTCCTGTGCCAGTACCATACTGTTTTAATTACCACAGCTTTGTAGTATATTTTTGGGTCAGGTAGTGAGATGCCGCCTACTCCACTCTTCTTGTGCAGAACTGCTTTGGCAATACGGGGTCTTTTATGATTCCTGACAAACTTTATGATTGTCTTTCCTAGATCTGTGAAGAATGTGTCTGGTACTTTGATTGGCATTGCATTAAATAGGTAGATTAATTTGGGTAAAATTGCCATTTTGATTATATTAATTCTTCCAATCCAGGAACATGGGATGTCCTTCCACTTTTTTGTGTCATTTTCAATTTCTTTTTTATCTTCTCATAGTTTTCCTTGTGGAGGTCTTTAACTTCTTTAGTTAGATTTATCCTAAGTATCTTATACTTTTTGTGGCTATGGTAAATGGAACAACTTTTTTTCAGTTCTATCTCAGTCTGCTTGTTGTTCGTATACAGAAATGCTATAGATTTCTGGATATTAATTTTGTAACCTGAAACATTACTGTATTCATGTATTACTTCCAGAAATTTTTTATGGAAACCATTGGGTCTTCTATGTATACAATCATGTCATCTGCAAATAGAGAGAGTTTCATCTCTTCTTTTCCTATTCAAATGCCTTTTATTTTTTCCTCTTTTCTGATTGCAATGGCCAAGACTTCTAGTACTATATTGAAGAGGAGTGGAGAAAGTGGACATCCTTGTCTTGTACCCATTTTTAGTGGAAAAGCTTTCAGCTTTTCTCCATTGAGGATGATGTTCGCTATGGGTTTTTCATAGATAGCTTTTATTGTGTTGAGAAATGACCCTTCTATGCCGATTTTGCCGAGAGTCTTGATCATGAAGGGATGTTGTATCTTATCAAATGCTTTTTCTGCATCAATTGATATGACCATATGGTTTTTATCTTTCTTCCTATTAATATGGTGTATTACATTTATGGTTTTGTGTATGTTGAAGCAACCTTGCATTCCTGGGATAAAGCCTACCTGATCGTGATGTATAATCTTTTTTATAAGTTGTTGTATATGATTTGCTAGTACCTTGTTGAGAATCTTCGCGTCTATATTCATCAGGGATATTGGTCTATAGTTTTCCTTCCTTGTCCTGTCCTTATCTGTTTTAAGGATAAGGGTGATAGAGGCTTCATAGAATGAATTAGGGAGAGATTCACCCTTTTGGATATTTAGAAATAACTTGAGCAGAATGGGGGTTAACTCTTCTTTGAAAGTTTTGTAGAATTCAGAGGTGAATCCATCAGGGCCAGGGCTTTTCTTTGTTGGGAGGTTATTTATAACTGATTTGATCTCCTGGCTTGTTATGGACCTATTCAGACTTTCTATATCCTCCTGGCTCAATCTAGGTAGATTATACCTGTCCAGAAATTTGTCCATCTCATCCAAATTATCTTGTTTCTTGGCATACAGATGTTCATAGTATCCCCTAATAATGTTTTTTATTTCTACTATGTCTGTTGTTATTTTGCCTGCTTCATTGCAGATCTGATTCACCTGGTTCTTTTCTCTCTTCTTCTTAATAAGTCTCGCTAGTGGTGTATCAATTTTGTTTACCTTTTCAAAGAACCAGCTTTTACTTTCATTTATTTTCTGTATAGTTCGTTTATTTTCTATTTCATTTATTTCTGCTCGTATCTTTATTATTTCCTTTCTCCTGGAGTTTTTTGGATCTTTTTGCTGTTGCTTTTCCAATTCTGTGAGGCATGATGTTAGGTGATCCATTAGCCTTTTCTCTGTCTTCCTCTTATGTGCACTAATTGCTATGAACTTCCCTCTTATGACTGCTTTGGCAGTGTCCCAGAGATTATGGAAACTTGTGTCCTCATTGTCATTGGCTTTCATGAACCTTTTGATTTCAGTTTTTATTTCTTCAGTAGTTGTGGAGTCATTCAGGAGTAGGTTATTAAGTTTCCATGTATTTGAGTATTTTTGAGGATTTCTCTTGAAATTAAACTCAAGTTTAATTCCATCATGGTCGGTGAAGATGCTGGATATAGTTTCTATGCTTTTGAATCTGTAGAGGCTTGCTTTGTGCCCAATAATGTGGTCAGTCTTTGAGAATGTTCCATGTGGTGGCGAGAAAAGGAAAGTTCTATAGATGTCTGTTAAGTCCATTTGATTTATGATATCATTTAGATCTTTTATATCTTTACCTATTTTTTGTCTAGATGATCTATCCAGGGGGGATAGTGCAGTGTTGAGGTCTCCAACAATTAGTGTGTTGCAGTCTATCTCCCTTTTTAGATCTAGCAGTCTTTCCTTCACATATTTGGGTGCTCCTGTGTTAGGCGCATAGATATTAATAAGCGTTATATCTTCTTGATCGATTGATCCTTTTACTACAATATAGTGCCCTTCTTTGTCTCTTCGAACAGTTTTTGTTTTAAAACCTATTTTGTCAGAGATTAGTATTGCTACTCCAGCTCTTTTTTGGTTCCCATTTGCATGGAAAATCTTTTTCCAACCCTTCACTTTCAGTCTATGTATATCTTTATCCATGAAGTGGGTTTCCTGTAGGCAACAGATAGAGGGTTTTTGTTTTTTAACCCATTCAGCCAGTCTGTATCTCTTGATTGGAGAATTTAATCCATTAACATTCAATGTTTTTATCGATGTTAATGGATCTGTCCCGACGTTTAAGTTGGCCATTGTCTTAGTTGTCTTTTACTCTTTTGTTTCTGGCTGTTACTTCTTTAGTTTTTCTGGAACAGTACTTTCTTCAGAGTCATGGAGAGCTGGCCTGGTGCTGGCAAATTCTTTCAGGTTTTGTTTGTCTGAGAATATTTTAATCTTTTTTTTCCCATATGAAGGATAATCTTGCAGGATACAATAATCTTGGTTGAAATTGTTTCTCTCTTAACACTTTCAGTACATCTTCCCATTCTTTCCTTGCTTGCATTGTTTCCATTGAGAAGTCCGGTGTTAGCCTGATGGGGTGACCTTTGTATGTCACTTGTCCTTTCTCTCTTGCCAGTTTTAGTATCTTATCTTTATCTGTGGTCTTAGCCAGTCTGTCTATGATATCCCTTGGGGAAGATCTTCTTGGGTTGATTCTATTTGGTGTCCTTTGTATTTCTTGGGTCTGGATGTTTGAGTGCCTCTCTATGCTTGGGAAATTTTCTTCCAAGATTTCACGGAATAGGTTTTCCATGCTCTTATTAGTTTCTTCACCTTCTGGGATACCAATTATTTGGATGTTAGGACGTCTAATGGAATCTAGTAATTCTCGTATGTTATCTTCATGTTTTTTTTTTGTTATTTTCTCTATCTTTTTGGTGGTTTTCTCTAGGTCAGCAGTTTTATCTTCTACATCAGAGATTCGACCTTCAGCATGGTCTAATCAACTTTTAATACTTTTGAGAGAGTTTTTGATTTCCTGTATTTAAGACTTCACCTCTAATAGTTCCATCTTATTCTTCCTCAGCATTTCCTCTTTCATATCGTTGAAGGACTTTCTCATCTCCTGTAGTTCATTGTCTCTTTTCTGTTCTAGCTCATAGTACTTGTTCAACATGAATGTTCTAAACTCTATCTCGGACATTTTGGTAACGTCCTCTATTTTTTCAAGAAAAGGAAGGGAGTTACTGTGTTCCTTTGATGGAGACATATTTCCTGCTTTATTCCAGCCTGAGGTTCTTCTAATTCTAACCATTGGGAGATGTGTTCCCTTTGAAAAACCTTTTACGAGAACGTAAGAGCAAGTGTGTTTCCTTTCTGATGTGGAATGGAGACAGCCAAAGTCTCTCTTCAATTGTGTTTAGTAATGTAATCCAAGAAAAATTATTCTCTTCAGTTGTCCAAAGAAATGTATCTCCTTCTTCGCAGGGGGTTCAGTGAAATGGAGGATTCTAGACAGTCTTAAAATGCTAGAATGTTTCAGAATTGTAATTCTAGACCTATCTAGACAGCCAGGGATGGTGAAGATAAAGGAAGTGAGGACTGAATAAGTGGGAAGAAAATAATACGTAGAATAAAGAAAAAGTTGAGCTTGTGCTCAGGATTTAGCCAGGGGTTGAAAGCTGGGAGTGTGGTGTGGTGGAACTGAGGGCGTTCCTGTGTGTTAATCAGAAGAGAGAGATTTACAAATGAAAGACGTGGGTAAGGGGACAGAAAAAGAAAGGGGAAGGGGAAAAAAAAGTGTACCTGGCTGAAAGAGGGGTGTCTGGCTTGGGGGTCCTGGGGCTGAAGCTACTGGGGGCAGTCCTCCCACGAAGATCCTGGCCCAGGGGTTCTCCAGAAACTTTTTGAACTGCCCTCAGGTCAGTCATGGGGTTTCAAGTGAACAGAGCCCTGGAATGCTTACCCTTGTTGCTCTCAAATGGTTATGTTTTTGTCTGTTTTGTATGGGCTTACACTACCACTGGATTTATTAAAGAAGTGATTTCATGTTGTAAAAGTTTCAAAAACTGTGGTGCCTCAGGAATGTGTTTGCTGGTTTGCTCCCTGTGCTAAATATTCCATTTAAACAATATTTCTGTGGTTTTTATATTTATTTTATTTTAGTCTTCCCTTTACAATGATAAAAAGACAGGAAAACTCCAGACTCACTCACGGATTTGGTCATTGAATATAGATTCTCTGTAACAAACCAGTGCCTAAAACTGGGGTTTATGGACTCTTAGCTCTGTGTTAATATGAGTGAGCCAGGTCCACACAAAGACTCTAGCCCTCCCCCTCAGACCAGTGAGTACAGGAGGTGGTATGGTTGAAGGCATATTGTCACTTAGGTTTCTAGTATTTCTTCTCCGCTTGTTCAAATTCCATACCTTTGGTCTTTGATGTTGACTGTTGGTGAGCAAGGTGGTGGAGTGTGTGATTTTTGAAGTCTGGACATTTTACTACTTGGTAAAGTAGTAAAACACTATGTAAAGTCCATGGAAGGGAACAGTTGATATTGAAAATTTATGACATGTGTCATTGTGAAGAGCCCCAGGGGGAAGTCTTCTAATTTATGGCATGGGAGGTGATGGTAGAAGGGATGTAGGGGCTTTGAAGCAGGGAGGAACGGTATCTCCCACTTGACTATTTTCTTTTGTTGTGCAAAGATGGTTGGCATACTTCTGAGACTTCTTTTTGACATGATGAAAGGCAAGGCCACACCTAATTTTGGTGGCCTGGAACAAGGGTGCAAAATATAGGTTCACTAAACACTTTTCCCTTCTCTTCCTGGCTTTGTCCCTTGCCCTAAGGGGCCTTCCACACATGCCTGTGAACTCCAGCCATGCTCTTCCAAGTGCACCCCCTAGTCTATAGCATCAGCCTTACCTAAGAGCTTGTTAGAACTGCAGACTTTCAGGCCCACTCTACTAAGCCTCCTGAACCAGGATCTGGATTTTAAGAAGGTACTGGGTAAGTTACATGCATGGTTAAGTTTGAAAAGGCAGAGCCATAGCCCACAAGTTCAAGTTCTATCACTATTGGTGGAGGGTACTAGTTGCTCTGTGGCTGCCCTTAGGCCTAGGGTTGAATCCATCCTTAGGAGGCAGAACTAGGGAAGAAGATCACATAGGCCCTGAGTGCAGGTGTGGGACATGTGAGCATGGAATGCCAATGTCCTAGCTATTCCAAGAACAGCCTAGAAGAGGGAAGTATGGACTTTTGGTCTGCCAGTCCCCTGGGCCCTGTAAACTCCTTGCTTTATGTGGAGCAGTGTGGCTGGAGCAGAGCCAGAGCAAGGCCTGGTAAACTGTGGGGTCTAGGGCAAGGAGCTGGTTGTTCCAGTCTAAGAGTGACACTTGCAAAAAATGTCCCAGATGTCTGTGGGGATAGGAGCTGGATGGGAGTTGTCCACAGCTTCTTGAGGGGCTGGTGGCTCTCGGAGTGTGGGGAAATTGCAGTGGTGGAGCAATTACTGCTTTAAGGGGTAATCAAAATGAACAGTTATAAGTAAACTCTTCAGTAGCCAGAGATAACATTTGTCAACTTGTCTGTAGAAGTAATGTGAACAGTGAAGACACCTCCTTTATATGCCTAGTAACCTATCCAATTAGACCAGGGCTTTGAAAAACTTCCTCTAAAACTAGGATACAGGCAGTTTTTCTTGATGAATTCAGAGAAGTGTCTGGTGTGGCTGGGTTGGGGTGACTAATGGAGGGGCAAAGTGTGTCAGTTTGTGTCCCCCGCCACCTGCATGATGATGTGAGGCAAAGGCAACTCTGACAGAGCACATCTGAAATGAAGCACCATGGATTGCTGTCCTGGCTATTGTGCCTCAGTTTCTTCATCTGTAAAATGGGTCTAGTAGTTTGTGCCCTGCCTACCTTGCAGGGATGCTGGGTAGTTTTGCTGAGATAATGTATAGAAAAGTGCTTTGTAACCTGTCAAGAGGGATACACATGAAGAAATGATAATCACGCCCACATTTGTTGTCTTTCCTTTGTGAGTGGGCCTTCACCTGTGCTTGAGTTTGAGATTTTGGTTGTTTTCTCCTTTGCATTAGAGCTTTCAGAACACAGTAGTGCACATGGCTCTGGGCAAAGCCATCTCTGCCTCCCTGCCTGATGCCTTCCAGCCCCTTCCATGCAGATATTCTGCTGTGATTCTTGTTTTTGAATCCCACAGGCGGGGAAGGGGAATTTCACACTGGCAAACATTTCTGAAGAGACAAATAATTGCCTCTGGAATGAGACTTCTTTTCTCTTCCAAAAATTCATATTTGCTGGTTTAAATTGATGTGACTTTTTTTTGGCTGAAAGTCTACAGTATTCTACTGAGCAGTAATATTCCTTTGGTGTTGCAAGAGTTTGCTGAGAGAAGGGAACTAATCTAAGAGAGCGAATCTATCTGAAGTACTCTCTGAAGCCACTGATACTGAATTGTCCATGGTAGATTTTTATCTACTGGTATCATTTAGATATCAATGTAGCGTAAGCTAGTGCCCTGGGTCACTGAAACAAAGGCTGAATTCCATTCCCTTACATGGCACTGGGTGCCCTGCTCAGTGGATTAATAGCCTTTTGGCAGAGCATGATGATAAGATAGACCCAGCATTCCATGCCGGCTACCCAATTGTCAGACCTTTGCTGTCCCAGCCCCCATCAGGTATATATATGAAGAGCCAGCAGCTGGAAGACTCAGTGTCTTCCAGCATCTGAAACATACAGAGCTAAATTTGGCAGGATAGTAGAAGTTCTCTCCCTCAAGTGGGGATTAGTCTGAGACCTCAAGTGTTAAGTGGCCCTGGGAAGAAGAGCTCCTGGAGCCCATGGAAACTCATTAATCTCCAGCCTTCCTTTGTACACTGTTACGTGGGTGAAACCAGGATGTGCACTAGGGCCCCACTGAAGACTATACTGCTTGACTGGGGCTCAGCACCCAGCCTAATCTTTGCTAGGCTTTTCTTGGAATGCGGGATCTGGTTTCTCTACCTAGTTGCCAGCTAGGGTCCAATCCAAATTCAACCTTTTGGAAATATGGCACATACATCTGCTTGGTAATTAGTTTTGCCATTGCATTGGAGCTTTCCTAACCAGATTGCATGGTTTTCTTCTTCTTCTTCTTCTTCTTCTTTTTTTTTTTTTAGATCTGTAACTGGGAGGACCAGTCTGTTCCCTTTGGGGAAACTCTGAGCCTCTCCAACTTCTGACTCTGTTTGACCTGTGCTCATTTTCTATTTTCTGCTCTCCTTGCATTGAAGTCTTGGAAGTCCCCACTATTGCTGTAAAAGTTGTTATAAAATTTGGAAAACAGCCTCCTATAGTCCAGTTACATCTTCATAGGAAGCTGTGGACATCTGTCTGTTCACTTGAGTTTGGACTCTAAAGTTCTTGTCTCCCCTATCCAGGAAATATTAACCAAAGGAGTCACAAGGGAATTTGCCAGTGTCCTATGAAACAAAATGCTATGAGATACCAAATAGTTAACTGTCCAGATTTATTTTAAAAATCTGGCTGCTTTAGAGTTTTGACATTTTTTTTTCTCATTCCTCTGCAGTCCAGTGTGAAAGAGACACTCTCCAGGGCAAATTGTCACTGGGAGCAGTTTGAAGCTGCCATGTATCATCCATGTATTGCAGAAGAGAAGCCAGTAAAAGGATGCCACCATTTTTTTCCAAAATCTATTAGGGAAGATTATTGATTATTTTCAAATATCTCCCACCTTCATCACAGGGTATTGTAATTACGAAAGAGGCACTGTCATGTACCTTTTAAAAATATCTTCTCCTTTCTTTTCTATTAGTATTTGCTGCGCCCTGGTCCCTCTTCAGAGTCTAAACGTGATATTTCTTTCTTTACCCATAGACTTTGCCTTTGCCCTTGCCCTTCCGGAAAACAAACTTGAATTGCTACTGCTTCTGTCAGCTGGCCACTGGGTTTTCTTCAAGGTCTCTGGATGGGCCAGACTAGTCCAATTACACAAATCATTGTTGACTGTCAAAATACTGTTCCTCCCTCCCACATTCTTTTTCTACCCCTACCACCCACCGCTTTCCATATAAGATTGGAGGTGTCATTTTCTTTCTTTCCTAACTTCAGGCTTTAGGGTGAAAATGATGCTTAAAGGGACATGTCAACAGATTTCTTGGTGACATTTAAAGTATAGCAGCATTTGATCTATACAGTAGCCAGCACTCTATCATGTGTAGGTTATCCATGTCATACTTAATTTTAAAATTCTTAATGATGTCTATTATGTTTATGCCTTCAAACCAATTTCTTTCTTCCTTCCTTCCTTCCTTCCTTCCTTTTTTCTTTTCTTTTCTTTTTTTAGACGTTTTTGCTACGGGCATGTGTGCTTGCCAGAAAGAGAGACAGAAAGCGAGAAATCACCCCCAGGGGGGATGGCCATGCTGCAATCCCTTCTCCTCCATTCTCCTCTCGGGATATTAGGCATGCACGCCTGTGCGCCCAGTGTGAGTTTAAGCCACCAAGTCTAGGACTTGAACCATGGTCGACTACATGGGAGTTAAGCAACATAGCCATTCAGCTAACTGCTGGTCCCCCTTGAAACCAATTTCTAAAGGCATGGGAGTATCACATTATTACTGCCCTGTGGATGTGGCAAATGTTGATATTAGGTCTTTTATGGTTCCTCTGGAAAGTCGTGATGCATTTTTGCATAGAAAAACATAGAAAAATATGTCATAACTTTCCCTACAACCTTATAGTTTGCTCCTGGACCCTCCTCTGATGGGGCTTTCCTCTTCTTGTTGATAGATGAAAGCATGCCTTAGTTCCTCTTATTTGTATCTGTTTCAATACGATGAGCATCACAAACCCATTAATTAATTAATTAAATGTTCTCCTGCCACATTTTTGATTCTCACTGCCCAGTTGAGAAATAGAATCCTATCTAGAGCAGAGGCATTTGCTCTGGGCTCAGAACACATGGAGGGGTCCAGAGCCACACATTACACTTCTGTGCTGTAATTGGAGTACTCCCGTGGGCTTCTCAAACCACCTACCCTGCTACTCCTCCCCCCTTTTATAGAAGTTTTGGCCTTAGGGGGTGTATGCTCACTGGAGAGAGAGAGAAAGAGACAGAGACAGAGAGACAGAGAGAGAGAGAAAGTGAGAAATCACCCCTCTGGAGTGATGGCTATGTCAAAATCCCTTCTCCTCTTCTCCTCATGGGATCTTGGGCATACATGCACATGCACCCAGTGTGAGTTTCAAGCCACCCACCAGCTCTGGGACTCGAACCATGGTCGGCCATGTGGGAGTCCAGTGACGTAACTACTATGTCATCTGCTGCCCCCCCCCCCCCCCCCAAGATAGGATCTAAACAATCATCTCAGTTTAGTTCTTTGCCTGTTTTTGTTTATTTGTTCATTTTTGTTCTTCAGCTCATATATGGAGTATGTATATAGTAAGCTTTGACATTGGCCATTTGGAACATCATGTGGAGTGATATGCTTCAGTTGATATATTTGTTACTTGGAGAGATGAACAAATGGTTCATGATACCTTTTTTGTAAGTTTATTTTTATTCATAATAGAGAACACATTCATGCATGCATGAGAAAGGGAGGGAGGCACCCTGAACAGGGCATCATCATGCTATAATTCCCCCTTTCCAGTCCTCCAGCTCATCAGAAACCTGGGCATGTGCCTGCACTTGTGGCACATTGTCTGATCAACTCAGGAATCCAACCCCCCAGTTAGACATGTGGCTTCCAACACTGCAGATCCATTTTCTATGAACTGATCCACCAGGCTAGGCCTCTGTGGTACCTTTTAGGATTTGTTTAGTACATATTTATTAGGTGCTTCTTATGGGCTAGATGCTGTAGTGGATTCTGAAGATGCAAAGTCCCTGCTCTTGGGTTACATGATTCCATTTCATGAACAGCCATGATCAAGTGCTGACTAGGCTTTTGAGTGCATCCAAAAATCAAGCAATTGAGAAACACATTGGACATGATGGACTATTGCTTACAATATATCCTCATCCAGGCATCTGTACAGTTATCCTCTGGTCTGTAGCCACAGAAACTGTACTACACTTATCCCCAACCTACCATCTTCCAATGGGTGGCATGGTTATAACAGGGAGTCTGTTTGGCTGGGTGTGGTAGGTAGTCCACATGGAAACACAGCTTTTGCTGGAGGTTCTCTCTTCTGATGTTTCTGTAGTTCTCTTCTGATTGACAAAATGGGCTTCACCATGGACCATAATTCATGTTACTTCATCTCTATTTATTTTGCTGTGAGATACATGGGTCCTTCTGAGGCTGCTCATGCTTTTTTGGGGGTATTGGAGGTATTGTTCCTTTAAAGAAGCACAGCATACCTTCCTCCAAACATAAGCAGAGACCCTCTAAGGAAGAAAAATCTCTAGAAGATGGTGCTGAGGTCTACTTGGGCAGGTGTCCTAGTGTAACAAAGTTGCTCTTGAGGAGCCTATTTCTGCTTAGCCCTTGGAGAAACATTTTTCTTAGATTTAATGTGGCTTTAAAAAATAATGCAATCTTCAGTCCTTCTCACAGTCTAGTCCTAAGTATATCTGATTAGTATAAAAACTCTTCATTCATCCCTTTCTATATTTTATTATTACTGCTTTTTAGATTATGATACTGGAGGTAAAAAACTTATAAAAATGTCCTAGAGTTGGTGTTTCATCTATAGGGACTTGCCTTAAAGGCCAGGTGATAACTGAGTTCCTCTACTAAAAACAACAAAGGCTAAAATCCTGTTTTCTTTATTAGGAATTGCAAGCATTGGCTGGGAAACTCACATTAAAACATTGTTGCTACCAGTATGTCATTCCTTATCTAGACCCCCAACAGAATATGCATATAAATAATGATTTAAAATTATTTTTTATCAATGTACTAATACAATTTTTAAAACATCAGAATTACAACAATATCTACAGCAAAAATAAACAGGCCAGTACTGCTCCCTCCCGGTTCTGTTCCTCTGTAGTAATTACTTAGCTGCTTTAACTATTGCTTCTGAAATTTACCTTCCTATTTTAACTGCTATTATTGAAGTCATTATTTTGATGTTTGTTGTTGACTTCTTGTGATGGTAGATGAGAATATAATTATTGAATAGCCTCTATCAGTCAGGCTTGGCTAGTTAATGTTGCATGACAAACCTATTCCTAATTACCAGTAGCTTCACACAACAAAAATTTATTTCTTGTTCATGCTACATCTTTAGCATAGGTGTGCAGGGGGCTGCATGTTGGTTGCTGAGGGACACAGGCTGATGGAGGATCTATTTCAACACCTGATTCTGTGATCGCTGAAACAGGGACAAATAATTGTGGTGATTGAACACTGGCTCTCAAAGTTTCTGCCCAAATACAATATAGGTCAGTTTCACTCACAATTTATCAGTCAAAGCAAGTCATAGGGCCCCACTTAATCTGAAAGGAGGCTGGAAAACATAATCCTACCATGTAATTGGAAGGAGATAGCCTGGAATATTTGTGTATAGGCCTAATGATGGCCACATAGCCCATCCATTTTCCCTCCTTTATTGCCCCAATATAAGTAAATCACATATTTTTCAAAATCAGTATTTGATGTTTAGATTTTCAAATATCCATTGCCAAGCCAATCCATGGCTTACATTTTCTTTTCAAAATACTATTTATGCTTCTTCAGAGTCTTATTTTTTTATTTGCTTAGTTTTCTTTGTACTTCTCTTCCTTCCTTCCTTCTTTCTTTCTTTCTTTCTTTCTTTTTCTTTCTTTCCCTCCCTCCCTCCCCTTCTTTCTTTCTTTCTTTCTTTCTTTCTTTCTTTCTTTCTTTCTTTCTTTCTTTCTTTTTCTTTCTTTCCCTCCCTCCCTCCCTCCCTCCCTCCCCTTCTTTCTTTCTTTCTTTCTTTCTTTCTTTCTTTCTTTCTTTCTTTCTTTCTTTCTTTCTTTTTGTTGGAGAGAGAGAGAGATTTTTGCTGTAGGGCATGTGCACTCACCAGAGAGACAGAGACAGAAAGTGAGAAATCACCCCTCCCCAGTGGGGATGGCCATACCACAATCCTTTCTCTTCCATTCCCCTCTTGGGATCTTGGGCACGCATGCACATGCTCCTAGCATGAGTTTTAGGCTGCCAGGTCCAGGAATCAAACTGCAGTTGACTATGTGGGAGTCTAGTGTTGTAACCATTACACCATCTGCTGGTCCCAACTTATTTTCTTTACAACATCCATCAGATTTATCAAATAGTCCTCAGTGTTATTTTCTAAACACCCTAATATATCTGATAATCTATCAATTTAATTTTTTTCTGCTGTCTTTGAGCCTGTTTCCTCAGTTTTGGTTAGTTTTGTTATCCTGGTGCATAGGTATAATCCTGGGGCCTCCCTTTGCCAGTTTTCCGTGTCTCATGTCTCCGTCTTCTTCCATTTACTCACTTATTTTGCTGGAACACATGCTTTAATAGCTTCTTAAATAAAGCTGTATAGGAAGTGTATTAGCTTTGAAGTAGATTATACTGTGGTAGTCAATAATTCTAAAATCAATAGCTTATACAACAAGGTTTCTTTCTTAATCATACCCTATGTCCTTCATGAGTCAGTATAGCTGACCACTATAGCTCTGTCCATGTATTTTTCATCCTGAGGCCAAAGCTGAGGAAGCTGCCCTTCTCTGGGAAAAGCAATTCTCTTAGAGGGAAATGAGCACTGAAAGAACTAGTGATGACTCTTAAAGCTTCTTAGAAGGGGCACACATCACTTTTGTTCATATTTTATTCACAAAATCAAATCCGATGGCCAAGCATCATGTCAGTGAACATGAAAGAATAATCCTCCTATAGGGAAAATAATTTAATTTATCATAAAAATAGATTCCACATACAAAATTATTGGTTATTTTTTTCCTCCAGAATATTGACAGTATTTCCCCATTGTCCCTGGTTTGCAGTTTTGTTATGTAACAGTCTAATGCCAATCTGACTCCTAGTCTGCTTTACAAGTGTATTCCCCTTTGTTCTGAAACCTCTTAGGATCTTCTTTTAACCCTTACTGTTCAGACTTTTTATAATTATGTGACTTGAAGTAAATCTTTATGAATTCACTTTATTAATCCTCCCTTAGGAGCTTTACATGTGGAAATTCACGTCATTATTTTCTGAGAAATTATGTTATTTGATAATTTCCTTCCATTTGTTTTTCTTCCTGAAATTTCAGTTATTTGTATGTTAGACCTCCTGGATTGTATTTTTTAAACTCACATTTTTATTTTTTCTTCAGTTTTTAAATTTATGTTTAATCACTGTATATCTTTACAGTGTACAACTTGTTTTTTCCCAGCATGAATACAGTGCATATTAGTCAAGTCAAAGACATTACCATACACATTATCATCAGCAGATAACTTTCCTCTACTTTTCTAATCTTTTCTCTCCTGATCTTTATATTCTACTTTTGGGAAGGTTTCCTTATTTTAATCTCCCTATTCTCACTTTTATTTTTGCACATTGATTCTCATATTTTCAGTGTCCATCAATTTCCTTATTTTCTGCCTCTTCCTTTTTCATAGTGTCCTGTTCATGCTTATGAATAGAACTTTTTCTCTTATTTCTCTGAAGATATAGTTTTTATTTTAGATTTTCTACTGTTCTTGTATCACCTGTTTCCTCTGGGTTCTATTTTCTGGTTTGTTTCAGTTTCTCTCATGTTAGAGGCTTTTTTCAAATGTTTTGTGATCCTTGACTGTCCATTAGGATAGAACCCTTAAAAACTAGTTGGAAGTATTGGATGTGAGGGCAGGGCTTGCTAACTAGTAGGCTTCACTGTAGAGTGATTGGGCAGCAACTGACTTTTTGTTGGAGTACTTCCAAATGCCAATATATAGAGGACATTTTTCTGGTGATCTCTGGTTTGAGCATAAAATCCTCTAGTCTGCCTACAGGTATTTTGGGCTGTCTGGGCTCTGCCAGTATATGTATACTTATACTTACGTCATGACTTTTCTGACGACCCAATAGTTACCTTGCTAGCTGCATGAAGTGAAAGAAATACAGGAGCCTGATGCTCCATAAACGGACTTACAATTCCAGTTTTTGTGTCTTACCTGTAATTTCTTTGGTAGCTGATATTTCTAGGTCCTAAGCCTTCTTAGGATTCTTCGGGGGTTAGGGCCAGCAGTTAGCGTAATGGCTATGTCGCTGAACTCCCATGTAGTCAACCGCGGTTTGAGTCCCAGACCTGGTGGCTAAATTCACGCCAGGCACATATGCGTGCGTGCCCAAGATCCCGAGAGGAGAATGGAGGAGAAGGGATTGTGGAGTGGCCATCCCCCCTGGGGGGGGGTGATTTCTTGCTTTCTATCTCTCTGTCTCTGTCTTTCTGGCGAGCACATGTGCCCTATAGCAAAAACCTCTCAAAGAAAAAAAAAAAAGGATTCTTCGGGGGCAAATTGCTTCACTTTTCATTGGTATCTCATTCTACAGGCACTTGTAACTTGCTCCACCCTCCTAAGTTAATATGCACTTCTCCAATCATTTCCCATCTTCAATACATTTAAAACATTTTTCAGCAATTTTTTTGGAGGCCAAGTAGTGGTGCAGCAGCCCTGCAAGACAGACTCACATAGCAGGGCTGTTGGTTTATGGTGGGAGACCTCCCTGAATACACTAGGCATGTGTACATCCATGATCCACGCTAGCTGAGGCTGAGGTTGGTTTGTGGTATCAAGACCATGTTGGGGTGCTGTATGTCTGTCACTTTCTTTTGTCTTTACACTCATGGAATAAATAAATAACCTTAAAAACACAAATTCTCATCTAATATTTCTTTTTCTATTATCTTAGTCTATGTAGACTTATACCTCTGTGTATTTTGTGTGTGTGCACTCTCTCTTACATGCACATATACACACACATTGTTTTTATTTGTGTTGTTTTAATTCATTTAATGATACTTTAGAGAGACAAGTGCATGTGGTCAATTTGCCATATTTAACCAGAAATCAATCTGGAAGAATTTTTCAAATATAGTGTTTTCTTTCTGTTTTTCTTTTTAACCTTATACTGAACTGAACATGATCTTAAAATCTACCCCTTGTCTTGTGGTGAGAAATGTATTCATGTTGGAACATTCACTTTACAAGCTAAGTGACATATATGATTGAATGTATAAAAGAAATTAAAACAATTTTTTAAAAAAGCATTATACTTGGATATAAGTGACATACTTTCTTTCTTATTTATTTATTTTTTAAAGAATTATTCATTTAATTTAATTAATTAATTTATTTTTATTCAATTTGACCAGAGAGAGACAGAGAGAAACCAAGCCCCAAGGTCCAGGACTCAAACGGCAGTTAACCATGTGGTACTCTAGAGCCTTAACCACCATGCCACTACTGGCTCTTCTTTTTTATTTTTATGACATGCTTTTCTACAAAATTTAAAGACAAAACTTGAATTAGGATGGAAGTTAAAATGTGTTTAGCACGTACTGACTCTAAGCATGGTAAACGAATAAATGAATCAATGAAAAAAAGAAAGGACACTATGATGTATATTCTGAGTATACCACTCTCTCCCCTTTTTAAACTCTGCTCATAGCCCCTGGAGATTGACGACGACAACGACGACGACTACTACTACTTCCTCTTCCTCATCCTTTTCTCTTCCTCCTTCTCTGAGTCATCTTTTATTTTTTTCCAGAGAATGTATGCACCACTGGAAAGAGAGAGAGAGAGAGAGAGAGAGAGAGAGAGAGAGAGAGAGAGAAAGGGAGAAAGCACCCCACCATGGGAGATGGTTATGCAGCAGCAGTCCCTTCTCTGCTTCACTTTTTGGGATTTGGGACATGCACATAAAAGTGCCTGGGTTTTTGGGAACCGGCAGTTAGCGTAATAGCTATTTCACTGGACTCCCATGTAGTCAACCTCGGTTTGAGTCTTGGACCCAGTGGCTTAAACTCACGCTGGGCGCGTGTGTGTGTGTGCCCAAGATCCTGAGAGGAGAATGGAGGAGAAGGGATTGCGGCGTGACCATTCCCCCTGGGGGGTGATTTCTCACTTTCTGTCTCTATGTCTTTCTTTGTCTGTCTGGCGAGCGCACGCGCCCTATAGCGAAAACCTCTCCAAAAAAAAGTGCCTGGGTTTTTTTTATCAAGCTGCTGGGTGTGGTACTTGAACCACACAGTTGATCATGTGAGATCCAACCACTTAAACCACCATGCCACCAACTGGCCCTGGAGACTGTTATGGATTGCATTACTCAGACTCCCTTGTTTCCTGGTTTCCAGTTAGATTTAACAATAGGAAGTATTGGCAGAGGAAGGTGTATAGGATCAAGAGGGTTGGGAAAAAATAGAGGTCC
This sequence comes from Tupaia tana, assembly GCA_026018925.1. NCBI lineage: Eukaryota > Metazoa > Chordata > Mammalia > Scandentia > Tupaiidae > Tupaia > Tupaia tana. The sequence continues at coordinate 5,272,938 of JAKSZU010000009.1, read as the reverse complement.
GGGTATTCGATTCTCTAGCTCCCTCTCTGCCACGTCACATTCAACAGTAGCTATGTTATACCTTATTCCACTCATTCTATTAGGTTTTCCCTCTTTGACAACCTCAGCTTTTACCAGGTTCCGGTAATCACTGCTCTCCTTCCCACTTCATGTTTAGGAATAGTAATGCCTTCTCCCTAATGCTAGTCCAGGAGAGATGCACTCTTTATTGGTGCCATCAACCCTGCCTATACTTTCAATTATACCTTTAAAGTCAACTCTCTGTTTCCTGTCAGTACCCTGATTTTTAAAAATAATTATTTATTTCATTTTATTCATTCATTCATTTATTTTAATTTGACCAGAGAGAGTGAGAAAGTGGTCAGTCACAAGGGTCCAGCATTTTAGCTACCACGCCACCTGCTGGTCCCCAGTACCTTGATTTTTACAAATGCTATAGTGGAGCTATCTCATTATCATCCAAAGGTTTCACTTTATGAACCTCAGTTTATGTATCTGAAAAAGTACTGAGGTGGCAATGGGTAGTCTAATCTCTCACCTGAGAACCCCTTCCAGTTCTGACTTCTGTAGTTCTGTGTGATGCAGCAGAGATAAATAGCCTGTTCTAGCTCCAGTTTTCCTATTTTGATTCTGTGGACCATTGTGGATAATTCTGAGGAGGTATGATTATGAAGCAATTTACTTCTGCCTTTATAAGGCAGTTATTTGGAGAAAAAAGAATATAGATTTTAGAGTCAAACCAGGGTTCAAAATAAGGCCCTGCTACTTTCTTATGATGTGACCTTGAATATAGTACCAAACCCCTGTAAGACTCATGTTCTTCATCCTAAGATGAGGGTTTATGATGACACTGTTAGCTGTTTATCTAATAGCCACTTCCTTCTTTGCTGAAATAATGCTGGTATCCATTAGATATGAAGCTAAACATTTAGTTGGGTTTTTCATGCTTGTATCTTGTGGTAGACATTACTAGTGTTTACTTATATCTGGTTTTCTCTTCTGAGAACATGAAAGACTTAACTTTCAAGCCTCCTGTAATTAGGTGGGGCCATATGATTAATTTTGGCCAATGAGCTACGAAGGAAAATGACCTACATTGCCTCTGCAATTAAGCAGAGAAGAGCAAGTTTGTAATCTGGAGATCAGGTGTGCTGTTTTACTCCTTTGGGACTACTAGCAGCAACTTCCATGGTAGAGCCTTCATTTGTTCAGAGGTCCTTGAATGATAACATGAAACATACATCTTCATCAACTTGCACTGAACATATAGCATGAGTGAGAAGTAAGCCCTTGTTGGACCAGCAGTTAGCGTAATGGCTATGTTGCTGGACTCCCATGTAGTCGACCACGGTTCACGTCCCGGACCCAGTGGCTTAAACTCACGCCGGGCGCGTGTGCGTGTGTGCCCAAGATCCCGAGAGGAGAATGGAGGAGAAGGGATTGCCATGTGGCCATCTCCCTGGGGGGTGATTTCTGACTTTCTGTCTCTCCGTCTCTCTCTTTCTGGTGAGCACAGGCGCCCTATAGCAAAAAGGAAGTAAGCCCTTGTTGTATTAAGCCAGCAGGATTTTGAATTTAATTTGTCAGCTAATCTATAACTATAAGCATCTCTACAGGTATAGGAAATTATCTTTCTTGAAGGGTTGTATGAATCAGACTTTCTGGATTTGATGCCCAGCTCTGTTATTTATTAACTCATATGACTTTGGTCAAGTTACTTAACTTTTTGGTGCCTTGATTTCCTCATCTGTAGGGCAGTGCTCTTTTTCCTCACCTGTGGCATAATAATATCTCCTACCTGATGAAGTCAGTGGGTATGTTGAAGAAATTAATATACAGGAAGTATTTAGATCAGGGCCTGGCAGGTAACAAGTGCTTTGCAGTGTTAGCTCTCAGAGATCGTGTATTTCAGAGTGTCCCTTACAGTGTCTGGCTCTCTTTGACAACTTATTGATTTGCTACCTTTATTGCTGTGTAAGTTTTAGAATGATCCACATAAAGTCTTTGCACATAGTGGGCACTTAATATGAAATCACTACCGTGTGGTGATTGTGTTATTGCACTCAATACTGGATAATCCCCTCATATGTTAGTTCTCTTAGAATGATATAAGTGTGGTCCTCCAAGACACTTCACAATATGGGAGGAAGTTAAGTGTGTGGATTTCCAAGGACATTTCTGAATTTAAAGTAAAGAAGACATCAAAATGATAGCAAAGCCTTAATTAAGCTGAGAAAGCACTAATCAGAAGTGGTACCCATAAATCTGAAGGCAAAGTGACCCACGGAAAAGCTACCCTCATAAGAATTAGCCTTGGATAATAAATATTTGATTGTATTTGACATTTAGAGCCCTACACATTGTCAGTTCATATACTTCATTTTAAAAATGAGGAAACCTAAGCCCAGAGAAGGGAAAGGGTTATTTACTCTAGGATAGCATGGTCAGTTAATAGCAGTAAAAAGTACTAGAGCCCAGGTTTCTTGACTCCAAGTTTACTGTTTCTTGATTTGTATCTGCATTTTACATCTATAAAACTGTACAGCATTATCTTTCAGTATTTGAATAAGAAAGTCATTGGTTTCTCATCTCAAAACTTTCAAAAACTTAGCAGAAAACTCAGAGATGTGGTTTGAGAATGACCAGAGGAATCAAGGTAAACAGTGTAAGACAGAAAAAGTCAGGTTTGGTCTTTAAGATGTGTGTCATTTGGAAACTAACACTGAGCAACAAAAACCCTGGACTTCAATAAGCCTGCTTCTATGTTCTGACTTTTGCATAGCTCGTCATCCATTTTGTTGGTATTAGTTAGCTCATGTCTTTGAATTCATCAAAAATGACTTGACTTTCTCTTTCCTTTGCTATCTAATCATTGGCTGCAACAGTGTCCTGTCTATTCCAGATTTTTGATGGACTGCTCAGACACCATGGACTTTGCTATTTAACCAACTAGAGGAAGGCAAAAATTAGAGGTCTGCTAGTGTGTTTCCTTTGTGTGTATTTCCTTGGACACAAACACAGGAGCAGAGTTTCTATGGAGCAGCTGGTCTCCTCATTTTGAATTTTGCTGAGGCAGGTAGTTGAACTCAGAGGAAGTCTGGGTTTTCTCTGTCTCTGGAAATTACTGATAACATCAGAGCCAGAAGGAGGTAAATAAAGTGGAAAAAAATTCGTAAGATTCATGCCAAGATTCAGATTTCCAGACCCACCCAATTCTTCCCCAACTCTCCTTTCAGCTGCTACTTGCTTCCCAGGAAGCAGAAAACAATAGACTACTGATTGAATTTAGGCCTAAACTTCAGGAATTTAATGGGGAGGGGAGTAAAACATACAGTTAGAATGTAACTCCGTATGTTTCCATGAAGAGGCATAATTTGTGTGTATACTTTAAAAGTTGGGTGTATTTCTGAAGTCAAACTTGGAAGCCCATTCATTTTGATGATTATTTTCTTGTCTGAGTTTATTATAGCTGGCCTTTTCAGAATTAATAAGTTCTAGGAGAATGCAAGAGTCTTACAGTGAAGATAAGGAAAAGCATATTAGATGACGCTGAACTGGCTTTATGTCATGAGAGCTGGAAAGGCTTGAGATCTTGGGATAAAGGGACAGCCATTGAACAGCTCTACCTCATGGTAGGGAACATAGCACAAAGACTCAGTTTTTCCTTTCTGACCTTCTCTGGCAGAATTTAAGTGTCTACTCAGGTTAGCTCCCCAGAGTATATCCCCTGTTATTTAGAAAATTTTATTTATTTTTCTGAAGTCTCAGTATATAACAATTGCCACTTGCAAGTCATCTTTATATTTCTCTGATAGCCCTTTTACCTCTCCTTCTCTATAGCACTCATTTCTTCAGTCAGTGGATTTGTACTGATAGTCAACTGTGTGCCAGCAGCCACTGAAAGTCAACGCTAAAATAGTGTTCTATTGTGTAATAAACCATTCTCGAAACTTAGTGGCTTGGGGCCAGCAGATGGCATACTGGTTCCATCACTGGATTCCCACATGGCTGACTGCAGTTTGGGTCCTGGACTCAGTGGCTTGAAAATTACACTAGGCACACATGCCCGAGATCCGAGGAGGAGAATGAAAAAGGGATTACAGCATGGCCACCCCCTCTGGTGGGTGATTTCTCACTTTCCCTCTTACTGTCTCTGTCTCTCTGTCCCTCCAGTGAACACATGTGCCCTAACACAAAAATCTATTCTACTTTTTTTTTTTTTTTGAAGAGATTTTGCTATAGGGCACATGCACTCTCCAGAAAGATGGAGAGAGACAGAAAGAGAGAAATCACCCCATAGGGGGGATGACCATGCCACAATCCCTTCTCCTCATTCTCCTCTCAGAATCCTGGGCAGGCACACACATGCGCCCGGCATGAGTTTAAGCCACCAGGTCTGGGACTCAAACTGTAGTCAATTACATGGGAGTTTAGTGACATAGCCAGTACACCAACTGCTGGTCCCCCAAAAATCTATTTTAAAAAAAGCATACTTGTTGGTTCAATGTAACAACCATTTTACTATATCTCATAATTCAGAAATTATCCAGGGATCAACTGGGTGATTCTTTTGATCAACAACAGGTAACTCAGTGGTATTCAGCTAGCAAATGGAGAATATGGTAAATCTGCTCCACTCCCACATTATCACTCACCTGTTGGGTACCTTAACAGGGATGGCTGGAATGCAAGGCTCAGCTGGCTCTGTCAGCCAGAGGACATACACATGGCCTTACCAAAATGGCTGTCTCAGAGTGGTTAGACTTCTTAAATGGCAATTCAGGGCTCCAAGAGCTAGTGTTTCAGCGACCCAAGTGGAAGATTCCTGCCCTTTTATGACCCAGCCTCAGAAGTCCCAGGATGTCACCTCCACTGCATTTTCCTGGTCAAACAAGTCACCGAAGGCCAACCCAGATTCAAGGGTAGGTCAATTAGATCTCACTTCTCAATGAAAGAAATAGAAAAAATGTGGCAGACACCTATAACATATCACAGACAGCTAGAGCTGCTGTCCTTGAGAAGATTATATGACAGTGAAGCAGGACACAGTCTAATCAACAAATAACTCAGGGGCCCAAGCTACCTGAAAGACATGACCAGAAAACCTATTGAGTAGTATAGTGAACACCCTTTCATGACTAAGTTGTAGAGAGCCCACGTTTGATCCCTTGTGTTCTCCTGGAGAGTTTTTATGACACCCCTTACTTTTCTACTCAACATTCCATGTCACACCAAAAAACAACCAACTCTATTGGCAAACGCACATGCACAAGACACAATACGTAACCTTGCATCCACCTACAGCTGTCTCCATCATTCTAGTTGGTTGAAATCTAATTGATTGATAGAACTGAGGGGTTGTGAAGTGATTACTAATTATTTAAGTTGATTAAGTCAGGGACCAGCAGTGGGCATAATGGCTATGTCGTTGGTCTCCCATGTAGTCGACTGTAGTTTGAGTTGTGGCCCTGGTGGCTTAAACTCACACCAGGTATGTGTGCACGTGTGCCCAAGATCCTGAGAGGAGACTGGAGGAGAAAGGATTGTAATGTGGCTATCCCCCCAGGGGGTGATTTCTCGCTTTCTGTTTCTCTGTCTCTATCTGTCTTTCTGGCAAGCGCATGCACCCTATAGCAAAAACCTCTCCCCCCACCCCCCTAAAAAAAAGTTCAGTCAGAACTAGTGGTTGGTATTGCTGTTCCATCTGCTGGGACTGCTCTCCCTCTTCTTCATTTTGCTAACTCCTACTCATTCTGAATTCAGTGTGAGGAGCCCCTTCTTTCTGGAAAACTATTCTCAACCACTCTCATCCTAATTGTATTTAGGCACCATTCTCTAGACTCACTTAACCTACCCTCCCCCGGCTTATCAGTATCATTTCTGCACTTTTTATATTTTATTATATTCCTTGATTTTCTTGACTTTCCAACTGCCTCCCACAAGTGATGTATTGTTAATACAACATACATATCTGGAATGGGAAAACTAGCTGTATAACAGGTTCTTTCTGAGGGAATGACAGATACTGGGGTGATTCTGATTTATACATACATGGATCTCCCAATCTGGTGGTGAAGGCAGATATTGAAAGAATCATTACAAATGCACTAAATGTTCCAAAAAATATTTGACTTTGAGTCACATGGTAGTAATAGGGACTGTGCCATCTCCCCCGTTGTTGACATGATATCTTAGTAAATGTTTATTAAGTGCATGAGTAAATATTAGTGGTACTTTCACTGAACATATAGATAAAGTTATATAAGCAGAATGTCATTTTTCTTATTGTTAGAGTCATCACTTAGATTTTACCAGCCTGGGCTGCCAGTGAGGGCAAAAACAGAACCTGGGTCCAGTCAATCCCTTTGGCTGCCAATCAGGTTTTTCTAGCCTCTGCTCATCTCTGAGTCAGTCTGATATCTGAAAGCTCCAGCATGGTGCCTCTCACATCAAGGTTTGATCTTCTCCCCTGAGAACCTTTGACTTCAGCTGGTTTGACCGTCAGTTTCCTGCTGCTCATCATGTCCTATCCTTTGGAATACTTTGTGCCAGCACCCTTGTGAGCTACATCTGTCCTGAGTCGACACATTTGTCTCACCCACATTCTTGTGGACCTAGTTGGCAACAACATTGATCCTTCTGGTATTGGCTATCCTTCCAGTATTGGCTTTCCCTCAATATGATTTCCAGATCCAGGTTCTTAGAACAAAAAAAGCTTAGTCTTTGTAATAAAACATAATTGATTTTTTTGAGAGGTTTTTGCTATAGGGCGCGTGTGCTCGCCAGACAGAGAGAGACAGAGAGACAGAAAGCAAGAAATCACCCCCCAGGGGAGATGGTCACGCCGCAATCCCTTCTCCTCCATTCTCCTCTCGGGATCTTGGGCATGCATGCACACGCACCCGGCGTGAGTTTTAAGCCACCAGGTCCGGGACGTGAACCGCGGTCAACTACGTGGGAGTCCAGCGACGCAGCCATTATGCTAACTGCTGGTTCCCAAAACATAATTGATTTTGAAGGGGACTCTTCTACTTGCTCAAGCTTTATCCCCCTGAGCCTAATTTTCTCATCTGTAAAAAATGGCAATAATAATCCTGACCTTGTAGCATTGCTTTAAGTGTAGTGTCTATCATGTAATTGCTGCAAAAATGGTAGTTTCAAATTCCACTCCCACATTCCATCACACATATTGATTTTTGTATTTAAAGCAAATATTATTGATTCTTTTTCCTTCAGTATGTCACATACTTTAGTGTGTTTTCCTGGATGGGGATAGTGGTTTGCTTCCAGGACTGGCCTTGACCACACCATTATCAGAGCTTCTAGACTCTGGTCACTTGCTAGTTGGCTCCCTTGCCTAGAGAACATGGGCATCAGGGCCTCTGGCACAGTGGCTTCATTATAGCTGCAATACTGCTTTTGCCTTGCAACCGTGGCTTGGTGCCAGGATAGAAGAGAAATACAAGGGAGTGGGGCAATATTTCAGAGGGAAGACTTTAGTAGAAGCCATAGCTTAACTGACCTGGGCACTACTGTGAAGGTGCTTTCCCTCACACTTTTCTGGATCCTACCTTCATGTTTTATCTTCACTTCTAGTTCTTTGATCTAAGAGGTTAAAGAAGTACATTTGGGTGTCACATAGCATGAAAGCATGAAGTAATTCTTTGACTTCCCACAGCATTTATGCATTTATTTTCTGTATGTGTTACATGTATGTAAGCATGTATTGCTGTATTTTGTATTGTTATGTTATTCTGTCTGTGCATTTCATGTATGTCCATCATAAATCTCACAAAGACTAAGCTCTTTCATGGCATGATACATGAATGAATAGACCAGGACCTGGATGCAACTTGAAAATTGTCTCAGGGAGTAGGATGAAAAGAAAAGTCAGTGAAGAAAACTGAGGGGAAATGAGGGAAGGAGAAAAATGATAAATACAATGTCAGAGAACTCCTTCAAGGAGAGTTTAGGAAGGGTAGATGATAGGACAGAGGCTACACAGTAATTTGAAGAGTTGGGTGTGTTTAATGCACAAGGCCAAAAGAATACTCAAATTAGCACCCAGATATGTTCTCATTAATACCAAGGATAGTAGGACCAGCTCTGCCTTGATTCATATCCTAAAACTTTATGGGCATTAGAATCCCCAATACAGAGTCTCACCCACAGAGATTCTGTTCCAATATGTAGAACCTGGAATTCTGCATTTCCATGGCATCACAGGTGAAATGCTGTAATATCCTGATAATAAACTAGAGAGATTTATGTTGGTATTCAGCAGCCCTATCATGCTTCCATGGTCAGTAAAAATCCCCAAGTTCTAAGGTTAGGGAACTGAAGGGGCCCTTAGAGGGATGATCTATCAATGCTACTCTATGTGGGCAGTATTGGCATTTTGGGCAGGACCGTTCTTTGTTGTAGGGAACTGATTGTCCTGTGCAAAGCAAGATAAGAAGCATACTTGATTCCTATCAGTTAAATTCCAGTAGTACTCCTCAGTTGTTCTAATGATCAACAAAATTCCTACCTCATATATTATTTCCTCATGCCTCCTAAGGGGACAATATCATACATTTTGAGAACCACTGTCAGTGTAACCCCTTCATTATATGTGAGAGGGAAGTGGATTCCAGAGCAGGGGAGTTCATCCTTCAGAGATTCACAATGAGCTTTTTTTAAAAGTAATAGCACTCTCAAGTCAGATCTCCCCCAGCCTATATTTTTGTAACTAATTTTGGGAACCTAAATGCAGGCTCTCTTCCTAGGTTGGGTGGTCAGCTTTATTAGAAAGGACAGAGAATATCTTACTAGGTCCCTGTTGTCTCTGACAGCACCAGGTGCAGTGCCAGCTATACAACAGGCACCTCCCAGGTACTCATTGAACTGAATTCAACCATAAAAGCCCCTCTCTGGGGCTCCTTGAAGATGAACAAGATTCACAATCCCTTCGAAGCATAAATCTTCTTTCAGGAAGGATGGGATTGTTTTAGACTTCACTTGAGGTGAAACTGTAGCTCATTGGCATTTTCTTGGTGCATCAAGAGCATTTGTCTGCACTATGAGCCTCACTGAACTGTACATGCTGGGGGCAGGGAACTTTTCCTTTGTCTGTTGTTTACTTTCAATTCCTAGAATGGTACTTGGTACATAGGAAGACACTCAGTAAACTTTTATGGAAGGGGGAATGATTCCACCTTTTAATAAATAAAAGTTTGCTCACTTTCTTCTTACAAGTATGTAAGAAGCAAATGGTTGCAGAGCTTTTTTTTTTCTCTTTTGTAATTGAGATGTATTGGTTGTGTCAAGGATCAGTACAGACATTTCAATTTGTACCCAATTCTTAACATACGTACCAAAAATTTAAAAAGCCAAGTATAGTGATTCTTTTTAAGTTATTCCAGTGATATTCCAGCTTCAAATTTGTAGGCAAATTTTCCTTAAGATGATATTAAGAACCACTGTCTTCAGATGCTGAAAGCTGTTATGTAAGTACCACCAAATCACAATTTAGTATCATACACACTACTTACTTCAAATTTGCAATCTTTCACAGCACATTAAAAAAATGATTAGGAAAACTGGACTACCATGACCAAAGATGTTACAGAGTGCACACAATTCTGACAGGGAGAGCAACAATCAAAGAGTGATTTTCTTTAGGAAACAATACTACTAAAAAACATAATAGAAGTAATTTAAAATATTCAAGACACATTAAATGCATGACTGTGATTACAAATTGCCATTTAGTATGCTTTGTATTTAGGATATAAAATCTACCCACCCGCTCCCACCTATTGAATGTTAAGCTGACACGCAAGAGAGTCAAAGCCTCCTATAAGTCAATATATCACTCTTTTCTGGTTGTACTGAAAAATAAACAACCAGTAAATGATTTCACCTCTTAAGAAAGCATTTACACTTAAAAAATGGGATGAAGTTGAATTCTCTCCTTAAAAATGTTTCTAGAGCTACTAAAAAACTTGCATTTACAAAATAGTTAATAAAAATATTCCTCTGTAGGGACCAGCAGTTAGCATAATGGCTATGTCGTTGAACTCCTATGTAGTTGACCACGGTTCAAGTCCTGTACCTGGTGGCTTAAAACTCACGCTGGGCGCGTGTGCATGCGTGCCCAAGATCCTGAGAGGAGAATGGAGGAGAAGGGATTGCGGGGTGGCCATCCCTCCTGGGGGGTGATTTCTCGCTTTCTGTCTCTCTGTCTCTCTCTCTCTCTTTCTGGCGAGCGCACGTGCCCTGTAGCAAAAAAGAAAAAAAAAAAAAGAATTCCTCTGTATTGCACAAGAAGGGAGACGGACCATTGATAAGACATGGTATATGATATTACTCAGACTTGACTTCTTTCTCGCCTGCTTCATCAGAGGGTGGACCCTCCTCATTTTTAGTTTCTCCATTTTCTGCAGGTAAATCTTCTTTAGTGTCTCGGTTGGCCACTTCAGCCTATTTCCCCTTTGCTCCCCTTTTCCCTTTTGTTTGCACTCTTTTGTCTGAAGATTTATCCTTTCCTGCCACTGTTTTTTGGCTTTGTCTCCACTTTTGCAGGAGGTTTAGCTGACAACCTCGCTGATCTCCTCTTGGGCTCTTCCTTGGCCGCCCCCTCCGCTGAGCTAACCTTCCTCTTGGGCATCTTGGCTGTGGACAGGGTGCATGCTGGGTGCCTGGTGAGGCCGCGGCACACCTGGAACCTTTGTGGAGTTGAGCGGATAAACCCTACAGCTCCTCCTGCCGCTGGAGCTGCTGGAACTCCTGCAGAGATTTTTTTTTTTTTAATCTATTTGGAGAAAAGTAACAAATATGAATTAAGAGAATATAAAAACTTTGTATTTGCAAAGATTTCCTTCTAAATCATTTGTCATCTGTTAAGAAAAAGGTAGAGAAATGTGCCCTTTTCCAATCTACAGTGACAGATTCTGATAGCTGGACTAATGTCCTTAGAAGCTGTTGGTACTGTTACTCAGGACACTGGGTAACGGTGTCCTTGTCTGTTCATCTCTGTCAAGAGTGACATGGAGAGACCACTGATGTCCTGTAATTAGACTTACAGATGGCAGGGGGCTGGGCAGCCACGCAAAGGCATCAGCTCATGGAGTCATTGTCTCTCAGGCAGTGTCAGTAGAACAAACCTAAGAAGATGAAATGTATTGGAAAAAGAACTGTGGATTCCAAACCCCAATAAGCCACACAGTAATAACTTGTTTTATAGAAGTATGTGGGGAAAAGACTTCAGGATTTTAGCTGACGGAAAGACCAAGAGTATCCAGCAGTTTGATATTGCTGCTCCAAAGGAATCTTGTGACCTCAAACTACCTCACTGAAGTCTAGTGACTAGAGGGCAGGAGGCAGTGCTCCATACCTGAACACAGAGGCTCTGTTTACTTCTTACTTATGTTCACAGCATACCTTACAAGGCACCTTCACAAACTAGAGCCCATTCAGAAAGTGACCAGGATATGGGAGGCTTTCAAAGCAGATTGTATAGGGAACTCTGGAAATAATTGGAGATAATTCATCTGGGTAAGAGAGGAGTCTAAAGATGGATTTTTATGGCAGCTTGGAAGAGATTTGGAGAGTTGACATATAGGGTAAAACAGTCTGGTTCTATACACCCCCTGAGAATAAAATCAGGACCAGCGGGTTAAAATGCCTGCAGTTCAACTATTGGCTCAACACAAGTGAAAACTTTCTAATGATTCTATGTTGGGAATTGACTGGCTCATTAGGTAGTGATTTCCTTGTCACTAAAAGAGTTCAAGTAGTGGCTGATCAATCACTTGGCAGCATAGCTATAGTGAAGATTTAAATATCTGATGGGGTTGAGCTTCATGACTCAAGGTCCTGCTCAAGTCTAAACACAAGTTTGTGTGTGTGTGTTTTTTTTTTTTTTTATAAAGATTTTTGTCACAGGGCATGTGCACACACTGGAGAGAGACAGAGAGAGTGAGAGTGAGAAGTCACCCCCCAGGGGAGATGGTCATGCCACAGTTCTTTGTCTTCCATTCTCCTCTCGGGATTTTGGACATGCATGCACACATGCCCAATTTTTTTTCTCAAGTCATTGGGTTCAGGAACTATGGAGTCAGTCATGTGAGATCCAGTACACTAACCGTCATGGCACCTGCAGGCTAAGGGTTTGGGATTTTTAAGGTGATAAGTGAATGATATTCAATATATATGTATATTGTATCTGTCACTAAGATGTTGTTGAGTCATCATTTAAGGGCATAAATGGCCACCACTGTTTAAGTGCCCATTGTTGCATAGATGTTTTTAGAAAATGTTATTGGATCTTTTACAAGAACATATGCTTAATGTACACTAAGCAATTATCAAAGCAGTGCCTCTTCCAGAAAACCCCATGTACTCTGTGGATCACCTTTTGCCCAACCAGGTATTCTCAGTTATACTTGTAGGAGATCAGATCAGGCTTGCTCAGGATTAATTGCCAGCACATTGGGAAGGGAACTAACACAGGTGGTACCTGTGATTTGGGCAGCACTATTGTCAAAGTCAGGGTCTAGGTCAGGGGGTCTTATTCTCTGGTCTGCTTTGTTTGTTTAGGTCAGGACAGCCTTACTGGTTTTTTGGCCCTTTGACTATCTCGTGCTATTTCTTTGGCATTTTCACTGTTCACAGTTGCTGACTTGTCTTCTTTTGATGTGCTCAGTTTTTGATAAGGTAAGACTCACATGATAAAATGCAAATTAAGCAAATGTGTATTCAGTGAAGTGTAAGCCCCCCTGCCCCATAGCTGCCCCTATATTCACTAGTTCCCTCCTCCAGAGGCAACTGCTATGATCACCTTCTTGTGAATCCTCCCAGAGTGAGTGTATATGTACATAAGCATAAATGTAGGTATTTGTATGGTCTTGGGGCCTCCCATCTGGCTCTTACCACCAATTTTTGTGTCCTTTTGTTTATCCTCAACTACTACAATAGTTCATTTCTCTGGAGTCAACTCTCTCTGCTACCCTGTCCTGGCTTTACTATTTTCTACTTCTTACCTGCTTTCAACCTGCTGCCCTGACCCAGTAAGACCTTAATCTGGGACAGGAAGAAGTAGAATTAATCATTTAGAAAGAAGAAAGCATTTTTAGTTTCTATTTTCATTGTATATTTTACAGCCCTGTAAAATTAAATTATGCCTGTTCATCTGCTATTGACTCACCGTATTCCATGAGCAAACCATTTGCATTTTTCTTCACAACAACATCTTTCTCCTCCAGACACTGTGGCAACTAATGTTTTAAGATTCTCATAAAAAGTCATAATAATAAAACCTCTTCAAAGCGTAGAGAAGTATTACTAAAGAAGCTAAACTGTTTACAGACTCAATCATGCTGTGTTAGAGATTAAACCAGGTAGACTGGGAATTCATTTAGGGCACACTTACATTCTTTGTTTCCAGACATGACCACATACACAGTTCACCTAATGCATCACCACAGAATGTAACGTGTTGGCCCAGCCATTGTGGTGCAGCAGTAATGCAAGTGCCCAGCAAGGCTGGAAGCCATGCGGCTGACAGCTGGTTCAGATCTCCCAGGTCGGCTTGAAAACACTCTAGGTACATGTGTAGGCACCAGGATCCTGAAGAACACTAAGATCACAGAAAGTAGATTGCTGCATGACAAGACCCTATTGAAGGTGCTCTCTTTTGCAATCTTTCCTTTTCTCTGTCATGTGTACATGCTATCTATCACTTTTAAAGGAATATGATATGTTGAGGTATTTAGAAAATGGCATCATCAGATAGATGAGGGAGCAATTGATTCTGAGAAGGCAATAAAGGGGAACAAGGGAGGAAAAGTACTCACAAAATTTTAGAGATGGAAGGGACCTCAAAGATTAGTTAACCTAAGCTAAGTACCCTTAGCAGCATCCCTACTAAGGAGTTGAACCTCTGTTTTGAATATCTCCACTGATACAGTGCCCGTTATATCTCAGGTGGCTTATTTCATCTTTAGGCAGTTCTATTAGAAATCTCTTCTTTAAGCTACACCCAAATCCATCAACTATTATCTTCTACCACTTGGTCCTAGATTAAACTCCTCAGAGTGCCACAGGCCATGTAAAATCCTTTGGCCGCATCAAAGTTCTTCCTATACTCAAAACCACTGTCATGTATGGCTTCATCTTCACTTGTATAGAGTAGGCATTTTCAAGTTCCTTCAGTGGTCATCAGATGACATTGTTTACTACCCACCCATCATCTGTGAGGACACAAAAGACTTCCTACCATGTAAATGTGTCAGTTTCTTTGATTGTGCCTTGTTTTGGTTTATATAAGTTCAGTAAAGTATATGAAAGGAACTCCAAATGAAATTTGGAAATGAATCAAATATGAAGTATTTGAGAATAAATAATAAAGGCCAGACTGGTAACAAAATTTCAGAATCTTAAGCCTTAAGTCAGTTAGGCTGATAGTGATTCCATATGCATAGACATCAGAAAACTGTCTCTCTGTATCTGACTCTATCACTCATGGAGTAAATAAATAAACTTAAAAAAAAAGCCATGTATCCCAAAGTGAGGACTCCATTTGAAAGCCCTCATTTTTTCTTGTCCAGGAATCCTCGAATGTTATGTTGGTAAAAGGAACTGACACACAAGCATCCAGCAATATACTAGGCATCAAGATTCTGTGAGTGTTCAGAAGATATTTTTGGCATAGGAACACATCCTGAAGATGTAACTCCCATTTAGAGATCTGGACCGGCTTTCATCATCAAGTCAATACCTCGAGACTCAGGGTTCTGGTTGTATTAGTGTCAGATGGGGAGTTGTATAACCCAGAATGCTTAAGTAAGGGGCTTTGCTCCTTACTGGGAGGGGGTGAGAAAGAATGTGACTGTTTTGCCCTCATTTTTCTTATCCTGCATTAGAAACAAAGCACAAAGTTGACTGGAATCAGCGTTAGCATTGCCCCCAGCTGCTGAACTCTGATTTAACCAGATGCCATAACTATAGCAACAGGGAAATACTGGAATTTCGAGATTAGCATGTTTCTGAAATTTGCTAAATATAGCACACTTTGTGGTGGGGTGTACATTGTAGGTATTTCCTCTATTTATCAAGTGACAAAGTAAGTCAGGCTTTGGAAGGACCGTTAATTTATTATATCTGGTGGCTGCTGCAGTCTCCCTACCCTCTTGATCTATATCTATGAATGTTTGCTTTCATACCATATGAGATAAATCAGATTAGTTGTCCAAAGCATGGGTGAAAATTGGGCTGTTGTAAAGCCATTTTCAGGTTTGTGTGGGAGTTGGAATATTCATCTTTGGGGATTAGTGGAAAGATGCTTGGGCTGAGAGTCAGAAAACCTAAGTCTCAGCCTCTGTGATGAAATCATTATGCAATCTTGGGCAGGTCTCGGGTTTCCCATTTTTTAAAATACTAGGGGTTGAGCTCTTTAGCTTACCCATTTCTTGGATGTTTTGGAATAGTTAGGGTTCTGTTTCCCCCTGCTGTGTCTCTGGAGGGTACTTACTGACACCCTTAGAATGAGGAAGAGAGATCCATATCCCAGGATTCCTGGGACAGAGTGATGAGTGATGTATAAAATGGGCTGCGGATACCTTACAGGCATTTCTCTGGCTAGAGAAGTATTCTTTCCACTCCACAAGCCCTGAAATAGGCCTATTGGCTTCATGTTCTCTCAGTATACCTTTCCTCACAGATGTACCTATGCAACCCCCAGAATTAGGCCAAACATCCCACTTCCACCCCACTCAACAGTCTCTGAGTCCCATTTTGTCTGTAATTATGTGAAATTTAAAGGGCCCAGAGTCAAAGAGGTGGGTCATTGACACAGTGTAGCTGCAATTTCTTCTCAGACTCAGTCACAGTTGTCATAAATAGATCCGTGCCACCTTCCTGTGACCAACCCCTTGCCTTCTCTCCCACCTCCAGAAGCTCTCTGCGTGTCTGTTACCCATTCTCGTTTACCAGAGAGCCTGAGTTCCTGCCTTGGTTCCATACTTGATGTCTTTGTCCATTGACAACTGGAATTCTATTGTTCTTTTCAGATTTTTTGA
Organism: Tupaia tana; assembly: GCA_026018925.1. Taxonomy (NCBI): domain Eukaryota; kingdom Metazoa; phylum Chordata; class Mammalia; order Scandentia; family Tupaiidae; genus Tupaia; species Tupaia tana. Next base: position 5,256,877 of record JAKSZU010000009.1, on the reverse strand, counting down.
GATTTGGGCTTGGCCACTGCCAGAACTCTAGGATTTCCCATCTGTCTGTCTGCAGAGATATCTGTCTATCTGAGACTCTACAACACCTCCTAGCCTAATGGCCAGCATAGCCCTTAATAATTTACTATTGGTCCTCACTGAAAGTGCTGCCTGCCTTGCCTGTACCTCTGACTACTGCGTATTACTAGACCCTCTTAAAAGTGTGTTCTTTCTACTCTGTTGATTGGAAATTACCGTGCCACTCACATTTGAACCTTCCTAACACAGATTATTAGCAGCTTCTTTCTCACCTCTCATTGAAGACCCTCACCTCAAAGCTATCATTGGATCTGTCTGTTCTCTGGATAATAGATGCCCCTAGGCTGATCTATTCTATCCCCCAACCATATTCCAGTTATAGCCCACAAAGACTATGTGGGCATTACTTGGGCCAAGCTACCCTACCTAAGCCCAGCTCTGTGGGCTGATTCCTTAGGATGTAAGCTATTGCATCTGTATTCTTACTCATTATGTACCTGTTAACAAACAGTCTCACAGAACCTTGTCAATGACTTTGTAGGCTAAATTCAAGTTAAAATTCTGAGATGACAATGAAGGAGAATTTTCTTTTATCTTTGCAGCCTAAGGTAGGGAGAGTGACGCAGTTGGGAATTTTGGAGCTAGGAGGAAATGATTAGATGAAAGGTGAGAAATATCTGTGTGATATTTTTGGAAGAAAAGTTACAAGGCGGCATTGTCTGTAGCAGTACTCAGCCCTATAGTCCTCAGCTCCTTCCAAAGTTGCTTCTGGCTTCATGAAATAACCTAAAGTCGGGGTTGGCAGGTGGCGTGGTGGTTAAGGGTGCTAGACTCCCACATGGCCAACTGTGGTTCGAGTCCCAGACCTGGCGGCTTGCTTTCTCGCTCCCCCCTACCCCATCCCTCTCTGGTCAAATTAAAATAAGTAAATAAATAAAGTTAAATCAAATAATTAAAAAAATAATGACCTAGAGTCACAGACTCATAGCAATAGCATGTGTATTGACTGGCTGGCCATGTGTCCTTGTGCTAAAGACTTAACTATTTCTGAACCTCAATTTCCTCATATGTCAAATAAGGCTTCATAGAGGTGATATCTTTGCTCATCTACAAGCTTCCAGGAAATATCAAGGAATACCAGTTAGTGGGTAGTGTATGTGAAAGTGTATTAAGAACTGTAACAGGCCATACGAGTCATCCAGTCTTTCTTTCCAGATGGGTGGGTTTCACAGACATGGAGCTCTTGCCCAGTTCTTGTGAAACGGCAATGATTGGGATCAATATCCTTAGGGAATAGCAAAGTTAGAATGAAGGCAAACAGTCTGATATGGAGCTAGATGATACTAGAGAGACTGTACATAAAGCCAAGTGCTTCAGGGAGCCAGCAGAGCTGAGGCATGAGGAAATTTGAAGGAGAGGAATTTCCTGAGCTGCACTACAGGGGCTAATGGCTTCTTTTTGTTTGATGCCTGTTGGTCTAGCAGCATAGACTCAAGGTATTCTGGAAGAATTTAAAGGTAGAAGAAAAGCAGACCAAATGTTAGGGACTATTCTTAAAAGGTCTGGCAGGATATGGGACCAAGCAGAGCATACAAAACCAGCATCAGGGGACCAGCAGTTAGCGTAATGGCTATGTCGCTGAACTCCCATGTAGCTGACCACGATTCGAGTCCCAGACCTGGTGGCTTAAGCCCACACCCGGTGCATGTGCATGTGCGTACCCAAGATCCCGAGAGGAGAATGGAGGAGAAGAGATTGCAGCATGGCCATCCCCCCTGGGGGGTGATTTCTCTCTTTCTATCTCTCTGTCTCTCTCTGTCTTTCTGGCGAGTGCATGTGCCCTATAGTAAAAAACCTCTACAAAAATAAAACAAAACAAAGAAACAAAAAAACCAGCATCAGCTAGTTGAAGGTAAACTTAGTTCAAAGGAGATGGAAAGTGGTATAGATGAATAGTAAAAATATGCCATGTTTGGACACCATGATGGTTAATTATGTGCATCAACTTGGCGAGGCTATAGTACCCAGTTGTTTGGTCAAACACTAGTCTGGATATTGCTGTGAAATCAAACTTTGAGTAAAGCAGTTTACCCTCCATAATGGTGGTGGGCCTCATCTAATCATTCACAGGTCTTATTAGTGAAGACTGAGATTTCTCAAAGAAAAAGGAATTTGGTCTCAAGACTGAGAGTTTCTAGGGCTGCCTGGCCTGCCCTGTGAATTTTGGAGTCAGGCTACAGCATCAATTCTTACCTGAGTTTTGAGCTTATCTCCCTGTGCTACAAATTACAGACTTGTTAGCCACCCCCACCCCAACACAGAAGCCAGTTCCTCAAAATAAACATCTCCTCCCCACACACAAACACACATGATGGGGTCTTCCAAAAGTTCATGGCCAATGCATATTATGAAACAACTATATGTGGATTTCCAAAAAATGATGCACCAAAATAAAGTCATACTTTAATTCCATTTTTCCATTCACTTTTTAAAGTCCCCTCATATATGCTTTAGTTTGAATGTATGCCCCCTCCAAAAGTCATGTTGAAATTTGATCACTGTTTTGATAGTATTAGGAGGTGGGAACTTTGAGACGTGATTGGGCTGTGAGAGCTTTGCCCTCATGAATGAATTAATGCCATTATCAGCCCCTTTTGCTTTTCTTGTCTCTCCTGCTCCTCTGTCATGTGAAGAATAGTATTTCTACCTTCCAGATGATACTATGTTCAAAGTTCTATCTTGGAAGTGGAGACTGGAGCCACTGCAACAAACCTGATGCCTCAATTTTAGACTTCTCAGACTCTAGGTCTGTGAAAATTACATTTCTGTTGCTTATAAATTACCCAATATGTGGTATTCTGTTACAGCAGCAGCATAAAATCAACCAAGACTGTATGGACTGTGTGTGTGTGTGTGTGTGTGTGTGTGTGTGTGTTTGTGTGTGCATGTGAGCACACATGTGCATTTCTGCTATTCTGTTTCTCTGGAGAACTCTCACTGAACTGCTTCATGTATCATGAAGATAGCAATGTGGCTTTGAACAGAGACAATTGCAGGATCATGAAGAGCTTTGAATGAATGATTGTTATGAGTTCTTTGACCATAGTTGTCATTCAGTCAGAAAATATTAATCAAGTAATAATAATTAATGATTAATTACTGTTTGCTAAATGACTGTATATTGCTTCATAGAGGTTGATTTGCAAAACCCTTCTTGACTCAGATTCCTTAGATGCAAATTCAGAGCCCAAGTGGAAGGCCCTCATGTTCCTGTCATAGGAACTTTACTCCTCTGAGGAGAGTACTGGAGGCTGGGTATCCTCTACTGGGGGTGAGGATCTGATGAGATAGGGTTTCCAACTGTTGGGTTGATAATGGTGTCAAGAAATACTACTGAGAGTCCTGTTATTCATATTTACTGGACTCAGGGCCATTGAAAGCACTCATTTAGTCCAGCTCCTAATTGCACAGAGCAAGAGAGTGAACCTGAGAGAGGAAGTAATATTTCAGGCCACACAGCAAGTTGGTGCTGCAGCCAGGCCTCATACCAAATCTCCTAACAATAACTAAGGAAGAGAAAAAAGGAGAAGGAAAGAGATAGAGATTGCTGGATAAAGAAATGGATTCTCTTTGTGCTTTCTCTATGGGCTATTTGATGAGTAATTGTCCAAAGTCAGGAAGTATTCTGTTTTCATAGCTGAATAGAAAGGAGAAAAAAATAGAAGAGTCTGGAAAAAAATAAAGTAAAACAAAATAGAAAACATATTTATAAGAGCCTGTTACTGCTCAGTCACAAAATTGAAAATAATCAGTATAAATGAGTTTCACTGGTGAGTAAATTAGCTCTACTATAGACTTCTCTAGTAGCAAGAAAGCTGCTACACTCAGTCCAACCACATTAGCCAAAGAGTGTTTGCCCTTGTTAAAATAATGATGCATTTTGTGTGCTTGCCACAGGACCAGAGTTTCATATTTCTCTCTCATATTTGTTCAGGAATTTGGCTATCTCCCATGACCATACTAAACTGAATTGATTAATAAAAGTGGTGTATGGATTCATTTATTTTAACTTGACTGATAGCTTCATCTATTAAACTTTCAATGAAGTTGTAATTCTTTTGTAAAATATAAATTTAAAAACATTGGGGGGCCAGCAGGTGGCGTGGTGGTTAAGGGCATTGGACTCCCACGTGACTGACCGTGTTTCGAGTCCCAGACCTCCTGGAGGCTTGCTCTCTCACTCCCCACTCCATGTGTGTGTGTGTGTCTGTAAATAATAAAATAATAATGATAAAGTTAAATAAAATAATTCTTTAAAAAATTTTAAACATGCTGGAAATTCATAAATATCTTGGAATGTGTTGAGATGAATCAATAAAGATGACTCTCTTTCCTTTGCTTTCAGTATTGCTGTTTTGAGTTTACATTTTACATTTAGGATTTATTAGTGTAAATCTCCCTTATATGTCACTTAAAACATTAGGATATATATGGAATTAAATCCAATCTAGGAGAGAGTAAATTCTACTAGAATCTTCTAAACCAAAGCTAGTAGAGTTTCTACCTTTAATTTCTACTATTATGATCCCCCCCACCCGCCACAGGTGTGTATGCTTGCCATAGAGACACACACAGAGAGAAAGTGAGAAATTATCCCCCAGGGGAGATGGTCATGTTGCAACTCCATCGCTTCCATTCTCCTCTCAGGATTTTGGGCATGCACACAAATGCACCCTGCTTGATTTTCAAGCTGCTGGGTCTGAGACTCATACCATGGTTGGCCATGTACAAGTCCAGTGCCTGAACCACTGTACCACCTGCTAGCCCAATTTCTACTGCTTTTTGTGAAAAAGCATGTCATAATGTTTCAGAAAGCTAAGTTCTACCAACATGGGTGTTTGACTGTACTTTCTATAGAGTGTCTGGGCTCCTCACCGAGATGCATACTCATCAAAAAGCATCATTCCTGGCCAGGGTGTCAGCCTCTGCTCTGCTGCTTCTCTGTTTGGAGCACGGCAGAGCTTTGATCAGTTCTTTAAAGAGCTTTGTATTTACACCCTCTTAGAGATCTGCAGACAGAATTTGCACACCACGTTGGAATCTATGACAGTAGGAACTTCTGGAATGGAAAAGATACTCATCAGCTTCTTCTTAGTGACTTTTTTTTCTATATTTTCTATTTTGAGGGAATGAAAACTGCTCCAGGTTTCTTCTCTGATCTTGCTATTCTCTCCTTATATTTTTTTACTTTTCTTTTTATATTCCTTTATCCCTTCTCAAATACCAACTGATGGGATGTTTAAGTGACTTTCATCCATTCATTGAAGTATTTACTGAGTCCTATTTTGTATAAAACACCATGCAACATATTAAGTTTTTAGAGTTATTCTTTTTGGGTGTTACTTTTTAAATTATAAAAATAATACACATTCATGGTAAAAATACAAACAAAAATCTCTATGTGTATATAGGAACATATACATATGTACTTACCATCTGCTTTTCTAGGAAACACAGATTGGAGCATGCTAACCACAGTTTTGTATATGCATTTCCATGTAAGTCTTGGCGTGCTTTCCATGTTAGCACATGTGGTCCTGCTGATTCTCTCAAGGGCTGCATGATTGAAATGTAGCTTTGGGAAACCCTGAGATTTTGATGAGTTTTTTTTTATAGAGAGCAGATAAGATGGCCAATTATGAATGTATACACTCAGCATTTATTCATAAAGTTTCTTTTATTTTGTCTCTATATCGAAAGTACTACCCAGTTATGCATTCTGACACATGAAGAATTCTGTTGGCTTGTAAATGTTCCAGGGAGATCAAAATTAGCTTGACTAGTTTCCTATTTGAAAAGCACGTGTCCACACTGGCCTTGGACTACTCTCAAAGTAGCTCCCAAACCAGCCTCTAGAGCTTGTCCCAATACTTAATGATAGTTCATTTTCTCCTTTTTTATAAGATAGTTCAACTATAGCTTCAGCCAATATTTTTTGGTCTGGTCTTATCAACTGTAAAATTCTTGCTCGTTTGGATGTGTTCCATCGTCACTAGTGTTCCTTTTGGCTATGTACAATGTGACTCTTTCCTCAAAGAACTCCATATTCTAGCTCACCCTTACAAGGGAACTTAGAGATCAGATCTGTGTGCATCATTTCCTTTAATCTTCGCAACAAAACCATGAAGGAGGTGCAAAAATTATCTCCAAATGGCAGGTGAGGAATTGGAAAGTTAAGTCCAAGGTCACATAGCTAGTAGATTAGTAGATGAAAGAACTAAAATTTAACCCAAGTTTATCTGACCCTAAAAGCTGTGCTTCTAACCAATATATGTACTGCAGGTGTTTCTTAGCGAGCCTATCATGCAGAGTAGCTCTAGCCTTTCTGTGAACCTGTGGTTCTCTAATGGCAAGTCTCAACAATAGCTACTACTCCCTGAGCATGGCCTGCATGCCCTGTTCCTGCAAGGGGATGAGTTCTCTCATGCTGGGGTAGTACTTACTTCCAAGCTAAACATGGGAGGGAACTTGGGCAGAAAAAAGTTCCTGCTTATACTTATGCCAAAAAAGGATTCTCACATTATGAATCCCACAGTCGTTCCTATGTAATGCCATTATGAGGACATTAGGCAGAATTGGCAGCTATTTGGCGTTTTTGGTTAATATGTCATACTTCAAATAAGTTATAGACTCATAACCCCTGCTTTGACTCAAACACCAATATCCAAGAGTTAAAAAGTCTTTTATTTTATTTCCCTAATCAGAGTTCTCTAGTTTCCTTGTCAATTTTTGATGTTGCCCAGCCTGGGAGTTGTCTCTTTGAGTTCAGATTTATCTGAATAAGGCATCTAAGAGAAGTGCTTGGTAGCCAGGAGACAAGGTCTATCTCTGTCTCCTGGTGGCCTCTACTCCTGGTTCTCCAGCTACCTTGCCTACATGCTTGGAAATTTGAGAATCAGAATGTGATCATGGCCCACTCACTGAATTAGGCATTTCTGTGTTGCTCATCATCTAAAAGAAAGGTCATTCTAGAGGTCATTTTTTCAGTTTGGTGGAAATAGAAGGGTTGCAAGAATGTTTATTTGTTTGTTTTTAGTTTTTTGTTTATTCTGTTTTATTTCTAGCACTGGAAAATAAGCATGAAAATCTGGAAAGGTCAAACCAATAGCAGTTGCCCTGGAATTGTAAGGCATTATCAATAACACATGTATAGATGATGTGTTTATTTAAATTCTAATCCAATTCAGTTCAACGAATATTTGTTGAATGCCTTCTGTGAAAAAGGTAAAGAATGAATAAGATATGGCTGTCATCCTCCAGGAGTTGACACACTAATGGGAAATATACTTGTATACTGTTAATTCTCATATAAGGGAGAAAATAATAAAGGTCTGTATCAAGGTTTAAACAAAGTGCTATGGGAGTATTGGAAGAGTAAGAAATTAATTCCAATTAGGGGAATCTAGTAAGATGATAGTTGAAGGAACGAGCTTTTAAGCTGGCCTTAAAGAATTGATGAAGGCCAGCAGGTGGCATGAAGGTGAAGACAGCTAGAGCCTACATTGCCAACTGCCTGGTTCAAATTCTGAACCCCGTGACTTGAAAAACATACCAGGCACATGTGCGTGCATGCCCAAAATCCTGAGAGGAGAATGGAGGAGAAGGGATTGTGGCATGGCCATCCTCCAGGGGGATGTCTTTACCTTTTCCTCTCTTTGTCTTTCTCTCTGTGTCTCTTTATGGTGAGTATACATGCCCTACAGCAAACTAAAAAAAATTGATGAGACTATTACAGAAAGACATTAAAGCATAAAATAGTTCAAACTGAAGAACCTTAAGATGTACAAGCTCTGGGAATGGTGATTGCTCAGGTAGGATGGAAAGCAGTGTGAAATACAAGTAAAGAGTTGAACCCAATTCGTTTTATAAAGAACCTTGAACACCTGGTTAAGACTTATTCTTTAGACTAAGGGAAATCTTGGACACCCACCCCCCCAGAAAAAATTACAGAGGACTCTGTTCCCTATCATCAGAGTTTCTGGTTCTTTCTTAGTGGTTCATTTGTACAAATTTTTTCCAACTGGAAAGAAAAAAATTCTTCCATTTGTATTCATGTGGTAAAGATTCTGTATATGAGAAATTCTTAACTTAAAATGCCTTACAAGGTTGATTTAAATATCTCAAATATATCAATAATGCATTTATGGGACCAGCATTTAGCGTAATGGCTATGTTGCTGGACTCCCATGTAGCCGACTGCGGTTCAAGTCCTGGACCCGGTGGCTTAAACTCACGCCGGACGTATGCGTGTGTGCCCAAGATCCCAAGAGGAGAATGGAGGAGAAGGGATTGCATGTGGCCATCCCCCCTAGGGGGTGATTTCTCGCTTTCTGTCTCTCTGTCTGTCTGTCTTTTTGGCGAGCGCACACGTCCTATAGCAAAAACCTCTCAAAAAAATAATGCATTTATTTCTTTCCTCAATAGTGTATGTAATTATATAATTATTTAATAAGCTTATACCCATGCTGATATAATCCAATAGTGAGTGTTCATAATCTAGGTGGTATTGTAGCTGGAATTTATCTTACTCTGACATCTGTTTCACTCATTTGAGTGTACAACAAACCAGTTCTAGCTGTTCCATCAGGTTTCGCTTTGCTAGCTCTATTTCTTGTCTTTCTCCAGTGTTTCTGTAAGAATGTCACATTACATTATATTAGATGTTTTTCTCTCTAAGATAGGCGAACTTTTTTCCATCCTCTTTCACCATTCAGCTTGCCATCCTATCGCAAACAGGAATTAGCTTTGTTTGGCGTGATTTGTGTTTGAAGAATCCATATTTACTACTGCTTATCACTTAGGTTTCCCCTAGATACTCATAAATGACTGCCTTAATGATTGTCCTCACAGCTTACTAGATATTGAAATTAAATTTATGAGTTTAATTCCCTGAGTTCCCTGGGGATTTTTTTTTTTTTTAGAAAAATGGAGCAAGTCAGTTTCATGACTCACAGCAGCTCTTCCATAATAACCAATGTGATAAAGAAAACATTTTGCAGAGGAACAAATTTTAGTTTTAGACTTCCAATGATAATTATAAAAATTAACAAATAATATTTTAATTGCTAGAGGGTGTGTGAGCTCATCACAGACAGACAGAAATACAGAGGGAGAAAGCACCCCCCAATGGAGTGTGGTCCAGCTTTCTTAACCACTAGGCTGTAGGGCCGGCTTCAAATAATGCCATTTTTTTAAATATGAAAAGACATCCTATATCCTTTAAAATTATTTATTTATTATACTCACACATACATTTAAATGCCATAATAGATGCCTAGAAAAATGTTAATGCACTACTTTATAGTTCTTATTTTTTGCTGGCAACTGGAAATTTGGTCTTTTTACATCTAAATTGTTGCACACTTGAAAAAGTAGCCTGATAATGGCACTTCTTAAAAGGTTATTTTGTAAGTACTGTGAGTCAGACATATGCTGAAGTACTGTTTCAGGTTGCTGAGGCAACCTTCCAGTTACAGTTGTGGTTAACCCTTTATACCTTATCAATAAGGCACTGACTTGAAACCTGAGTCTCACTTTCAGTGACTGCAGTGCAAGATGCACTGTAGGTAAGCTGTGGGTGGACCACAGCTACTTCTCAGTCTTTGCAAACTGGCAAGAAATTGATGTGCATTTGATGGAGAACAGTAAGATGCTTTGAGAGGGATGGTTGCGTGGAACATTGTACAATACCAAGAACTTTAGTGGGGTTTAGGTTTCTGTGGTTGCCTAGTCAAGACTATGCCTGCTTTCTGAAGCTAGCTAGCAATGTGGAGAATGACCAGTTTGCATCAGTTGTTATAGAGAGGCAATCCATTTTCTTTGACTGAAGCAGTGTGAAACCAGTGAACCACATGCCGATGCTACAGTCCCAGTTCTTGATGTTTCATGGAAAGTGTAAGGCTTCTTTCTGTTCTGAGCTGATAGCAGCCATTTCCGATAGTTTAGTCTAGAGGCAAATGATGTTTAACAGCTCTTTTGTTGTGTAATCTTTTCCCAATAAGTATGATGCATATTCTGGAAGGTGTATTATGGTACCTTTTACATAGTTCCACCTCAGCACTATTGTGTATAGGTTGTTTACTTGGTATGAACATTTTTTATGCCAAAGACTGCTATCCAGGGCTATGCAGTAACAGAACAATGAGAAAATACCCCACTATGCAATCCCAGTATGGGGTAATATTTAGGATGAAAGAACATGCATTCGTTACCTACCAACTTGACAGGAATGGATTCCAAATCTGACATGCCATGGCTTCACTTCCCACAGGAGTGCTCCTGTGAGGGCAAGCTCGTGGTGCACTCCTTAGAGTTTGCTGGTGGAGGGAAGACTTAGGTTTTAGGAGAAAGTGCTATAATGTCATTTTAAGAAGCCATTCCATTTTCAGTAGAGTAGAAAGTGTTCTTCTGAGCCTGTGGTCCTATCTGTTCTCTCGATGAACCCAATGACTATCTCATATTTTTCTAATATTTATTCTACAAATCAGCTGCATAAGCCCCTGCCATTCTCCTGAATAAGCTTCCAGGCATTACCTGCATGCTGTGCTCCTGTGGAGGGATGGCAGTAATCTCTGCTAAGATAAACGGGAGCTTCTGTGGATAAAGCATAAACGCAGTGAAGTGTGTGTGGCTGTAAGATTTAATGCCTCTACAGGTAATTTTTTTGGAGGGGGGGGATCTGGCATTTAATCAAATCCAGAGTCATTATGTAAATTTAATCACCTTGCAACACACTAGTAATTTTATTATCTTCTTTTCATTTGACAGTGCTTAGATACAAGTTGAGCTTGGAATTCCAGAGGTAGAGCTTTGCTGATTGGAAACATATTAAGGAAAATGTGCTGAGGAAATGAGATAAAATCTTTATTCATGCTATTGATTGTCATTCTTGTATGCATGTTGGTGACCATAAAGCGTTTTAGAATAAAGTGTGCCCGTTTAAAGTTTTGTATCCTTCTTAAAGCCTGTAATGAATTACAAAGAGCCCGTTTTGAATTGACTATATTAAGTCTACACTTTTCAAACTAAAACCTTTACACCAAGTGAGATGTGGTTCAGACTCTCCTTAACACAGGAACCTTTATACTTGTGTAGCACATTTTGGCTTGGCCTCTGCTCACTAGACTGCTGTCTGAGGTTGGATTATTTATGCCATAAGGTTTACTTAAAACCGAAGGCAGTATTTTAATCATCAACACCGGTTTTGATAGGTATTTAGAAGGTACAGTGAATTGATGATTCTGAATAGACAAGTTATCCATCATCACATTACTATTCATATTATGAGGCTGAGAAAAAAATAACAAAACAGGTCATACTGGATTTCTCTAAAGCCACATGAGCTTTTTGATCCTGTAATTCCTACTAATGATTTTGTCTTTATAAAGGTAATGAAGCTAGATACTTTATCTGTGATATAAAGAATGAAATTAGAAACAAGGGAACAGGAATGACAGGTTACTATGTTTGCTAAGGGGGAAGTAATGGCATTCTTGGTGTCTTTTCTTTCCTCCACTTCTCTATTGCTTCCTCCACTTTTTCTAATCTCTGAATGTGAAAAAAAAAAACCTCCTAAGAATATAATTTCTCCTACGCACAAATATTTCATGAGCTCCTCCATCTGTACATTAGAACATGGAAACCCCTGGTCAACTAGAAAGTCTTTCTTCTAATTAGCTAATGGCTGTTCTTTTGTATATTCCAGGCGCAGAAGCCAATGACTTGAGCAAATGCTCCTAATTCAGGCTCCACTCAGGTGACCTGATTTCTCATACCCAGAGTGCTACTTGTTCCAATGCAAACTTTCAAATTGTATAGGCTAACACTGATGAAATAAGTCTTCCTTTGTCATAAAATAAAATAATCATCTCTTGTCAGAGCGTCATACAGAAGCGCTCTCTCTCTTTCTCTCTCTCTCTCTCTCTCTCTCTCACACACACACACACACACATGCACACACACACACACACACGACAGTATATTAAAAAATTGTGACAGTGAGAAAATGATGAGATTAATGTTAGGGGATGTTCTAACTTGGATAAAATATGGTGGCTAAAACATGTTGACTAAAACATATGAAAAGAACTTAACCTCTCTATTTCAATTTACCTACCTACCTGTCTATTCATCCAACCATATATCTGCTCATTCATTAAATATGCACTGAAATATACCCTTTGCAATAATGTGTGCTGGTGCCATAAAGATGAATATGGGAGCCAGCATGGAACCAGCAGATGGCGTAATGGCTATGTCGCTGAACTCCCATGTAGTTGACCGCAGTTCGAGTCCTGGACCCAGTGGCTTAAACTCACGCCGGGCGCATGTGCATGCATGCCCAAGATCCTGAGAGAAGAACGGAGGAGAAGGGATTGTGGCATGGCCATCCTCCCCAGGGGTGATTTCTTGCTTTTTGTCTCTCTCTCTCTCTTTCTGGTGAGCGTACACGTCCTATACCAAAAAAAAAAAAAAAAAAAAAAAGATGAATATGGGAACCAGCAGGTGACATGGTTATTAAGGTGCTGGATTCCCACATGGTCAACCATGGTTTGAGGTCTGGACCTAGCATCTTGCTTTCTCATTCCCCTTTCTTTCTCTGCCTCTTTCTCTGGTCAGGTTAAAAAATAATGATGATAAATATAATTAGATAAATAATTCTTTTTGAAAAAGATGAATATGATACTAGAGCTTATACTCTAGTTGAGGAGATGGATTAAAAAATAATTATACAACATCGTCTTTATCCATTTGGACTGCTTTAACAAAATAAGCTAGATAATTCACAAACAACACAAATTTATTTCTCATGGTTCTGGAGACTGGGAAGTTCAAGATCAAAGCACCAGGAGATTCAGTGTCTGGTAAGGACTCTGCTTCACCAATGGTGACTTCTTACAATGTCCTCACATTGTGAAAGGGGAAAGGGGCTGACGAGCTCTCATAGGTATCAATCTATTTCCTCCTATGAGAGAGAGAAAGAGAGAGAGGGTAGTAGAGAGACAGGTACCTCAACAGGTGTTCATGCTACAATCCACCCCATCCTCAGCCAGCCCAGATCACAGGCACATATGCATGTGACCAAGATGTACAGGGACACAAATCACAGACTTTCCCATGCAGATTCAGCAGAACATTCAGTCAGTGTTGTGCCACTACGTGGCCCCTCAGGCCTCTTTTATAAGGGCACCAATAACTTTCTAAAGGCCCTACCTCTTAATATTACTGTTTTGAACATTAGATTTCACCATATGAATTTGGGGGTATGAAGCTAAAACATTTAGACCATAGCAAACACCATTTTAAAAAGTGACAGAAGTATGCAGAGGGTATTATGGGAATAAAGAGAAGGTTTCTTTTCCAGCCTGGAGTGGGAATGAGTGATCAGGGAAGATTTCAAGAAGAGGTAGTGCTTAAGCTAAGTCTTAAAGTGTAAAAAGGTGTTTACATGGGGAAAGAGAATATATAGGCTGATGGGACAACCTGGATTCTAATACTCTTCAATTTTTGACCACTCCATACTGATGAGCATTCTGAACAGATTTGACATGAACATAGACTTAGGTTTTCTTTGTAGACTACCAGATGTGTTTGGAACATTGCAGATGAGTGCATATGTCAATGCTTCTATTCAGGGGTTGAGGTTCATAATGTCTCTGTTGCAACTATTTAACTATGCAATGCTATCTCATCATAGTTTTAATTTCCACTTTCCTAATACCTAATGATGATGAAAATATTTTCATGTGCTTATTTGCCATCTATACATCTTTGTGAAATTTTGTTCATGTATTTTTCTCATTTTCTAATTGGATTTTTATCTTACCATTGACTTCTTTTTTTAGAGGTTTTTGCCATAGAGTGTGTGCACTCACTGGAGAGAGAGAGAGACTGAGACAGTGAGAGGGAAAGAGAAATTCCCCCCTCCCAGGAGGGATGGTCCACACCACAATCCTTCTCCTCTATTCTCCTCCTGGGATCTTGGGCATGCACATACATGCTTCTGGCGTGATTTTCAAGCTACCAAGTCTGGGACATGAACTGTGGTTGGCCATGTAGAAGTCCAGCAATGTAACTTCAATGCCATCTGTTGGCCTCACTATTGACTTTTGAGAGTTCTTTATATATTCCAGATACAGGTCTTTTGTGAGATATGTGGCTTGAAAATATTTTCTCCCAGTTTATAGTTAGTTTCTTCATTATCTCAACAGTGTCTTTAATAGAGCAAACTTTTTCATGTTGATGAAGTTTGATTTATCAATTCCTTTTTTGTGAATTGTACTTTTGGTATCATGTCTGAGAACTCTTCAACTCACAATGTCATAAAGATGTCCTATCTTTTTATTTTTTTTTTTTTGCTATTTTTTTCTTTTCTTTTCTTTCTTTCTTTCTTTCTTTCTTTCTTTCTTTCTTTCTTTTTTTTTGGAGAGGTTTTTTTCTATAGGGCACGCACGCTCGCCAGAAAGACAGAGAGAAACAGAGAGACAAAAAGTGAGAAATTACCCCCCAGGAGACAGGAGGGATGGCTACGTCACAATCCGTTCTCCTCCATTCTCTTCTCAGGATCTTGGGCATGTATGCACATATGCTTGGAGTGAGTTTAAGCCACCAGGTCCAGGACTCAAACTGCGGTCGACTACATGGGAGTCCAGCAACATAGCCATTATGCCAACTGCTGGTTCCTTTTTTGTTTTGCTAAAAAAATAAATTTAAGTTTTTTTTTTTTTTTTTGCCATAGGGTATGTGTGTTTGCCAGAGAGAGACAGAGATATAGAGGGAAAGTGAGTTATTACCCTGCAGGAGATGGCCACACTACAATTTCTTCTCTTCATTGGGCATACACACACACAGGTGCCTGGCATGATTTTCAAGCTGCTGGGTCTGGGACCAAACAGTAGTCAGACATGTGGGACTGCTGAAGACAATGCCACCTGCTGGCCCCTTTCTAAAATTTTTATAGTTTACACCTTACGTGTAGATTTATGGCCTACCTTGAGTTAATTTTTGTATGAGGTATGAAGTTTAGGTTGAGTTTTTTTTTTATAGGAATGTGCAGTGATTTCAGCCCCATTCCTTGAAAAGACTATTATTTCTCTATTAATTTGCTTTTGCATTTTTGTCAAAAATAAATTGGCCATAGTTTTAGGAGCTCATCTTTAGACTGTGTTCTTTTAAATGATCAATGTGTTCTTCTTTGTCAATACCACACTCTCTGGATTACTATAGATTCACATTATGTCTTTAAATTAGATATTATTTTTCCAACTTTATTCTTCTTTTTCAAAATTGTTTTAGCTCTTTTATTTCATTTTTATTTTAAAAATTTTTTTATGATGAAAAAATCTTTAATAAATTTTACATATTATGTATTCAATGGAAAACAAAGAGTTATGTAAACAGTCCAGTCAATAAAATTTTGCCTTTCAGATCATATACCTTTTATTCAAGATCTGTATATATTCTTGTGATGCTTCCAAAAGTAGATCTTAGGTTCAGTTGGACTTATCAGTGGAGCTTCAAGGAGAAGCTCTGCAGGATACAGATGCAAATTCAGTAGTAGCTTCTCTTTATTCTGTACATACACTTTTTCCCAACTCCTACTGCATCTTGAACAAGTAGTTCTCTATGCTGTTATTTGAAGGCCGTGATACTGAGGTATGAATCACTGAGGTTTCTCTTGAAATAATATGCCTGTTGTGCACTAAACTATTATTAAGACTTCCAACATGAAATGACCCTAGGACTGGTCTTGTGGTAAGACTGTTAAGATCTATTCTGCTGTTTCTCCACAAGAAGGTTGGCACTAACTTCTGCTAACTTCTCATTAGTTTGTCAGTTTATCTGATAATGATTTTGTTTTGCTTCTTTTCATTCCTTTGCTTTTCATATAAATTTTACATTCCACTTATCTGTTAGTACAAAAAGTTCTGTTGGGATACTGATCGGAATTTCACTAAATGTCTGTATTAGTTTGAGAAAATATGATATCTTTACTAAGTTTTTTCTTTAAATCCATAAACATGATATATCTGTCCATTTATTTAGATATTCTTTGGTTACTTTCATCAGTATTTTATGATTTTACAGCACAGTTTGTACATATTTTGTTAGATTTATACCTAGATATTTTCTTTTGATTTGAGTTACTGCCAGACACATGTGTTTTGGCCAGAGAGAGACAAAGAATCAGGGTGAGAGGGAAAGGGGGAAAGCATACTTCATTTGGGTGCAGTCATATCACAGTTCCTTTTCCACCTTTTCTCCATCCTGTTGGGATTTACAACATGCATGCACGCATGCCTGGCATGTTTTTCAAACTGCTGGGACCAGGATTTGAACTGTGCTATTGGCCATGTGGGTTCTGGCTCCCTTAACCACTAGGCCATGGGGCTATCCCTAAAGTGTATATTTTGAAAAATTTTGTTTCTATTATGTTAGCACATTTTTAGTATATAAAGATGTGATTGAGGCTGGCCCCACAGTGCAGTGGTTAAGCACAGTGCATTGGGAGCCAGATCCCACATGGCTGATCACACTTCATGTGTAAATGCCCTAAATCCTGAAGGGATGGAGAAATGGAAGAAAAAGGATTGTGGCATGACCACACTCTATTGGGTAGCTCTCTCTGTCACTCTCTCTCAAGCATATGTACCCTTTAGCAATTAAAAAAAAAGCATATGCTCGATTTTTGTGCTTTGACCTTATATTCTACCACCTTGATGGAAGCTAAGACTTAAAGTATGGTGGTGAGAGTGGATGACTTGCATTATTACCAGTCTTAGGGAGAAAGCATTGGATTTCCACCATTACATACATGCTATCTGTAGGTTTTTTGGAAATGCTTTTTATCAGATTGAGGACGTTTACATCTATTCCTAGCTGACTAAAATTTTCTTTCTTTTTAATTATTAATAGGTGTTGATTTTTGTGAATTTCTTTTTCTATATCAATTGATATAATCATGTATCTTTTTAAAAGACTTGATATGGTCAGTTACGTTGATTCAATTTTTCTATTACTAAAACAATTTTGCAATGTTGCGATAAGTCCCACTTGATTATGGTATATTTTTTAAAATACATCGCTAGATCTCATATGCTAATATTTGTTGAAGATTTCTGTGTTTATGTTCATGAGGGATTTTGGTCAGTAGTTTGCTTTCCCTTCTGATTTTGCTATCAATATCAAGCTGGCTTCATTAAATAAGTTGGGGGGGGGGGAATCTTCTTTTTCTTTTTTTTCTTTTTTTTTAACTTCTTGAAAAACCTTTGTATAAGTGGTGTTATTTCTGCTTTAAATGTTGGGTAGAATTTGATAGTGAAATTATCTAGGCTTGAAGATTTATTTTTCATAAGATTTCAACTACAAATTCACTTTTTAGAGAGATTTTTGCTGTAGGGCTCATGCACTTGCCGTAGAGATAGAGAGAGACAGAAAGTGACAAATCACCTCCCAGGGAGGATGGCCATGTCACAGTCCCTCCTCTTTCATTCTTCTCTGAGGATTTTGGGCGTGTATGCAAACACGCTCAGTGTGAGTTTTAAGCCACCAGGTCCGGGACTCAAACTGTGGTTGACTACATGGGAGTCCAGCAATGTAACCATTATGCCATCTGCTGGTCCCTACAAATTCATTTTTAAAATTATTATAGTACATTCAGACTATCTATATCATCTTGAATGAGTTATAGTAGTTTGTGGTGTTTGAAGACTCGTTGCCTTTTTTATCTTTACAATAACTCTGTGAAGTAGACAGCCAATACTCTTAACTCAATATTTAGAACAGCTCCTTATACATAGCAGACATTTAGTTAATATTGGTAGGCTGAGTTTGTTAAATGAACCAATGTGAAAACTAAGGTTCAGAGGGGTAAAACAATTTGGTGAAAAGTATTTGACTTATAAGTGGCAACGCCAGGACTCATACTCAGAAATCAGATAGCTTTTGAAGAAGGGAAAGTGAGAAGGGAGCTAATTCAGAGCGCCTTTTTTTTTTTTTTTTTTGAGAGGTTTTCGCTATAGGGCGCGTGCGCTCGCCAGACAGACAGAGAGAGAAAGCAGGAAATCACCCCCCAGGGGTGATGGCCACGCCGCAATCCCTTCTCCTCCATTCTCCTCTCGGGATCCTGGGCACGCACGCACACGCGCCCGGTGTGAGTTTAAGTCACCGGGTCCGGGACGCGAACCGTGGTCGACTACGTGGGAGTCCAGTGACATAGCCATGACGCTGACTGCTGGTCCCTCGGAGTGCTTTTTGTGCCAGATACTTAGTTACATGCTTTCATTTAACTTGTCTCATTTACATACAATCATATGATATAGGTACTGAGGTATCTGCTATAGGGAGCATGTGCTCGCTTGAGAGACAGAGAGACAGAAAGTAAGAAATCACTCCCACCCCCCGGGCAGATGGCTATACCGCAGTCCCTTCTCTTCCATTCTCCTCTTGGGATTTTGGGCACACATGCACATGTACCCAGCATGAGTTTCAAGTCTCTGGGTCCAGTACTCAGATTGGCCATGAGGGAGTCCAGCAATGTAACCACTGTGCCATCTGCTGATCCCTTCACTATCTCCATTTTAATGTCAGGGAAGTGAGGCTCTGTATTAGTCAGAATACAAACAGGAAACAGTAGTGGATATCATACTAGTGGATAAGCTAGTCTGAGAAGCATTTACTAAAGGCATGGGCAAGGTTTAGGGCAACCACAAGGGACGATGGAATACCCTATGACTAAGATAGTGGAGCTGTTACCTTTCCCATTTAACCAAATACAAAGGGATGAAGGAAAGTAAAGTCTAGAAAGAGAGCATGTAGAAGGAAGAAAGTCCTCTAGAACAAGCTCACAGCACCAGATATGTTCAATGGGCAACTCACTGGGGGTGAGCCTCTTGCCCATCCCTCACCTGGTTACATAGTGCACCCTGGAGGAGAGATTGTAGTCCTATAGGCATTGCCTCTTCTGTGGTTTGGGGTGGTGAATTCATGGGAAGGGAGATGCTGGGGTCAGTTTCCTCGTCTTCTGACAAGTCATAGCATGTTGATCTGGCAGTTTGTAGAATAGGGGACACAACAGGTATTAGACCCAACCACACACATAAAATACAACAGAGCTTCCTAACTATCGGTTAGTGTCTATACTTAGCTCCCTGAGTATCCCTGTGCCCAAGAGAATGTCCTTTGTTTCTGCTCTGTTTATGGGGGGACACTCTCTTTCTCTTTCCACCCTTCTTGAGTCTGGCTTGTATTCATCTCTTATAACCAGTTCACAGCATCTTCCAGGGATAAAGCATGAAGTACAAATTGTACAATTTTAATGATTCTATATATGAGATAAATGCTTTGATATTTTTATTTAAAATCACCATTGTACAATATAAACATGAACAATAAAATACATGTCAATAGGGACCAGTAGCTGGCATGGTGGTTAAGGTGCTGGAATCCCACATGGGCAACCACAGTTCATGTCCTAGACATGGTGACTTGAAAATCATGCTGGGTGCATGTGTGTGTGTGCCCAAAATCCCAGGAGGAGAAAAGAGGAAGGATTGTGACATGACCATACCCCCTAGGGAGTGACTTCTCACTCTCCCTCTTACTGTTTCTCTCTGTTTCTCTCCAACAAGTACAGATGCCCTATAGCAAAAACCTAAACACAAACACACACATTTAACTTTAAATTTTCACTGTTTTTTTTTTTCTTCTTAGAATGACATTACATAGCAGAGAAAACACCATGCCAATTGAATGATATTTCAGATGAAAGGAAAAAAGTCTTTATATTTTGGGCAAGCTGGTGACATGATGGTTAAGGTGGCTGGATCTCACATGGCTGATTGTGCAGTTCAAATCCCAGACCTGGCAGCTTGAGAAACACACCAGGCTTGTGTGCTTATGTTTCCAAAATCCTGAAAGGAGGGAGAGATGGAGAACAAGGGATTGTGGTGTGACCAGGCCCCATGGGGAATGCTTTCTCTTTCCTTCTTTCTCTCTGCTCAATGAGCGCATTTGCCTTCTGGCAGATTAAAAAAAAAGTCTTTATATTTTGGTACTTTTTAAAAATAAGAGACAGAAAGAGAGAAAGAGATAAGTATTTTTTACATGCCACATTCCCCCTGCCCCAGCCTCCCAGTTACATGGGATTACTGGTATTCACTGCCACATTTAGGTTGGTCTAGGATCTGAATCCAGGCCTTCCATGCAGCTCCAGCATTGTGCAGTGGTACCCTACTGCTTGCCCTGAAATGGCTGGACCCTGTGTTCTACTACCTTTAAAGGCATTTTTTCCCTGCTTGAACAAGGGACTCTATGTTTTCATTTTGCACTAGGCCCCACAAATTATGTATACACTCTTGCCTGTGAAGTATACATAAAAATACATGGATGCATACACAGTAGTTGGGATCAGATGAGACTCCAGGCATCTATATTTTTAAAGGTATCCCAGAAGGTTTGTCAGAGAAAGAAATTATAAATAAGCAAAGAGGGAAAGTTCAAATAAACCCTGTGATAAAAGATTAGAGCCAGTGATATCCATATGAAGAAACATAGAAGTTTTTCTCTGTTGATCTATCTACATATCTGCCTGTAAAGATAAATGGATACAGGGCCAGCAGGTGGTGTGGTACTTAAGGTGCTGGACTCCCACATGGCCGAATGTAGTTTGAGTCCAGGACTCAATGGCTTGAGACTCAGGCCACGCACATGTGCATGTGTGCGCAGAATCCTGAGAGGAACATGGAGAAGAAGATATTGCGGTATGGCCATTCCCCAGTAAATGACATGTGTATGCCTACCCATTCCCCGAGTAAATGACATGTGTATGCCTACCATCCAGGACTGGCTGGGGCTGGAGGAAAATAATGACATCAAGATGATGTTGGGGGAGCTGTCTCTCTGTCTGTTTCTCCCACTCATGAAAGAAAGAAATAAACTTATATTTACACACCATAGTACTGACCTCATAACCTATTGGTTAAGGGAATCAGCCCCCACATGGCCAACCACAATTCAAATTACAGCCCTAGCAACTTGAAAAACACACCAGGTACATGCGTGTGGGTGCCCCAAATCCTGACAGGATACATAAATACAAGAGAAGGGATTGCAGTGAGAACAGTCACTATTGGCAGGTGCTTTCTCTCTGTCTCTTCCTCTCTATATTTCTCTCTCTGTCTTTCTTTCTGGTTAGTGCACATGCCTTCTATGTATATATACATATGCACACCTTAGACTAGGTAATTTATAAACAATAAAAATACACTTATTTAAACAAAATTTATGACAGAGTATATGCACATGTGAGAGAGAGAGAAGCAATTTTTATACTTCCATAGGGCTTGGTCATGTTTCTCCCATCATCCAGCATACCAGGCCTTGGACATGTATGTACATGCCTGTCGTGTTGTCAGGTTGACTTAGCTAGGCACTTGAACAGGTACTTGGACAGGTGTGAAGGCTGGGAAGTTCAAAATCAAGGCAACAGTAGATTCTGAATTTGGTGAAGGTTCTTTGCTTCATACATGGTGCCTTCTTTCTGTGTCCTAACATTGTAAAGGGGAAAGAGGCTAACAAGCTCCATTAAGCCATTTTTATAAAAATATTAATCTTGGGACCAGCAGGTGGCATGGTGGTTGAGGCGCTGGACACTCCCACATGGCCAACCAGATCAAGTCCTGGACCTGGTGGCATGCTTTCTCACTTCCCTCTCTCTCTCTCTCTCTCTCTCTCTCTCACCCTCTGTCTCTCTCTGGTCAAATTAAAAAATCAATGAATGAGTAAATAAAAGATAAATAGTTATTAAAAAATATTAATTTTATTCATGAGGACTTTGACCTCAACACTTAATCCCTTCCCAAAACGTCCCACCTCTTAACATCAACATATTGGCAATTATACTCCAACATATTAATTTTGGAGAGAGACAAACATTCAAGCCATAGCATATTTACTTATGTATTTGTATGCACATGTATATTTCATAGCTCTGAGAGGCAGCAACATTCAAGCAGAATTAAGCTCACCTAGAACCACATTATTGTAAATACTGTTCTCAAATAAAAATAACTAGGCCTTCTTAGAGTAATAACTGATGAGAAAGAGAGGACAGAGAAAATACCACAGTATAATTTTAGAAGGCAAAATATTTTCATAGATTAAAGGATTATTCCCTAAATTTTTATTAATTGCTATGGTGGTTTTAACATGTGTCCCCAAATTCTCCGATACTCCTCCCTCCGGATGGGTGGAGATAAATTCCCCTTAATTAAACGTGGGCTGGACTTCGTAACTCAATTCTAACAATGCACTGAAAACAAAATATAGTAGTTTTGCTATTTACTATTTATATTTTTAATTTACTATATAAGTAGGTTTAAAGTAAAAAAAATAGAAAAAGATATACCATGCAAACATTATTGAAAGGAAAGTAGGATTGGCTGCATGAATATCAAATAAAATAGACCAGTATAAAGACAATTACTTAGATTGGAAGGGGACATCACATACTGGTTAAATTATCAGTGTACCAAAAAGACAGTAATCTCAGATGTGTATGTACCAAACAACAGAACTGCAAAATATGTGAAGCAAAAACCAATAGAATTGAAAAAAGAAATAGACAAATTCAAAATTATAATTGGAATCTATAAACCCCTCTCTCAACAACTGTTAAAATAATTAGAAAATAGGGAACCAGCAGTTAGCGTAATGGCTATGTCGCTGGACTCCCACGTAGTCGACCGCAGTTCGCGTCCCGGACCCAGTGGCTTAAAACTCAAGCCAGGCGCGTGTGCGTGCGTGCCCAAGATCCCGAGAGGAGAATGGAGGAGAAGGGATTGTGGCATGACCATCCCCCCTGGGGGGTGATTTCTCGCTTTCTGTCTCTATGTCTCTCTCTGTCTGTCTGGAGAGCGCACGCGCCCTATAGCAAAAATCTCTCTCAAAAAAAAAAATTAGAAAATAATCAAAGATATGGAAGAATTCAACAACTCTATCAAACAACGGAATCTATAAATATTTGTAAAACCCTCCATCCAGCAACATCAGAATATACATTATTTTCAAGCTTCTATGGAACATATACCAAGATAAACTACATACCAGGCCACACAATGACTTCAACAAATTTTAGAGAACTGAAATCATCAGAAAGATGCAAGAAAAATGCCCAAGCACCTGGAAACTAAGCATCCCACTTCTCAATAATTTATGGGTCAAAAAATACAGTGAGTAGAATGAAAGTGAAAACATAAATTTGTGTGCAAAACACAGCTAAAGTAGTTTTGAGAGGGAAATTTATAGCAGCAAATGCTTGCATTAGAAAAGAGGGAAGGACTCCCAAGATCAAGGCAAGGACTTCTCTCTCTCATGACTTATTCAGCATAGTACAAGAAATTGTGACCACTACAATAAAACAAGAAAAAGAAGTAATAGGCATATACATAGGAAAGTAAGGAATAAAACTCTTCCAATTTTCAGATGACATGGTTGTCTGTGAAGAAAAGCCCAAAAATCTACAATAAAACTTCTAGAACTTATAACCGAGTTTGTTGAAGTTGTGGGATACAAGATCAACACACAAAAATCAACTGTATTTCTATGTACTAACAATAAATATATCAAAACCAAAATTAAAAACATAACACCACTTATAATTGCTACAAGGAGGATGAAATATTTCAGTATAAATGTAGCAAAACAAATATGAGGAAAGAAATTAAGGAGAAAAATAGAGAGGCAAAACATTTATGAGACACAGAAATGGATTAGTATCTGTTGATAATAACATGTATAGTATTCTGAACTGGATTGGCATGAAGTGTATTCATGTTGGATAAATTCACTTTACAAGTTAAGTGATGTATACCGATTGAATGTATAAAATAAATTTAAAAAAACATACAGGATGTGTTTGCTGAAAATTGCAATATGCTAATGAAAGAAATCAAGGAAAACCTAAATTAATGAAAAGACATATTGTGTTCACAGGCTGGAAGACCCAACAGGGTTAACATGTATCTCTTAGAATACCAATTACACTTCTTTTAAAGTTTTTAGTGGTTTCTATAGACTTTAAAATGTAAATTTTTTCCTTTTTAAATTTTATTTTTATTTTATATTCAATCACTGTACATCATTACAACATAGAAAATGAATTTTTCCCATTGTGAATACACTATATATTAGTCCAGTCAAAGATATTACCATACTCATTATTATCAACAGATAATTTTCTATTTTTGTGTTCCTTAAATGTTTTGCCTTTTCCCCTTAATCCCATCCCTCTCACCGTTTCACATTTCCTACCCTCCTCCCATACTGTCTCTAGTATCCACAGTTGCTGTCCATGCTTTTATACCTTCCAATCTTTCACTTTCTGCTATAGAGAGCAGACATTTGATATATATTGAGTGGGGACATACAATGCTTCTATTTCATAGTCTGGCTTGCTTTGCTTAGCAGTAAATATTCCATATTCATCCACTTTCTATCAAATGCCAGGGTCTTTTTTTATGGTTGAGTAGTATTCCATCCATTCATTTGTTCATGAACATTTGGTTGGTTCCATGTCTTAGCAATTGTGAATAATGCCACAATAAACATGGATGAGCAAGTACTTCTCCAAATGAGTGTATTCCTTTCCTTTGGGTAGATACCCAGGAGTGGAATTGCTGGATGATATGGTAGTTCTATTTGTAGGTCTTTGAAGAACCTGCATATTGTTCTCCACAGTGGCTGTACTAATTTACATTCTCATCAACAGTGTAGGAGAGTTCCCTTTGTTTTTCTTTCTTTCTTTTTCTATTTTAACTTATTTTATACATTCAATCACTGTACATCACTACAGCTTGTAAAATGAATTTACCCAACATGATAAACTTCAAACCAGTCTAGTTGAAGACATCATACATGTTATCATCAATAGACACCATACCCTCGCCAGAACTTATCATTCTTTATTTTTTTAATGTTAGCTGCTCTACCTGGTTATGTGGCATCTTATAAACCTAACCAAATAAGTCAAAGACCTCTACAAGGAAAACTATGTAAAACTTAAAAAATAAATTTAAAATGATACAAAAAATGTATAAAGACATCCCATGTTCCTGGATTGAAGAATTAATATAATCAAAATGTCAATCCTACCCAAAGTAATCTACATATTTAATGCAATTGCAATCAAATTTCCACAGAGATTCTCCACAGATTTAGAAAAAAAAAATCACAGAGGTCACCTAGAATCATAAAAGACCTTGTTGCCAAAGTAATACTGTGTAAGAAGAGTAGAGTAGGAGGTATCTCATTCCCAGACCCCAAAATATATTACAAAGTGGTGATAATGAAAACAGCACAGTATTGGCACAAAAACAGTCACATGGACCAATAGAACAGACTAGAGTGCCAAGAAATAAAACCCAAAACATGTAGTCAACTGACTTTTGACAAAGGGTACCAGTCAATCCAGTGGGGAAAAGGAAATCTCTTTAGCAAATGGTGCTGTAAAAACTGGATATCCATCTACCTGCAGAAAGATGAGCCTGGACCCCTGTCTCTCACCACTAACAAAAATCAGCTCAAAATCGATCAAAGGTCTAAACCCAAGACCTCATACTGTAAAACTACTGGTGGATAACACGGGGGAAACTCTTAGAGACATGGGAGTAGACAAAGACTTCTTTTTTTTAAGAATTATTTTATTTAGCTTTATTTATTTATTTATTTTAATTTGTCTGAAGAGGGTGAGAGAGAGAGAAAGAGAGGAAGTGAGAAAGCAAGCCTCCAGATCCAGGAATCAAACCACAGTCGGCCATGTGGGAGTCCAGCACCTTTAACCACTATGCCACCTGCCGGCCCCAAGACTTCTTAGATAAAATCCCCAAAGCACAGGCAATAATGCCCAAAATAGACAAGTGGGGTTACATCAGGTTAAAAAGCTTCTGCACAGAAAAAGAAACAATAATTAAAGTGAATCAGTGGGACCAGCAGTTGACATATGGTTATGTCGCTGGACTCCCATGTAGTCGACCGCAGTTTGAGTCCCAGACCCGGTGGCTTAAACACGCCAGGCACATGTGCATGTGTGCTCAAGATCCTGAGAGGAAGGACCAGCAGTTAGTGTAATGGCTATGTCACTGGACTCCCATGTAGTCAGCTGCGGTTCGCATCCTGGACCTGGTGGCTTAAAACTCACGCCAGGTGCATGTGCATGTGTGCCCAAGATCCCAAGAGGAGAATGGAGGAGAGGGGAGGAGAGGGGATTGCAGCGTGGCCATCCTCCCTGGGGGGTGATTTATCGCTTTCTGTCTCTCTGTCTCTCTCTGGAGGGCGCACATGCCTTATAGCAAAAACAAAACAAAACAAAACAAAAAATAAAAAACAAAACCTCTCCAAAAAAAAAAAAAAAAAAAAAAGAAAGAAAAGAAAAGAAAAAAACCCTGAGAGGAGAATGGAGGAGAAGGAACTGTGACGTGGCCATCCCCCCTGGGGGATGATTTTTCACTTTCTCTCTCTCTGTCTCTATCTCTCTGGCGAGCACACACACCCTATAGCAAGAACCTATCAAAAAAGAAAGAAAGTGAATGTGAATCAGCAACCCTCAAAATAGGAGGATACATTCGTAAACTATGCCTCAGATAAGGAGCCAATAACCAGAATATACAGGGAACTCAAGTGGCTTACCCAGAAAAAAAATCACCGACCTGATTGAAAGATGGATAAATGAGCTGAACAGAAAATTCTCTAAAGACGTATGAACAGCCAAAAAGAATATGAAAAAAAAGCTCAACATCCCTTATCATAAGGGAGATTCAAATCAAAACCACAATGAGATACCACCTAACTCCCACCCCTGTAAGATTTTTTTCTTTGTCTTTAGTTCTCTGTAGCTTTGCTAGAGGGAGTTGGAGTAGGATGAATGCCTTTTCCCAACTAGGATAAGGGTCTCGCCAAGTCTTTTCCCCAGAATGTAGTCCTTTGATATTGAGAATTCTCTGAGCATATTCCACAATGATTAGTCTTCACTCTCCCTGCCAGATCCAAAAAAGGATATTACTCAGATCTTTACTGTGAGAAATTGGTGAATTTCCTAAAGGTAAAGTCAACACATTTGGGAAGAACCTATATACCTGCAGTTCTCAGAAGTTTCTCTTGATTGATGTGTATGGTAATTGTGCTGGAAAAAGAAATGTTATACACTGTAAAGATACATGTGATTAAATGTAATATAAAATTAAAAAAAAGTTTCTCACTCTCATGCCCGTCTACACTCAGCCCTCATCAGTTTGTTAAAATGTTGAGTTTTGTTGTTGCTACCACTTTATTACTCCAGTGACTTCTGCTCTGGCAAGCACAGTGCAGCCATGTCTTTCTTGATGTTCCTGACTGTCCAGATTTTGAGCTGGTGGTTTTTCCCACAACCTCAGGTCTCTGATGAGTCTAAGAAAAGTCATTGATTTTCAAATTGTATTGCTTCTTCTTGCTGTAAGGAGGGACTGATGACTTCTCAGTTCTTTCTGGAACATAGTAAGAAAGCTATTCCAAAATTTATATGGAAAGGTATAGGTACTAGAATAGCTAAAACCATTTTGAAAAGAGTAATAAAATTAGAATAATTACTCTGACATTATGGCAAACTGTATGGCTAGTGTAATCAAGACCCTGTGATATTGGCAAAGGGAGAGACACACAGATCAATGGAACATAGTAGAGAACTTAGAAATAAACCCACAAAAATGTGCCCAACTAATTTTTTTTTTAGCAGAAGTGCAAATGTAGTTCAATGAAGAAAAGATAGACCTTTTTAACAAATGGTATTGTGTTGGAACAATCGGGCATTCATAGGCAAAAACAAGCACACAACCTCACGCCTTATGCAGACATTAACTCAAAATGAATTAAGTTTATAAAGCATGAACAAACTATTTTAAAAACAGGAGAAAAATTGGGACCTGCAGATGACATAATGGTTATGTCGCTGGACTCCTACATAGTCAACCTCAGCTCGAGTCTGGCACCCAGTGGCTTAAAACCCACGTCCCAATGAAGAATTCTTCTGTCCTTTGGGTAGATACCGAGGAGTGGGATCCCTGGATCATATGGCAGATCTATCTGTAGATTTTTGAGGAATCTCCAACTTATTCTCCACAGTGGTTGGACCAGCTTGCACATCGATGTTTATTGCGGCACTATTCACAATTGCTAAGTCATGGAACCAACCCAAATGCCCCCGTATGGAGGAATGGATTGAAAAACTGTGGCACATATACTCTATGGAATACTACTCAGCCATAAAAACCAACAGAGCCCTGGCTTTTGACAGAAAGTGGAAGAATATGGAAGATGTACTGCTGAGTGAGGCAAGCCAGGCTATGAAGGAGAGACATTGTATGTCCCCACTTAACATATACCGTTTGTCTGCATTCTATGTCTGAAACTGATTGACTAACAGTTGAACAAACACAAGAGATGGGTGTGAATGTCAGATGAGGTGTATGTGGAGGAGTGGGGCCTAACGAAGGACATTGGAGAAGGGATACAGAGGTAGAGCATTGATGGGATGGGGAGGTGTGGTGTTATCTGTTGAAGATATTTCAATCAACGGGTCTGGGGAGAAATGTTCACATATCAAAATGGTCTCATTGTAAGCCAAACAATATGATTGAAAGTATATACAAAAATAATAATAATAATAAATAATGTGAATAAATAAATAAATAAATACCCACGTCCCAGTGGCTTAAAACCCACGTCAGGTGTATGTGCGTGCGTGCCCAAGTTCCCAGGAAGAGAATAGAGGAGAAGAGATTCCTGCATGGCCATTTCCCCTGGGGAGTGATTTCTCACTTTCTCTCTCTGTCTCTCTGGCAAGCACATGTGCCCTATGGCAAAAATTTTCTAAAAAACAAAACAAACAAACAAAATCTCCCAAATCTAGAATTAGGCAAAGATTTCTTATATTTGATACCAAAAGCACTATTCATAACAGAAAAATATTAAATTGATAAATTGGAATTAATTAAAGTCCAACAGTTTTTCTCTTTGAAAGATTTTGTTAAAGATAAAAAATACGTAAGATGTAAACTGGAAGAAAATATTGGCAAGTCATATTCAACAAAGAACACATAAAGAACTCTCAAAACTCACAAGAATTTAAAAAATTCAATTATAAAATAGGCAAAAACAGCAACAGACATTTCACTGGAGAGGGTATACAGATAGCAAATAAGTGCATGAAAAATATTCAACATCACTAGCCAATACATAAATGCAAGTTAATAACCATGATGTTATATCACTATATATCTATTTAAGCAAATCAAATAAAAATAATAATACCAATGCTGATGAGGATGTGGAGAAACTAGATCTCTCATACACTGCTGGTGTGTAATGTATGAGATATGGCTATGAGTAATATGGCTACTAGAAAACAGCTTAGTGATTGCCATGGTTTGAATGTGTCCCCAAAAACCTTATGTGTTAAAATTTGGAAAACAATTGTAACAATGTTGAGAGGGTGAAGGCTTAATCAGGTTATGGCATTGAAAGGTAAAGAAATGACTTGACATCAGGATGGGGCCCACATGATTGAGTCTTGGTTTATAAAAAGAGAAAATAAGGGGACCAGCAGTTGGCATAATGGCTATGTTGCTGGACTCCCATGTAGTTGACCATAGTTTGAGTCCCGGACCCAGTAGCTTGAACTCATGCCAGGTGTGTGTGTGTGTGTGTCCAAAATCCAGAGAGGAGAATGGAGGAGAAGGAATTGCAGCATGGCCATCCCCCCCCTGGGGGGGGGGTGTGATTTCTCGCTTTCTGTCTCTCTGTCTCTCTCTGTCTTTCTGGCAAGCACATGCACCCTATAGCAAAAATCTCTCAAAAAAAAAAAAAAAAAAAGAGTAAATAAGACAGAGGGTTGCTGTGTTCCTCACTTACTCCTGTCCTGTACTGTGTTTTGATGCCTTGAACTCTCCACTAGCAAGGTCATCACCAGATGCAGCCTCCAGACCTTGTGTGATGAATAAACTTCTATTGTTTTGAATTATCCAGATGCAGGTATTTTCTGTTAATTAGCAAAATAATGGACTAAAGCAGTGGTTTCTTACAAAACTAAGCATATACTTACTTACCCTCTACCCAAACAATCATATTCCTGGATGTGTGTCCCAGAAAAATGAAAATTTATCCCCATGCACAGCCCTGTACATAAATATGCATAGCAGAGCTATTTGCTATTTGCAATAACCCCAAACCAGAAACAACCCAATTGATATTCCTCAATAGAAGAATGGTTAAAGAAGTTATGATATATCCATGTCATGGAATACTACTCAGCAGTACAAAGAATGAGCTACTAATACACAAAACTTGGATGGATATTGGCATTACACTGGGTGGAAAAAGATGGCATTATACTGGGTCAAAAAAAAGACAATTTCAGAACCAGCAGTTAGCGTAATGGCTATGTCGCTGGACTCCCATGTAGTCAACCGCGGTTTGCGTCCCGGACCCGGTGGGCTTAAAACTCACGCTGGGTGCGTGTGCACGTGTATGCGTGCCCAAGATCCCAAGAGGAGAATGGAGGAGAAGGGATTGCAGCGTGGCCATCCCCCCTGGGGGGTGATTTCTTGCTTTCTGTCTCTCTGTCTCTGTCTGTCTGGCGAGTGCACGCGCCCTATAGCAAAAACCTCTCCAAAAAAAAAAAAAAGACAATTTCAAAAGAGTACATGCTAATTGATCCCATTTATATAATATTCTCAAAAATGATAAAATTACAGAGATGAAGAACAAATTGGTGGTGTCCAGGGATTAGGGATGTTGAAACTTTTTGAACCATAGTATAAACACATGTGATCAAATGGCATAGAACTATACTCATACTTCGTACCAGTGTCAGTTTTGATATTATGCTGTAATCCTGGTTTTGATACTATACTGTAGTTACATAAGACATAACCACTAAGGTAAACTGAGTGGAGGATATATGGGACCTCTCCATATTACATCTGCAATGCCATAGGAATCTACAATTATATCAACATAATAGTTTTATTAAACAGTAGCCTGATAGCAGAAAAATCCAGCAGAAATCTCCTTACCCAAGTGATCAAGGCTAATATCATTAGTGTGTCATGTCTTGAGTGCCTACTGTGTGATGAAAAAGCCACTTGACCTTTGTGTCATCCTTCCCCCAAATACATAATCCCAATCTAATAGTAAGAAAAAGATCAAACTCAAATTGGAGGACATTCTGCAAAGTACATGGTCATAAATCTTTCAAGCTTTCAAGTTTATGAAAAACAAGGAATTGATAAATTGCTATAGATTAGGGAAGCTAAGAAGTCATGATGCTTGGGACCAGCAGGTGGCATGCAAGTTAAATCAGCTCTATCCCACATGGCTGACTGCATGGTTTGAGTCCTTGACTCATGGCTTGAAAATCATATGGGATGGGGCCAGCAGGTGGCATGTAGTTGAGGCACTGGACTCCCACATGGCCAACCATGGTTTGAGTCCTAAACCTGGTGACTTCTTGCTTTCACACACACACTCTCTCTCTTTCTCTCTCTCTCTCGTGAGCATATGTACCCTATAGCAAATTAAAATAATAATAATAATAATAAATAAAATTAAATAAATAATTATTTTAAAGAAAGAAGAAGAAAATCATGTGGGGTGCATGAGCATGTGTGCCAAAAATCCCAAGAAGATAATGGAGGAGAAGGGACTGTGGCATGGCCATCTCTCTTGGGGAATGCTTTCTCACTTTTCCTCTTTTTCTTTCCCTCTGGTGAGTGCACACCACTCTATAGCAAAAACAAAACAAAACAAAGAAACAAAAAAGATATGATGTTTAAATGTAACATAGTATTCTGCATTCAATTTTGAAAGAGAAAAGGTACATTAGAAAAATTGGTGAGGAACATTACATAAAATAACTCAACAATGTTCTTCAAGGGGTCAAGGTAATAGACTGGAGGACACTAAGAGATGTGAAGACTAAATGCAATGTGGAATCCTGAATTTGACTTTAAAGAGAAAATAGACATTAGTGCAAACACTGATGAAATGTAAATGGGATCTATAGCTTAATTAATTGTATTGTAACCAAAGTTCATTTATGACTTTTTTTTTTTTTGGAGAGATTTTTGCTATAGGGCGCGTGCGCTCTCCAGAAAGACAGAGAGACAGAAAGCAAGAAATCACCCCCAGGGGGGATGACCATGCCACAATCCCTTCTCCTCCATTCTCCTCTTGGGATCTTGGGCATGCATGCACACGCTACCAGTATGAGTTTAAGCCACCGGGTCCGAAACTCGAACCATCGTTGGCTACATGGGAGTCCAGCAACATAGCCATTATGCTAACTGCTGGTCCCTATTTCTGACTTTTGATAACTCTTCTATGATTATGTAAGATGTTAACAAGGGGAATGCTGTAGAAGTGTGTGGGGGTAGCTGTTGTTTTTGCTACATTTTTTGTAATTTTAAAATTATTTCAAAATAAATTTTAGTTTTAAAGGAAAGCCCCCCCAGGAAGATTCTAATGTATAGCTAGGGCTGAGAACCACTGCTAGTCATCCATTTGTCCTGCCTCATGGGTTTTCTCTGTACTCTCCTACTCCCTAGCCTGCCCTTCCTCCATCAAAATTTTACTGCTCTAAAGGGAGTTGCTCTCGGCACCAGCAGTTAGCGTAATGGCTATGTCGCTGGACTCCCATGTAGTTGACCGCGTCCCAGACCCAGTGGCTTAAAACTCATGCCGGACACGTGTGCATGCGTGCCCAAGATCCCGAGAGGAGAATGGAGGAGAAGGGATTGCGGCGTGGCCATCCCCCCTAGGGGGTAATTTCTCGCTTTCTGTCTCTCTGTCTCTGTCTGTCTGGTGAGCGCATGCGCCCTATTGCGAAAACCTCTCAAAAAAAAAAAAAAAGATAAAGGGAGTTGCTCTCAACTGGCTGCTGGCCTAAATAGGATTGCGGGGAGGGAGGGGAGAAAAGAGAAAGAACATGTTTCTACCAGTATCCTAGTGGGAAAGTCATTCCAAAGTTAATAGCACATGGGCACTACCCTATCTCCTCTAGCCAGGTGCCACTATACAGTAAGAATTCCTACCTCAGAGGTTCATTTCTTTTCATAAAGCATAATTACATCATCATTTTTCAAGCAGCACTTCTGGGTGTTGGAATATGAATTCAATAAGAATTGAGTCATGTGAACTGGTGTATCAGGGCTTTTTCTGCAACACCACGAAATGCTAGTCCTCTATAAATAAGAGAACTTAATTTGTCTAGAGTCTCTCACAATCCATTTTAACCCTCTTTCTAGACAGGGAAGGCCAACCCTTGATTGGAGGCAATAAACTGATGTTGTGGGTAGTTAGAACCCATTGCCTAAAGACAGTGAGAAGCAAGGATGACTTCAGAGAGTGATGCTCCAGTTTTAGAGAGCTGCCTTACTTAGAGATAGCACATCTTGGATAGCAAATTCTTGTTGCTATGACAGCTTTCCAGAGCACACTTGTCTCATCAGAGCCTGGGGCTTATTCAGTTAGCTCCACCCTCTTCCTGGAGTGCTCTGTTTATTAAAAGGGCCCTGCCCTTTATTTTACTAGGATTAGTTATTATGGGTTAGTGAACTGCCTCCCCCCCTCCTCCACCCACCCCAGCTTTTCATTTGCATCCTAGAAAGGAGTGCTATGTCTTTGGGCCTGCTGGGAGTCCTTCAAGAGAGCTGAGCTGAGAGAAAATTAAGAACAGCTGGGGGTAGATACAGTGACATCATACACCTCTGACATAAAGGACAGCTCAGAAGCTCTGATTCAAGAAGAGAAAAAA
Organism: Tupaia tana; assembly: GCA_026018925.1. NCBI lineage: Eukaryota > Metazoa > Chordata > Mammalia > Scandentia > Tupaiidae > Tupaia > Tupaia tana. Next base: position 5,222,961 of record JAKSZU010000009.1, on the reverse strand, counting down.
TAATGGTAATTGGAGAAAGGGGCTGAGACTTGGGAACTATGCAAAGGCAGGCTGATTACTGAAGATTAGGCTAGGGACATAAGTGCTTACTGAGATATTGGAACTCTTAGGACCTATTCATCTAGTGTTTAACACTTGGTCTCTATAGACTTAACAGCTAAAGCAAAACTGGGACAGGCTGGTGAATGCTGTGAAAATGCCCTGAGGTAGCCTATGGATATGAGTAAGATCAACAAAGCAAGTAATTAGAGATTGAGCTTTATTGCAAAATTGGGCCTTTTGCATACAGCATTTTTTTCTTTTCCTGATTGTTCTCTGTGGGATTGCATGGTTTACATGTAAAAGTTTATTTATCTATTTATTTGGTTCATTTGTTCTAAAGAAATAGATTCCTATACATAAAATACTGATGTTTGTTTCATTGATGAAACTGAATGATAAACTTGTAGAGCTGAAGGAATGTTAGAGCTATGTAGTTCAACCCTAATTTTGCAAATGAGGAAATTGAAACCTAAAGAGTTAGTCAAGGGCCAGCAGGTGATGTGGTGGTTAAGGTACTGGATTCCCACATGGCCAACCATGGTTTCTAGTCCCGGACCCGGTGACTTGAAACTTACAGCAAATGGGGTCAACAGGTGGCATAGTGGTTAAAGGTGCTGGATTCCCACATAGCCAACCGCGGTTCAAGTCACAGACCTAGCAGCTTACTTTCTCATTATCTTCCTCTCTGTCTCTTTCTGGTGAGTGCATGTGCCCTATAGCAAATTAAATAATAATAATAATAATAATAATACATAAAATTGAATGAATGGTTCTCTTAAAAAATAAATAAGTAGAGGGAACCAGCAGTTAGCATAATGGCTATGTCGCTGGACTCCCACGTAGTCGACCGCGGTTCGCGTCCCGGACCCGGTGGCTTAAAACTCATGCCAGGTGCGTGTGCATGCGTGCCCAAGATCCCGAGAGGAGAATGGAGGAGAAGAGATTGCGGCGTGGCCATCCCCCCTGGGGGGTGATTTCTCGCTTTCTGTCTCTCTGTCTCTGTCTGTCTGTCTGGCGAGCGCACGTGCCCTATAGCGAAAACCTCTCTCTCAAAAATTAAATAAATAAATAAATAAATAAATAAGTAGATAAATAAATAAATGGTAAAAGAACAGAGTTAGTTGATATGTCTAAGATCACATAGCTATTAAGTGACAGAATTGTGGTTGGAGCTTCGGTTTATCAATTCCCAAGAAATTTCACCACACAACTGTTCTACTCAGTTTATACATACCCAAAGATAACCCAAACTTCTCTCCCTTCCTTACCACTAGTTACTGTCAGTGGCTATCACAGGTAAAAAGCAGACTATCTGGTATCAATGAAACTGCCTCTAAAGAGTTTTCTCAGAATTCTTAACATATTAAGCATGATGTGGAAATATCACAATGAAAAACAAAATACCAAGATGCACTTTGGCATTTATTTTATTAATTCTTGTCCCTATGCAATATCTTTAAATATGGTGATATCACTGTTTAGCAGTTTTTATTTTTTAAATGTTTTTTCAAACCGTATCCAGCTTTGTGAAACATTTTTTGTAAACAACCATGGTATTTCAGGCAGGACTTTGGTAGACAATCATCAACAGTATACAGCAACTTTCAAACTCCCTTCTTCAATGAACTACCAAAATCAGAAAAATCACTATAAAAACCAATGAAGTCTTCATTTGATGCTCTGAACAGGGAACGTTCAGAGTGAGGGTTGACATAGGGTTGACATTTCACATTTAGCATGTTGTTTAACAGCTTTTCAATAGCCAACTCTGACTTTTGGGAAATGAAAATGGCAGGATTATCAATCTGAAGCTCCAACAGTGTAGAAAAATAACTGCTACTTTTTGAGGGATGTCATCTCAGTGTCACTGGAAAATCCAGATTGACTGACATACTGGTAGCCAAGAGGAAATCTCTCAAAACTAGAAGGGAGAAATCGGTCTAGCTTCAGAGACATTCTATTAGTGACAAATGCCACTTCCTCAGACAGGACTGTTAGTTGGTAGATGGGTTTGTGATAATTTGTTATGCAACAATAAAAAACTGGCATACTTTTTTTTTTTTGGAGAGGTTTTTGCTATAGGGCGTGTGCGCTCGCCAGAAAGACAGAGAGAGACAGAGAGATAGAAAGAGAGAAATCACCCCCCAGGGGGGATGACCACACCACAATCCCTTCTCCTCCATTCTCCTCTCAGGATCTTGGGCACGCATGCACACGTGCCCGGCGTGAGTTTAAGCCACCGGGTCCAGGACTTGAACCGCAGTCGGCTACATGGGAGTTCAGCAACATAGCCATTACGCTAACTGCTGGTCCCAAAAACTGGCATATTCTTAAAGAATAATTCTAATGTAAATTATATTCACTATTCTCTTTAATTAAACTATATTGAAATCTTTTAACATTTCAAAAAACAGTAATGAAATGTTCTGTGTGCTAACAGCATAGTTAAAAAATGTAAAAATTCTGCATTGTCATAAAACTTGATTTAAAAAGTACTATTTCTGACTGTACAGTCACCAGAAGTACACAATTATTAAAAATGCACACACTTCACTTGGCATTTCCAGCACCTTCAGCTTTCTGTGCCTGGTCTGTATTGGCATCTCCATTTTCTGCAATTATTCCCATCATTGCCTGCATCAGCGTTTACTCTTGGGTACCTTCTCTCACTTCTTTGCAGGAGCCTTCTTAGGCTTGGGCTCTGGCTTTGAAGGAGCAGGATTTGTAGACAACCTTGCAGATCTTCCCTGTGGTTTCTCTTTCCCCTTGGTTTTATCTCCTATAGTATCCCCTTCAGTATCCCCTTCAGGCTTTCTCTTGGGCATGGCGGTGATGACAATGGGATGTAGGCACTGGATGTGGGGAAGCAGTAATGTGCAGGCTTTGGTTAACCTGGGATTGTTCTTGCCTCTTCTTTCCGTTTAGCAGGTTTTCTTTTTAAAAATTTATTGTTTTTTTTCTTTATTTATTTTACATTCCATAACTGTGTTATCATTACAGTATACCTAATGAGTTTACCTGTTACAAATACACTGTGTATTGGTATTACCATACATATTATCATCTATTTAGCATTTTTAAAATATTGTATTTTCAGGACCAGCAGATGGCATAATTGTTATGTCACTGGACTCCCACATAGTCGACTGTGATTCAAGCCCCAGACCCAGTGAATTAAAATTCACACCGGGTACCTGTACATGCATGCGTGCCCAAGATCCTGAGAGGAGAATGGAGAAGGGATTGCAGCATGGCCATCCCCCCTGGGGGGTGATTTCTCACTCTTCATCTCTGTCTCTCCAGGGAGCACACGAGCCCTATAGCAAAAATCTCTCTCTAAATATCTATATCTATATCATCTATATCTATCTATCTATCTATATAGTATTTTCAAGTTTCAACAGCAATATTTCATGATACATAATTCTATTGTCTGTTAAGCAGCCACACATAGAACTGATACCTATACAAGGGGTCTTTAAAAAGCTCATGGAAAATATGTATTATGAAAAAACTATGCATGGATGATTTTTTTTGTACAAAAATAAGGTTGCGCTTTAATTCCACTTTTTCCATGACACTTGTGGAAAAATGGGCTGGTTCCATAGTGCAGTGATAATACACTGCTCTAAAGAAGCTGAATTCCACATTGTATACATGGTTTGAATTCCCAGTTCAGTCAGCCTGAGGCACATGGGACATGTGTGCAAATGTTCGAGGCTCAACAGACTGGAGGAGGGAGCTCTCAGTGTGGCCATACCTTATGCCTTGTGGAAGGTGCTCATTTCGCCCTCCTCTCTCTCTCTCTCTCTCCCCCCCCCTCTCATTCTTATGTACATTCACACTCTATCTTGAGTAAAGAAAAAACACTTTTAAAATACAAAAACGTAGACAAGTGGGATTACATTAAACCAGAAAGCTTCTGCCCAGAAAAGGAAACAATCGATAGAAAAAAGAGATCGCTTAAGACTAGAAGAAAATATTTGCAAACTATACATTCAACAAGAGATTAATAACCAGATTATATAAGCAACTCAGCTCACTGGCAAAGCAACAACAAAATGAGCAAGTAAACAAACAAAAAACCTAATAATCCAACTATAAAAATAAGCAATCAATCCAAACAGACAATTCTTTTTTTTTATGGTTTCTTTTTTTTTTTAGAGAGAGAGATTTTTCCCATAGGGTGTGTGTGCTCACTAGAGAGACACAGAGACAGAAAGTAAGACATCATTCCCCAGGAGGGATGGCTACACCACAATCCTTTCTTCATTCGCCTCTTGGGATCTTGGGCATGCATGTATATGCACCCAGCATGATTTTCAAGTTGCCAGGTCTGGGACTCAAACTGCAGTTACCCACGTGGGAGTCCAGCACTTTAACCACTATGCCACCTGCTGGCCCCCAACCAAACAATTCTTTTTTTTTTTTTTTTTTTTTTTTGCTGTAGGGCGTGTGTGCTCGCCAGACAGACAGACAGAGACAGAGAGATAGAAAGTGAAAAATCATCCCCCAGAGGGGATGGCCACGCCGCAATCCCTTCTCCTCCAGTCTCCTCTCGGGATCTTGGGCACGCACACACACACGCCCAGCGTGAGAGTAAGCCACCGGGTCCGGGACTCAAACCGTGGTCGACTACGTGGGAGTCCAGCAACATAGCCATTACGCTAACTGCTGGTCCCAACCAGACAATTCTTGAAGAAAGACATACAAATAACCAGAAATCATATGAAAAAATATTCAACATTGCTAATCAAAGGGAAATGCAAATCTAAATAATAATGAGGGCCCAGCCTCTGTTGCCCAGTTGGTAGCACACTACACCATGAAGCTGGAAGCCACATGCTGACTGCAGTTCCAGACCCCGGCCCAGTCATCCTGAAAACATGCCAGGTGCATGTGCACATGGCCAGTATCCTGGGAAGCTGGAGAACTAAAAGAAGGGGATTGCAGTGTGATAGAGCCTTGTGGGTGGTGCTTTTCTCTTTCTCTACCTTCCTCTCTCATGTGCACACACAGGGTCTATCATGAATAAAGCACAAAACAAAAAGAAACAAAGACCACAATGAGGTATCACCTCACCCCAGTTAGATGGTTATTATTTTTAAAAAATACAAAGAATAACAAGTGCTAGCAAGGCTATGGCAAGATGGGAACTATTGTGCACTGTTGGTGAGAATATAAATTAGTACAACTACAATGGGAAACAATATAGAAGTTTCTCAAAAAACTAAAAGTAAAACTACCTTATAATGCAGTAATCTCACTACTAGATATATATCCAAAGGATAGGAAATCAATGTGTCAAAGAGATATCTACACTCCCACTTTTATGACAGCCTTATTCATAATACCTAAAATATAGAGTCAACATAAGTACCCAAAAACATGAATGGAAAAGATATTGTTGTATATGTACACAATAGAACACTATTCTGCAAAAAAAAAGGGGGGGGAGATGGGGAATGAAATCTTGTCATTTGAGGCAAAATGGATGAATGTAGAAAAAAAAAATACTAAGTGGAATAGGCCAAGGTCTGAAAGACAAATACTACATGTCCTCACTTAACAAATGCGGTGTGTCTTCACTCTTTGGTGGAACCTAAAAGACTCAGCTGTGTAGAAGTAGAGTGTAATGGTGGAAACCAGAAATTGGAGAGTGGGGACATGGTAGAACTTGGTTAACAGTCACAAGAGTGCATGTAAACGGAAATAGAATGAGTTATAGAATAGTATAGCATAGCCTTTTCTTTTACTTGGGCCCATGGCACTGGCAGGATAGGCAAGTGTCGCAGTCTTCACACTTTCAGGAAGCTCTGTGATCACCAATGGGACCAGAAATGGCATGGTAAACAGTACAAGAAAGCCCACTTGAGTACAGTCCTGAAGGCCATTCCTTTTGGAGGTGCTTCCCATGCAAAGGGAATTGTGCTGGAAAAAGTAGGTGTTCAAGCCAAACAACTGAATTCTGCCATCAGAAAGTGTATCAGGGTCCAGCTAATAAAGAATGGCAAGAAGATCACAGCTTTTGTACCCGATGATGGTTGCTTGAACTTTATTTAGGAAAACAATGAAGTTTTGTTTGCTGGGTTTAGGAGTCAGATTTAAGGTTGTCAAAGTAGCCAATGTCTCTCTTCTGGCTCTATACACAGGCAAGAAGGAAAGACCAAGATCATAAATTTTGATGGTGAAAACACAGTAGTAAATTTTCATATGCCCCCTCCCAGAAAAGAGAAATAGTATATAGCACAGTAAGGAATGTTGGTAAAAATTTAATATATTGCCAAATAACCAAACTGAGTCTGACAGTGGGAAGATATGCCTCTAGGAACAAAACCTCTAAGTTTATGAGTGATAACTAAGCCTTGGCATTGCTTTCTTCAAGCATAGTTTCTTTGGTTGCAATCCTTAAGCTTTAAGGGTGTTGGAGTGTGGATGGAGGTGGGGGAAAACTCTTAAAGGCCAGCCAAGTCACATGAACTTGATACCTAATACTCATCATCCCACCAGACCTGAGTTCCATCCTGAAGTTATCCTACCACTCCCAATAGGCACTAGCCTACTGCTTATATTTCTTCCAGTGGCAAAGGAGCAGAAAATGGTCTTCTCAAGGTAATGTGTGGAGGAAAAATTGCACATTAGAAAAACAACACTTTTACCTTAATTCTTTCCATTGTTCTTGCCCCTCTTGCTGGGCTGTCTTTCCCTCCAGCCCTACCCTACTCAAGTTTCCAACCCTTCTGCCTTTTGTTTCTCCAAAGGTTTCTTCACTTTTGGAGGTGCCATTTTGATAGAATCATCTATCTCTGAATTCTGTGACATGTCCAGGGTTGGGTTCTAGAGAAATGGCAAATTATAATTTTGCAAAGTTAATAAGAACTGGAATAATTGCCTCTTCCTATTAAAAAATGAAAGTACCTAAAATCATGTAAGTACATATTTCAGGATATTGAAACTTAATAAGGAGAGACTCTTGAACCCTAGAAGACCCTTGAGAATTACAAACAATGATGAATAATTACTCACTGGCTTTAGATGATTTTCCAGTTAATGTCATAGACATAATATGAGGAATCTTCAAAATGTTCATGGAAAGTGTGTATCATGAAAGAAATTATGCATAGATTTTAATTTTTTTGCACCAAAATAAATTCATATTCTATTTTTCTACAAACTTTTCGAAGTCCCCTTGTATCATCACTAGGGGTACAGGTGTAAAATACATCTTTACAGAGATAAGATCTAACAGCACAGGAGAAAATTTTGATTTTCATAAGATGTCTCATCATCAGGCTAGAAATTAACGAATGATTTTTCCTGTGGCATTATTGACCAGACATAGGCTAGGGTTGTAATATTTGTTATCTAATAAAACTAAAAATATCTAATTATTTTTTCCTTTGCTTGTGGGCTTTGCTTACAGTCTGATGAGCATAAGTTATAATTTATAGCTTCTAAGGAGATTAGGATGATAAAAAGTTTGAATTTTAAAAAGCCATATCAAATGACGCTAGTTCTTAATTTTGCTTGAGCCATTAAAACTCAATTAGACACAGTCCAAATTCTGGTTTATTAGAAGCTTTGGAAGTCTTATAAATGAGTACTAACATAGTTAGGGGAGCCCATTGCTTTCAACTCCATGTAGTCTTGCAAAAAGGCTTTGTGTCATTTTAATAACAAGCGTGTTTTCCATGAATATGCTCATTCACATTGAAAGAATAGCACCACCATTTATAATCCAGTGAATTAAACTGTTCGAGCAAATGAGTATATGAACCATTAGCCAGTTTCTTTTCTTCTTACATCTTCTCTCTTTTTAGTGCTCCATTCCCACCCCCATGCCTGCTGAAGCACTATTTACGTCCTCCAGAACAAGCCCAAATAGAATAAAGCCCAATTCCTCCTCCACAAGACGGAACTGATTGCTTTATCCCTTAATCTTCTCTCTCTCTAATGCCTAGCCCAGAATTTGGCCTGTATTAAATATGTTAGGTGAGGGTATTTTACAGTAAAACCAACTATAAAATGAAACCATACTGTAAGCTATAGAGATGTACAATGATGGGATGTAAATTAAAAGAATAAAAAAACATAAAACGTTACCATTTTGGGGGACAGGCCATGAAGATGGTGCTTTCAAAAAGGTCTTCCTACTTTATTGCAAAGACCCAACCAAGCATGATGAGACAGGCCACTTGTCCAAGACTGCTATGGCTATTTATATGGGGAGCAGAGGGAATCAAGAAATGTGGCATTACTGAGCCTGTAGATGCTGACATTATCTTGTTTGTGCTTGGGAAGGAAGGCAAAATACTCCTGACTTGTGTACTTGGCCAGGGCATGTTGTAGACATGGAGGCAGTCCTCTTCCCCAGTGCTGGAGCCTGAATTCTGAGAATGTTTTTCATGTTCACATGAACTCGACTTAAGAACAACAGACCAAGCAGCAATGCTGACGTTCGAAAAGTACATCTTTTAAAGAAAGAGCTTATGGAATCTGGCTCCATTTCCCACAGCCATGGGATAAGGGTTGCATGTAAACAATAATATCCTGTGCTACTTGGGCCTCATTGAACTGTTTTTATTGCTTTAGAAGGAACTGCCAAGTGGGGCTGTTGCTCAGATCTTATACTTTGGATTCCAGAAATACCGTAGGATTCACTTCCAAGATGGTACTTCACCATCAAGTTTGTAACTGTTGGCACACTCTTGATTGTCATCAGGCTTCATGTTGACACATTCTTTCAAATCTCACTAGAAGTGCACTGTCTGTGAAAAATGAAGCTGGTACTTTGAGGTCAGGCCTGTCATTGCAGAAGGACTTTGCAGTTACCATTTGGGTGTTTTCTAGAAAGCATCTTTGAACCTAGGATGACCATGTTTGCTAAACTAGGAACAGAGAGGTAATTTTTGCATGTAAACTATTGTGTTGTTCATGGAGCACTAAGCTAGGAGTTAGGAAACTTGGCCTATTTCCCCCAGCTGACTATTGGGTCATCAGGAAAGTCATGATGCATCTTTGCATAGAAAAGCATAGAAAAATACCTCATGACTTTCTTTCCCAATGACCTAATAGCTCTTTGGCCTTGTGGAACATCCTTAGTCTCTCTGGCATTTCAAATCTGGAAATGATGAGATTATACTAGATAATCTCTAAATTCTTTTCTGGCCCTAAATTTGATCAGGCAACCTAAAATATTAACTATCAAGCAGAGAGAGAATCAGGAAGCATAAGTTCCCAGTCTAGGCTCTGCTGCTGACTGTGACTTGAGACAACTCATCTAACCACGCAGCCTCAGGTCCCCATCTCTGGGGAGCCTAGCATCTTCTCTACCTGTCTCACCTGGTGGTTGTGCCTGTAGAGTAAGGAAGAATCTTTTCCATTTAGCATACACTGAACAATTGTTTGGTGGCACCAGCTTGATGTCAAAGATATAGAGGTAAGTAGATTATCTGTTCCTACTACAAATATTAACTACAATTCAGTGAACACTTCCTTTTGCCAGGCACTTGCATACAATATCTTCTTTAATCTCCATTGTATGTAGGAAGAAACCAAGATTCAGGAGCCAGGTGGTGGTGCAATGGCAATATAACTGGACCCACCTGGAAAGGCTCTGAGTCTGTGTCCTGGGGCCTCCTTGTACACATCAGGGTGCCTGTGTACGTGTCCATGACCTTCGCTGAATCTGGTGTGGATCACAATATGAAGACCCTGTTGGGGTCTTTCTTTATCTATTGTGAGAAAGAGAGAAGAAAAAAGGAAGAGAGAAAGAAAGGAAACTGAGATTAAAAGTTGAATAACTTGTTCAGGATCCCATAGGCTCACAGAATTGAAGCTGAGTTGTTTTACCAGTGTTCTGTGCTTTAGTTTTACAGTTAAAATATAACTCACCTCTAACAAGGAGCTTATGTTACTATTATTTTTTTTTTCCTGGGCCACAGCGCCTGACTACCATGACCTAGAAGCTGTGCACGGGGAGGAGCAGGAAGAGTCAGGCAGGGGATTGGTTGGCCTGGCCAAAACCAAAGGATTCTCTTTGAAGATTCTGCCTGATGCATAACTGTCAGGGCAGTGAAAAGATCTCAGTGGCTGCCCAAGTCCACAAGCCAGAGTACATCTGAATGAATTGCCCAAGCTGAGGGACTAAACATAGCAGCCATTAAGGTGGCAGATGAGGGGTTGTGGAAGAGAGCAAGCCCTGTGGGCCACAGGAAGGGGAAAGTGCTTTGGGCCAGTTGCCAAAGCTAAGCATTCTTTAAGCCTAGTTTTGAAGTAGAGCTCATGGCCTGGCATGTGGATTGGCCGTCTTCCCTAAAGAGCCAAGCAGAGGTAAAACAAGCTCTCAGATTCCGCACCTATAGAAGAAAAGCACTGGGTAGGACCAGTAGATGGCATAATGGTTACATTGCTTGACTTCCACATGGCCTACAGTTTGAGTCCTGGACCCAAGGCTTAAAACACATGCTGGGAGCATGTGCGTGCATGCCCCAAATCCCGAGAGGAAAATGGAGGAGAAGGGATTGCTGCATGGCCATTCTCCCTGGTGGGTGATTTTTCTCTTTCTGTGTCTCTGTCTGGTGAGCACATGTACCCTATAGCAAAAATCTCTCTCAAGAGAAAAGAAGAAAAAGAAGAAAAGAAGAAAAGAAAAGCAGTTGATTTAGACATTCCCCGACTCAGCAGTCTGCAAAGGTAGGTTCAGCAGAGTCTGCCTACTTCAAGAGAGAATGATCTATTTACTAAAATTTTAGTTGTTAGATGTATTTGTCCTAACACAGGGCTTACATACCTTGAATGATAAGCCTCAACTGATGGCCTCAATGGCAGGAGCAGGTCAGGCAGTGGGGAGAGAGAGCTGAACCCTGGTCCTGGATATGGCCATTGGGCATGACACTTGCTTAGGGAAGTGGATTTGTTACGGAATGAGGCAGCCAAGGGGATGAGGAGAATGGTCTCCAAGCAGACCCAGGTACCTCAGTAAAATTATGGTAAATGTTTAACCCTGAGAAATCCGGGATAACTAACATAATAGTAATAGCAAGAACAATAATGGCACGAGCAGAAACTTGTGTAGACACTGTGCTAAGCACTGAAAATACAAAGCAACTCCAAAAAGTTAGTGAGGAAAAATGGAATTAAAGTATGATTTTTTCCCCACGATTTTGCAATAGGGCATGCTCACTTGTCAGAGAGAGGGAAGGAAAGTGACAAATCATCCCCTAGGTGAGATGGTCACACTTCAATCCCTTCTCCTCCATTCTCTTCTCAGGATTTTGGGCATGCCTGCACAAACACCTGGCATGATTCTCAAGACACCGGGACTCAAATCACATTTGACCATGTGGGAATCCAGTGCCTTAACCACCATGCTACCTACTGGCCCCATGAATTTATTTTGGTACAAAAACTATTAGAAATCCATGCAGTTTTTTCATAATACCCATTTTCCACGAACTCTTCCAAGTCCCCATTTTTCATGAAAACCCTTTGAGCACAACTCTGTGAGGTAGCAAAAGTTATTTCCCCACTTCACATATGAGGAAACTGAGGCACAGAGAAGTTAAGCAACCTGCTCAAGATCACACAACTAAGGGATGGGTAGGTGGGTATTTCTTGGCTCTTTAACCAGTTGGGTAGTCATCAGCAGCAAGACCGTGCTAGTGGTCAAATCCCAGCCACTGGGCCAGCATTCCAGTTTCACAGAGAAGGATGAGCAAGGACAAGCAGGTGGAGTCTCGTCCTTCTAGCGGGCATGTATTGAGAACCATCTTCTGGGCCAGTAGGCAGGAAACATGTATTTAGGAGTAGGAATCAAGGCAGAAGGGCAGTTGTTAAAACTGGGTCAGTGAAGAGGTAGACTTGGGAAGAGTTCTGATCTGGGAGGATCACAGCTTTTCAAACAGCCATTCTTAGGGTATCAGGTGGAGGAGAGCAACTTAACTCTAATCCCCTAACCCCAGCAGTGAGGCCAGACATTGACTCTGTTTATGGGTGGTCTGGAAACTGGAATGAGCCTGAACTCTACCTGGAAGGTCCAGGTATAGGTATCTGAGTAGGGTAGGGAAATTGAATTGGAGGCTGATGGGACAAAACCCAGAAATGACATCCTACCTCATGTGGAGCCTGATTTTCTTTCCGCAATTCCTTTGGCAGCATTGGCCCCACTTGTGGTGGCATGAGAACTGAATTTGGAGCTCAGAAATATGGGCTCCATATGTTAATAGAAACTGTGATTTTTGGGCATTTTTGTTGGAATAGTTGAAATTCTCAGTAGACATTCCAGAAAGACCAGAGGACATCAGGGATATACGAGGATTGAAGTGGAGAGTAATACTTAATCTTCTAGGGAAAGTCACCATGACCAAGAACTATCTTGTTTTCTTTTTTTTTTTTTTCATTGTTTTCCCCAAAGTGATATGTTAAATAATGTATGAGAAAGACTTTGTGAACTGTAGGGCAGAAGCCCTGTGCAAAGCCTTAATAACGTCTTCCTTACAGATCAGGGATGAACAAGCTCAGGAGTTCACAGGAGGCTGGAACAGTGCTCCTCCCCACTCCAGCCCTCTCACTTAGTTCTCTCTGTGCTCACTCGTCTCCTGTAGAGTGATCAGCAGGGGCCACTGATGCCTGCAGGCCAGACTGGCATAGGTGTGGGAAGAAGATGGAGCCCCATTTAGCCCATCTCTGGCCTTGAGACCCAGCAGAATACAGTGGATTAGTGCGCTGTCTGGGGGACCAGGATGCCAAATTCAAATCTCGGCTCTGTGAGCAGGGTGTATTACCTACCATTTCTGGGAAATATCGAGAAAATGGGGAAGTTAATATAGTATCTGCCTTGAAGAATGTTGCGAGGGTTATCTGAAAATACTTAGCACAGGACCTAGCCCACAATCTTCATTTGGTAAATGTTAGCTGCTACTATTCTTTCTTCCTCCTCCTCTCCAGGTTTCTTCTCATGCTCTTTTCTCCTCCTCCTCTTCATCTTGCTTCTCATGTTTCTTCCTCCTTCTCCTACTGTTCTTTCCTTCCCCTCTATTCTCAGAGTTTTCTAGAAACTTAATCTTGGTGAACTCAGGACCAAGTCAGTCTGCCTTGCTGTGGGTACTCTATTCTCAGAGTTTTCTAGAAACTTAGTCTTGGTGAACTCAGGAACAAGTCAGTCTGCCTTGCTGTGGGTACTATAATATAGTGGCCCAGTTTTTGGTAACTAGATTTGGGACCCAGAACTTCTGCATTCACACCATGAGCCCCATGGGTTTGGAGCTTTATTTTGACCCTTACCATTTCTCCTTGTAATTCCTGTGACTGATGCCCTACCCTTTACTCTCACAGCTCACTGATGGCAATCTCTATCCCAACATACTGAATCTTCCTTTTCTCTTCGGTAATAGTGGCCACAAAACAGAGAGCCCCACCTGGGTCCACACCCAGGTCTTCATGTCCTTGCTTTCCATCCTTCATAGTGATTCCAAACAGTGACTTCTAATGAGCCAAGTACTTATCTCAGCAAATATTTACAACAGCCCTGTGTTGTTGCATAGTTCATTGATTCATCTGTTTATTCATTTACCAAAACCTCTTTTGGCACCTTGCATGTTCCCCTGTAGGTACAACCAGGGTGGCACAGTGGAAAGAGTATGGTGAGCCTCTGAAGAGACATTCAGGTGGTATGGTAGAATCAGTAAAACCCAAACTCCCATATCTCATAAACCAACACTTGAACTCTGGCTCTCTGTGACCTTGGGCAGCATACCTCAATTTCCTAACATGTACACTGGGCATATGAATAGCCCCTACCAAACATGAATAGCCCCTATCACACATGACTTCTTCACAGCCTCATTCCTACTCTGTGCTTTCTTGTAGTTTGTACATTTCCTTTATTTCTAGTTTATATCACAATATATTGGGATTCTATCTGCCTTCCATGCTATATCCTGAGCTCCCAACAGGCAAGAACTACTCATTTATGTTTGTGTCTCCAGTGCCTCCCATAGTGCCTGACCCAAAATATACATTTAATAAGTCGTTGTTGAAATGTTAACACTATGTGGTAATTATTTTTCAGGTCTGTCATCCTCATTATGTTGTGAGCTTCTGGAGGGCAGGTGTTTTATTTGTCTATGTATCTGCAGAACATAGCAGGGGTTTGGGTTGGAATAGAAACTCAGTGAATGCTGGTTAAACAAATGGCTGGAATAACTGAACAGATGGAGGCTGATGATTAAGATACCTTCTTGGGACCAGCAGTTGGCATAATGGCTGTGTCGCTGGACTCCCATGTAGTCGACTGTGGTTCGAGTCCCTGACCCGGTGGCTTAAACTCACATCAGGCACTGAGAGGAGAATGGAGGACAAGGGATTGCAGCGTGGCCACCCCCCCCCCCCAGGGGGGTGGTGATTTCTTGCTTTTTTTCTCTGTCTTTCTGGCAGGCGCATGTGCCCTATAGCAAAAAACTCTCAAAAAAGAAGACACCTTCTTACAGGTTCACTGTTAGGTCATTATCACTTGAAATTAATCTGGATATATGCTGAGAATATGGGATGAGGAATAGATTCATTTTATTTTTTAAAAAAGAATTATTTAATTTTATTTATTCATTCATATATTTTAATTTGATCAGAGAGAAAAAGTGAGAAAGCATGCTGCCTTCAGGACTTGAACTATGGTCAAGTGGGAGTGTCCAGCACCTTAACAACCATGCCACCTGCTGGTCCTCAGGAATAGATTCATTTTCTGAAGCCTTATCATTTTCAACCTTATTCTGGGATTGAACACTGTCGACCAGACTTTCCTCTAAATTCTTTCCTTCTTTAGCTTCAGTGAGACAAAACTCTTGGGTTTCCTCATGCTTCTCTGACTCCTTCCTTATTCCCTCTTTGGTTTGTTCTTGTTGCTTTTGTGTTGAGTCTTCTCCCCAAACTCCACCTCTTCTACCACACACAGACACACACACACACCGTACTGTAAATATTCTCTATGGCTTGTACTTGGTCCTGTCTTCTCATTTACTGATGAAAATTCACTGAATCCCAATGGTTAACTTTCCAGAGACATTGTGTACAAACAACTCCCAGATCTCACTCCAGCTCTGACATTTCTCCTGACTTCCAAGTTTGAATCTTCAGCTTGCTTCTGCACATCTAAACCTGATTCTTTGGCTGGCTTCCTGAACGTCATGTCTCAAAATGCTCATTCATTTTTCCCCAAATTGACCTCTGTCCATCTTCTCTCTTTTCATGAACAGTAATGCATTTCAATTTTTTTCAATTCTTTTATCGTCTCATTTGGCAGTACTACATATATATACATATATATCTTGTGAATTATATGTATAACAGATATGCCACTATCACATCTAACCAAGTTAGTAATATTTCATTAACATTATTTAACACCCAATTCATATAGAAATTTCCTTGATTTTCTCAAATATGTCATTTTTATTGTGGTTTCTTTGAATTAGAATCCAAAGAAGGTCCACACAATTCATTTGGTTATATCTTGTCTTTTACTGTTTTTGAATTGTTGGAGAAACAGGATTATTTGCCCTGAAGAATGTCTCACATTCTCAATTTGTCTTATTGTTTTCTTGTGCTGTCATTGAATTTATCTGTCTCCTGTAGTTCTTATAAACTGATAGTTATTTTCAAAGATGCTTATTACATTCAGGTTACATTTTTGGGGGACTGTGTGCTTTCTATCACGTCACCTCATGAGGTAAATATGTTCTGTTTGCCCCATTGTTACTAGTACTGAGGTTGATCAGTGGGTTCAAGTGGTGTCACCTGGAGCCCTCCATTTAAAAAAATCACATTATTGTTTTTATACTTTATACTTTAAAAATTTACATTTAATCATTGTGCATCTTGATAGTCTACAAAATGACTTTTTCCAGCATGGCTGTGGTGCATATCAATCAAATAAAAGGTATTACCATATACATCATCATCAACAGATAAAACTTTCCTTTTAGTGTCTGTTAAATGCTTTTTTTCCCCAGGAGTTCCCCCCCCCCCCGCCATTACCTAACTCATTTCATACTGTCTCTCTCCATAGTTGCCCTCCCTGTTATCATTCCTTCCCATCATTCAATTTCTGCCATAAAGTATCTGGGACTCGAACTGTGGTCAGCCATGTGGGAGTCCAGTGCCCTTAACCACCATGTCACCTGCCGGCCCCCACAATGTCTCTTTTTCCTAGTCTGTCTTGCTTTGCTTAAAGTTAAGTCTTCCATATTATCTGCTCCATTTTAAAGGGCCCCATCAACCCTATACCTAATGGTTTTAACAGCCATTGATGATTATTGCTTAGTAATTATTTCATTTCATCATTTCTTTAAGGGTTACAAGATGGCATTTTCCTAATTTGGTTAGTCCTCCTGTGATTACTAGTTGGGAAAAACTTTCTGGAGCCAAATGGTGGCACAGTAGCAACACAGCTAGACCCACATGAGAAGTCCCAGGTTCACTTCCTGGGGCCCCAGGCTGACTGAAGTTGGGGGTAGATTGTGTTGTAAAGTCCCTTTTGGAGGCGTCTGTCTCTCTCTGTCTCTCTTTCATGGAATAAATGAATAAGTAAACTTTAAAAGAAAGGAAAACTTCATTCATCAATCATTTAGTTACCCTGAATTACATTGTATACCAAAAACTCAGGATAAAATTTTGATGCCTTCCCTTTAGAAATATTAATTTTCAGAACTACTTGGTATCCTAGCAACCTCCAATAATGACCAATCAAGTCTTTTAAGCATTGCTGGGAATTCATGGATTTTTATATATCTAATGTGTTTCAATTCATTGTAGTCATTATTCATTTTGTTACCAAAATCGTATCATCTTAGACCAGTGGGGGGTCCTTTCAAGTCTGCCTCTGCTTCATTTTGTCATTATAGCTTCCTTGATTTTTGGTTTGAGGGGGTGTTTCAGGCTCATCTTGTAAAATTCCAAACCCAGTGCTGGAGTCAACCATTTCTTCAAAGAGTTCTAGTTCCCCATGATAGGAAATGATATTAAGAGAACACAGTTTGAGGTCTGGGTTTCATGATTGCTACTAGGTTGTATTGTCTTTTCTTTGTAGTGAAGGAGCTAGGAAATACATATATTTTAAAAGAGAAAATTGATTAGTTCATACTGATATTTCAAAGTTAAATTTAAGAACATAGGATTTTTACTTACTATCACTCTAAAAGATTAGGTTCCTAATGGAATTAGTGTAGTTACTTGTACTACTCTACATTATACCTGTACCAATTTCAAAATAATGCCAGTGGTACTACTGCAGCTACTGAATGCAGTATAAGATAGCTTTGGTTTTTAATCCTTAAAATAAGTTCTAATAGGGAGATAGTCAAAGTATTGTATTTTAAAATTATGTGAAGTACTTTGTTTCTCTGTGGAGCAATGTTACCAACATGATACACAGTTTAATTCATTTGCTTTATACTTTTTCAGTCACTTTTAAGGATTATTCTCCTTTCCATTTTAGATTTATCTTTACATCTGATTTATGCAAAACATCTACATAGTTTCAGACTCAAACCATTTAAGAAGAGATATTCAAAATTCTTGCTTTCATCCTATCTCCATTTTAACTCTCTGCCTTCCATATTAATTATGTTCATTAGGTTTTGATTTATCTGTCCATTGTGTGTTTGAATAGTAAACAAATAGCGTTAAGTAGTTGTATTCTACTCCCATTTTTCCATTTCTTACATAAAATGCAACATGCACTGTAATACTATAAACACTACTCTGCTTTTCCCTCTCCCCCCACTTAACAATATGTCCTACAGATTACCCCACACTAATGTAGGGAGATCTTCCTCACTTTTTTTTTCTTAATAGCTTCATAGTACACATCCTGAAGATGAATTGCGGTTTATTCAAACAGACAGTCCCTGCTGACAGACATTTGGGTTGTTTCTAGTCTTTTGCTTTTACAAAGAATACCACCATAAGTAGTGGAGGTGTCTGGCTCATGCTCTTTCTGGCCCCAAACCTCGGTGGCATTCTCAGTGCACCCCTCTACCTCTTTGTGCACACCTACTCACTTCTGAGCCCTGGTGGTTCTTTCTTTGTCCTCTTCTCTGTTTCTACCTTTCTATCCATGCTGTAGTCACATGATTTCAAACATGAGTTGTCTTTGCCTGGTTTATAGCAGTAGCAGTGGTATTCCTACTTGTCTTTCTCCCCAGTCCAGTCTGTGCTAAACACTACAGTCAGATATACCTCCTAAAATGCTATTTTTATTGTGATTCTTCACATCCTACTAAAAAGTCTCTAATAATGGCCATAAAATCAAATTCCTTAGCTTAGAACTCAAGTACCTTCATGAACCGACCCAAATCTCCTTTTCTAGTACCTGTTCCCTTGGCATTGTGCTACAGATATACTGATTATCGTAAGTCATTTTTCAAACTTCATATCAGTTACTGCATTTATACCTTATCTAGTCTTCAAAGCTCCAAATAAATTCCACATCATTTGGATTCTTGGTCCAGGCTCTCTCCTCTGAACACCTACTTTATGACTATCCATTTGAAACTGAGTATAGACTTTGACTGTAGGCAAATATAAAGATCTTATTGAATGTATCTGGCCACTTCTGTGTGATCTAAGAAATGCATCAATCCATTTATCAAGCATTAACTGAATATCAGAACAACATCTGGCAGTGAGGAAGTAGACCTTTGGATTGGTCAGGGTTCTTTCTGGTGCAACCAATTATGTAAGAGTCTACCTGCCTAGAGGCACAGATAGGAGGATGCTCCAGGGTGGCAATACTTGACCAAGAGATACAGTAGTAAACTGTCTCTTCCAGAGAAGAAATTCATTCTGATTCAAGGAGAATAAATTAGACCTTTATCTAGGGGAAGGGACTTATCCACTGATTAAGAGTCAAAAGATACAAGTCTTGGTAGAATTCTACTTTTTCCACTTTTCCCCCATCATGATAAAACATGACATTATGTTTGATGAGGACCTGGAACTCATATAAATGTGATGTTGTTTTGACCACTGACCACATCCAGGGTGGTTGAGCTATCACATGTTATAGAACACTGTCTTTTATACTGCTGCTTTTTCCGCACTTTTGTTGTTGGGGTTGCATTAACCTTAATTTCTTAAAGTTCTTTTTTAAACTTCACCATCTGGGACTACTATTTATAGCTTATTTATTTACAATTTGTCCTCCCCCCTTCCAAAAGGATTTGCAGAAGCTTACAAGTTTAAACATAATGTTCAGTGAGACACAGAACTGAATTGAATAGTTCAAGAAGAAAAAGGAATAGATATTACCAGAAGCCTCAGGTGAATGGAGAACTATGGCTGTAAGCACTGACTTTGACTCTGACAGTTTTTGCAGTCAAGGGTAAGGGTTACAGTGCTACACATTGTCTAAGAACCAAAAGGAGATATAGTCTCTTTAAACATCAACTTCTTCCTGACATGAAATTCAAATAGGGTTTTGTCATTGAATAAGCTTGAATAAGTGTATTAGGTAGCATAGTGACCTATGTCTTTAATTTTTACAAATAACAAAGAAATAACCACTGCTTATGTGAACTGAAGCAAGGATTTGTTTTTATTCTTGTTATTGTGTGTTTGAACAATTAATTCAACTCACACACACTGCTACTGTTGTAGAGTGCCAACAAATGAATGACCACCAAGGCCAGATTAAGTTTAAAGGGAGTCTTTATTAGTTGGCCAACAACTACAGCCTGAGGCTCGGGGGCCGAGAATCAGAACTGTAGCCCTGATCGAAGTTTGAGCAGTCTTTTTATAGGGGGTCAGTTACCAGGGGTTTCTGTGCAAGCAGTTACAGAAGCTGAATGAAAAGGGTTTTGGGCTAGTTAGCAAAGACAGTAGCAGGTACAGGATGTTGTCCCGGATATGGTTTTCTGTATGGCTAGCACAAACTATTTTCTCATGGGAAGAGCAAGCAGGTTTACAGAAGCAGATGGCCATGTTAGGGTAAAGGAACAAAATGAACAATCAGTTGCTCATGTGCAAGATCTGATATGTGGCCTTCTACACTACCAAAGGGCAAATTGCTAACATTTCTTTGGAAAGCTATTTGGCAATATCTACTAAAGCTAAAAAAATATCTTACCTATGACCCAGCAATTCAATTGCAGATGTTCAGAAAAAGGCATATGCAAGAATTTCCACTAGAGCATCATTCAGTCATGATCAAATAACGGAACAACTGAAATGTCCATCGACACTGAATATATAAATAAATTGCTTTCTTTTTATACAATGGAGTACTCTACAGTAATGAAAATGCATAAGCTGCAACTACATGCAAGAACAAGAAAGACAAACATCATACTGATCTTTAAAGAAGTCAGACCATAAAGAATACATACTATCTTATTCAATTTATATAAAGACAAAAACAGACAAATTTAAATTTTGATATTATAAATCAAGATAGCAGTTCATTTTCAAGAGGAATGAGAGGAAAATGATGGGGACATGAGGGTTTTTTGGAGACTAGTAATATTCTGTTTTGGGGCCTGAGTGGTGGTTACTTGGGTGTGTTCACTTTATGCAAATTAATTGAGCTGTACAGATATGAAATGTGCACTTTTTATATGTGTGTCATACTTCAGCAAACGTTTAAATATGAACATATGCACATGATACAATTTCAAACTATAATATATAGAAAAGTACAATGAAAAGATTGTACTCCCAATGTAAACTCAATTTCCTCTGATTTTAGAGGCTTAATCAGATTCATGCTTGAGATTTTTTTGCTTTTTGTTTTGTTTTTGCTTTCCATGCATGGTTTTGTGCTCTCCATTAAGAGGTGCATACTATTTGGGTGTCTCTAGTTTTATGATGTTACCAGCCACTGATGATCAAATGTAGATTCAATCATTCGTTAATGGGTGCAAAATGGTGCTATCCTTATTTATTATTACTTTATTTGCTAACTGGGATATTTTCATACATTTGCTGCTTGGTTTTCTGAAGGTACAGTTTGTATAAGAAGGTGGGATGAATGCCTAATTCAAAATAGCAAGCTAGTTCACTAATACAAGAAGTGAGTGATTATTTTCAAAAGTATCATGATGAATTTATGGATCTAATTATATTTTATATGTTTTAATATATTGTTCTTATTTATACTGAAGCTCACAATTATCCTTCTATGGCCTTGGCTCCTGAGGTAATGAATCTGCTAGCTTTTGAAAACTCCCTTGCTAATCATGATAAGATATTTCATGATCATCAGGTAAATTTCCTGCCCTACCTAGATCTGAGGAGCCACATTTCTAGATACTGAGATGGTGTAAAGAAAAGAGCATAGTCTTTGTAAACTGAGAGACTGAAATTGAATTCTGGCCCTACTTCATGCTACCTGTGTAGCCATGAACAAACTACTTAATATCTCTTAATATCTCAACTTCGAGTTGCTTCATTTAAAAGAATGAGCTAATAACATCTATATCCCATGGTTCTTAGGAAAGTTATCAACAGAATGACTATATACCATCTTCAAAAAGTTCGTGGAAACTATTGTGAAAAATTATGCCTAAATTTAGATTTTTTTGTATCAAAATAAACTTATACTTAATTACACTTCACAAACTTTTTGAAGTTCACAAACTTTATGTAATGCATACACACACAACAATCTATCTATTGATAGAACCTATCACAGGACTTGGCACATAGTAGGTACTCAAAAATCCAGGTTTTCTCTCTATTTCCTGTTCTCTTATTATTCAAGCGAGAACATCATATTTTCTATGATTACTTAGGCTTCTGTATTTACAACATTGAATGTTCCCTTTCATGTATGGTGGACAGTCAATTCCTACTTAGAAATTGACCCTATTAGATGCCATCAAATAGATGATGCCAAAGTGTTTTTTTTTGTTTGTTTGTTTGTTTGTTTTTTTCTGGAGAGGTTTTTGCTATAGGGTGTGTGTGCTTGCCAGAAAGACAGAGAGACAGAAAGTGAGAAATCACCCCCCAAGGGGGATGGCCACACCGCAATCCCTTCTCCTCCATTTTCCTCTTGGGATCTTGGGCACACACGCACATGTGCCCGGCGTGAGTTTAAGATACCAGGTCCAGAACTCGAACTGCAGTTGACTACATGGGAGTCTAGCGACATAGCCATTACGCTAACTGCTGGTCCCATGCCAAAGTGTTTTGTGCTCTGCGAAGGTAGGCACTTTCTCAATGCAATTTTTTTTTGAATTCTCCTTTATTTTTGAAGCACACATTCACAAATATTAATAAATTATTTCTCACTGTTTCTTTCTCCTCCTCAGAATTGAAGTAACTGGTGATGGCAGTTTTCAGTTGTATCAAGGGAGGAAAGACAAGAAGAATGAATAATTTGAAAGGATAATCCAAGGCAGTGAGTCACTCAAAGGTCCTTTTTTTCAGTTTAAAAGACATTATTCTAGATCTGTATTCTTAAATTAGCTTTATTTGCACTACTATTATTGCATCATCAGAAAAGTCATGATATTCTTCTATGTGTTTCTATGCAAAAATGCATTATGACTTTTCCAACAACTCCATAAAATGGCTTTTCATTTTTCAAGATCACAACAGCTAAGGAGGGTAGGTAATAAATCCAAAATGTTCTGAACAAGACACAAAAGCGACTTGGGATGAAGTGTTTATTTACTCTGGATATTCTGACATTCAAGTGTTGCTATGGTGCTGTCTTCAACTTAGGATCAGAATTAGGAAAATGCCTGGCAGCCTTGGCAGCCAGGGGAGCAGCAGTGGCTACAGAGAGCACAATCATATGACAACTGAAATATACTGAGCGAAGAGGTGGCGGAAAAAAAATTTGTCTCAGTTGAACAGTATCCTGTAAAGGCTTTCAACTTAGCATATATTCCAGGGTCAGTTGGGCTTTTGAGAGAGCTTTCCAGAGAAATCTTTTGAATTATGACTGCTTCACCCAAAGTACCCAGTGAACAGCTCATAACATAGAAGTATTCATTCAGGACGCTCTGACTTTTGACCAGAGAAAGCTGTTTGACCACCATCCATAAGGCCTATTCTCTAAGTTGTTTGTCCTGTGGTAGGGCAGAGGCAGCTGGAAGAAGAGACTAGAAAGCCCCTTGTATTGCCTGAGAACTAAACTCTGGGGCTGTTTCTTCTGGGACTGGCTACTCAAGATCCCTTTTCCCCATAAGTCCCAGGGCACGTGTGCGTGCATGCCCAAGATCCTGGGAGGAGAATGGAGAAGGGATTGTGGTGTGGCTATGCCCCCTGGGGGGTGATTTCTCACTTTCTGTCTCTCTCTGTCTTTCTGGTTAGTGCACGCGCCCTATAGCAAAAACCTAAAAAATAAATAAATAAATAAACAACAAAAAAAAAAACAAAAATAAAAAAACAAGGGTTCACTCTGTGCCACAGTTTCTGAGGGCTCTCTCCATACATTCTGCCACTGAATCCTCACATCTAGCATGGCAGGGTTGGTATTTGATATCCATTTGGTAGGAACTGCAGATTCTGAAAGACTCGCTGAAATGTTCCCTTCCCCAGCCCAGGCAGGATGACAGCCAGAAAATAGAAGAGTTATCATTTAAACACAAGTATCCTTCCTTTAAGGGGGTGCTCTTTCAAGCACAAAGTTGTGCAGCCTTCCCTCAGCCTATTCCCTTTTCCCCGCACGAGTGCTTGTCTTCCCTTGCTTTGCCCCGGCTATGCTCATTCCAGGTTCTGCTTTCTGGTTGACAATACTTGCATTTTAGAGTCTTTGCTACCAATCAGCCCCTGATGGGAAGGCAGAGAAGAACACAGATACCAACTAGGGAAAGGTGACCAAGGTTCTGGAAACCTCACATCATTTTCTTCCCATTTGCTACTCATAAAATCTCTTCTTCTGACTGCATATGGAAAGTCCTAACCCTGAAGTTTAAATTACATACTCATGGTCTGACAAGAACAAATGGATTGAGAGCCTAGTCCATGAGGCCAACTATTAGAAACAGACTTGTCCCAGGAAATTTGGTATTCTCGGTTAACATAGCTTTGAGTCCTCACTGATTCCTTTTCTATCCTGTTGTCATTTACTCTGATAGTCTCCCAGGAATGGTGAATTGACTCCTGGAACTCATCGATACAGTATGCTTGGGGCTGCTAACTGAACCCTGGAAAAACTGCACCTGCAGTCCACATTTCTGTAACCAACTGAGCCACAACACCTAAGGATCAATGATGGAATGAGACGATGTCTCTCCATGTATAGGTCTGGTCAAATAGGGAAGGAAACAAAACATGGATATAAAATATTTAACCTGAGAAGCAACGAGCTAATCAGGCATAGAAGCATTATGTCAACATTAAGTAACTGTCAAGAGTAGAGACTATTGAACCATATGCTCAAATATTTAGTATTTTTGTTCATTTTTCTTTGTGGTTAAGGATTGCAGATAAATGAAGAAATGAGAAGGAAAAATATTGATGAGGTTTTACTTTATTGCAAAAGATTATTTTTATCATAAATCATCTTTAAAATAGTCAATAACCATTATTTTTAAACGATTTTTAAAGAATTATTTTATTTAATTTCATTCATTTTTTTTTTTATTTGATGAGAGAGAGAGAGAGAGAGAGAGAGAGAGAGAGAGACAGAAGGAAGGAAGGTGAGAAAGCAAGTTGCCAGGTCCAGCACTCTAACTGTGGTCAGCCATGTGGGAGTCCAGAGCCTAACCACCATGCCACCTGCCGGCCCCCTGCAATAACCATTATTATTATTATTATTGTTTTGGAGAGATTTTCACTATAAAAAATATGGAATGCTTCACGAATTTGCGTGTCATCCTTGCGCAGGGGCCATGCTAATCTTCTCTGTATCGTTCCAATTTTAGTATATGTGCTGCCGAAGCGAGCACACCATTATTATTTTTAAAAGAAAAAAAGAGTCCAGTTAGGTAACATTTTCTTTGGAAATACCATTAAACATTGTATTTTTATTTCTTTTTTAATATGCTTTTTATTTCATTGTCTTTTATACATTCAATCACATATGTCACTTCGCTTGTAAAGCGAATATGCCAGCATGTATACATTTCTCACCAGTCCAGTTGAGAATACTATACACATTATCTTCAACAGATAATATCCCATTTTTTTGTCCCATAAATGCCTTGCCTTTCTATTTTTTTCCTTAATGTCTTTCCTCAGACTCTCCTCCTTCACCCACCCTCTTCCTACACTGTATCTGGTATTTATAACCATTTTCTATTTTTCTATATCCTCTAGTCATTCAGTTTCGGCCATAGAGTGCAGACACTTGGTATATATTAAGTGGAGACATACAATGTCTCTCCTTCATAATCTGACTTGCTTCACTCAGCAGTAAATCTTCCATATTCATCACTTTCTGTCAAAAGCCAGTGTCATCTTGCTTTTTTTTTTAATGGCTGAATAGTATTTCACAGAGTATATGTACCACACTTTTTCAATCCGTTTCTCTGTTCGTGGGCATTTGGATTGGTTCCATGTCTTAGCAATTGTGAATAATGCTGCAACATTGTATTTTTAAAAGCACTAATTCTCATGCTTTAATACTACTCACTCATGGCTGCTTTCTGTTGATACTAAAT
Organism: Tupaia tana; assembly: GCA_026018925.1. NCBI lineage: Eukaryota > Metazoa > Chordata > Mammalia > Scandentia > Tupaiidae > Tupaia > Tupaia tana. The sequence continues at coordinate 5,197,312 of JAKSZU010000009.1, read as the reverse complement.
AGGATTATAATATATCATGCTCTCTTAATAGAATCATTCTTTTTACTCTGTCATTTTTTCCAACCACTTCAGACTATATTTTGCTTGTGTGTGTGTGTGTACATGTGTATGTTTTAGCATAAAGACCAACTACTATGAAGTTAGATTTATCTAATTCATTATCTTTTAAATATGAAAGCTCCACGGCTCTGGGTGTTTCCACACAAAGTCCACCAGCCCTTGTCAGAAGGATGAAATGAAATGTCAGACAGATAACTGTTCATCTTTCCATTTATAGGTTTATTGTCCTTGACATTCCTTATTCTACTTGATCATACTTTCCTTGGGCCAACTTAACACAAATTGCAGAGAGACCTTGTACTATTGCTATTCTTTTCTCATGTATACGATCTCACCATCATAACATCCTCTCCACTACTGTTGCCCTGTTGGGGGCATTCACATATCTTCTACTCACTGTACTACATAAAATGTATTTCATGTGTCTGTCCCCAATCTAACAAAAATCACCTTTTTTTAAGCAAAGATGTAGAGAAGGGATCAGCAAACTATGGTTAATGGGTCAAATCTGGCCCACTGTCTGCTTTTGTAAAGTTCTATTGGCATATAACCTCATTTATTTATTTATGTAATATACGTAAATAAATATTTTTAAGTATTTAAATATCTTATTTATGTAATATATGTAAATAAATATTTTTGCACTATGACAACAGAGTGAAGAAGTTGTCTTGGAGAATGTGTATCTTGCAAAAACTGAAATATTACACAGAATATATTTGCCCACCCTTGCCTTACAGGTGTCCAGTATAACATGTACCCAAGACATCTCAGGGTATATTCACAGATGTTTTAGAGGTAAAGGTGAAAGACCATGAGGAAGGTGTAGGAAGAGCTCTCACCTAGGAGCAGGTAAAGGGCTCTAGTCCCTGTTTTGCCTCTATTTGAATCAACTTGGGCAGATCCTGGTCCAAGTTTACCCAAAAGATCAAATGAAGGAATTGAGTGAGATAATCCACAAGGGCCCTTACAATTTTGAGATTTTTTTCAATGTTTAATAATATTTATTATAGGAGCCAGGAGGTGTCATAGTGGTTAAGGCGCTGAACTCCCTGATGGCTGACTGTGATTTGAGTCCCTGACCCAGCAACTTCAAACTCACACCAGGCATGAATGCATACGTTCTCAAAATCCCGAGAGGAGAATGAAGATGAGACTGTGGTGTGATTTCTCACTTTTTGTCTCTCTGTCTCTCTTTGTCTCTCTGGTGAGCACACATGCCCTATAGCAAAAATCTCTCTCGCAAAAAAATATTTATTAAAATACACAAGTGTATATATATAGTTAAGACTACAACATGCACCAGTTTTTAAAGCTTTTTTTTTTTAATTTGGAGATCATTTTAGATTCACAGAAAAGTTGCAAAAAAACACCACAGAGAAGTGCTGCACATCCTTCAGTCAGCTTCCTGTATGCTAACATCTTATAAACTGGTACGGTCCTTAAATCTAAGAAATTATCTTGGTAGAATATTAATTCAACTATAGTTTTTATTTACCAGTGTTATCACTGTCTTCCTTTTCCAGATCCAATTCAGGATATCCCATAGCATTTAATCATCATAGCTCCTTAGTCTCCTCTAATCAGTTATTTTGTAGAATGCTCCTCAACTGAATTTTTCTGAGTTTTTCTTGTGATTAAATTGAAGTTATGTATCAATAAGAAGGCTGTCACATAGATAATGTGCCCTTCTCAATTCACTTTATCAGAGGACACAAGATACAGATATGTTTTCCTAAGGAAGTTAACCTTGATCTGTAAAATGATTTATTCTAGGATTCTCCACCATAAAGTTTTCTCTACTTACCCTGGAAATTATTCCCATCAGGCTAACAGCAGACCTCTCATCGGAAACAATGCGAGCGAGGAGAGAATGGGAAAATATATTCAAGGTGTTACGAGAGAAGCAATTTCAGCCTAGAATACTGTACCCGGCAAGATTATCTTTCAGGTGGGAAGAAAAGACAAGAATATTCTCAGATAAACAAAACCTGAAAGAATTTACCAGCACCAGACCAGATCTCCAAGAAGTTCTCAAGGGTGTGCAGTATCAGGAAAATTAAACACAGACACACAGAAGTCTGGAGTTGAATATTATATACCAGAATTTAACCAGGAAAATTGAACCAGAACAGAAGATAAAAGTACATGAGACTGATAGGTTCATGCACCTACCATTTGAACAGAATCCTAACCTGTTTCCTGGCTTTAAGCAAAATTCCTTGGCATTTCTTTGATTTAAGTTAAAACTGGTTTTCTTAGTAGTAATGAGTGAACTCACCATTGAAAGTAGTTAGATTATGTAGGAAATTGTGTGATCAATGCAATGTGGGTGGGAAGGGAATGAAGGACAATTGTGGACACTGGAGGTGGTGTGCGAAGAGGGTGGGAAGGGACAGAGGGTCAGAAAGAGGGGTGGAAATATTTCTAGGAACTAGAAATGGAAAATGTTTTGTAATGTGCATGATTGAGTCACTATGCAGTGTGTAAAGTTTCAGGAAAAAAATATATATATTTATTCAATGACTGCAGTAGGATATGTAGCCCCAGCTAGGTGCTACTTTATAGGATGCATAAAGTTAGACTCGTGTTCATGGAAATGTGGATGTTACCTGTGTTTGCTATGAGGATATTTGGATTGATTAGGGTCTTTGGTGATTCAATAAAATGTGGGGGGAAACAGTATAGAAAGCAAACATAGATACCAGAGACAGTGTGGGAGGAGAGTGGGAGATGGCAGAGGGTAAGAGATAGGGAATAAAGGTTGGGGGGAAAAAGCTAAACATACAGAAAACAAGAAATGGAAGATCATCTGCTGACAATAACATGTTTTTTGATGTGCTGGATTGAGACAATATACAGTGTACTCTGGATGGAAAATCTCATTTTGTATGCTGTAATGATGTACAGTGAATGAATGCAAATAAATAAATTGAAATTAAAAAAAAAAAGAAATACTTTGAGAATATGCAGACACTCTATTCTGCTCAAACTTTTGCCCACTCATTACGTCCATTGATGATAGGTCTCTCTGTGGCATTTGTTGCTATGGTGATCCAAGGATGATTTTCTATTTCCCTTAATTCCTTTTACATCATTAGTTGGAATTTTCTGTTGAGAAGATTGTACCTTCCTTTTTCTCACATTTGTTTACTCATTCGGTTATTTATATCAGTAAAATATGAATCCATGGATTTTATGCTCTGAGTTATAATTTAATACTCAGTATTTATTGCTTATATTTTAAGTTACTTCAATTTTAGCCATTAGGAACTTTGTACCCAAAATAAATATGAAAAACAAAAGAAAGTCTTTCTTAAATTAAAAAAAATTATGAAATATTTTGTCATGGTAGAATAACAAGGGCTAATTACCTTCTATCTTAAACAACTAGAAAACCAGAGAAAATGTGTGATATAGTGGCTTTCAGACATTGGATAACAGCTGGTGCAAAAGTGAAAAATGTTCATTTTCGACAGGGAAAACAACTAATGTGAGCCTTATCATTACAGTTTATTATTTGGAGTAATTTTCTAGGCTTCAGCAGAAGAGGGGAAAACCCAAAACAATCCTAGAGTTCTTGCACAGTAGGAGGTAAAGGTTAAAGTTCAGGGAAGCCCAGAAGGCTGGAAATTGCAAGGAATACTATGTGAGAAGCAGGATCTGTGGGGGGAGAGAGAGATAAAGAGACAGAGAAACTGCAGAGATTTGAAGACAGTCCCTTTTAGTCTGGCTAAATTCTGATTTGTACATCTATGTTAAAATCTACCATTGGGCTGTGAAAGAAACATAAGACAGCATTATATTGAACAGTTATCAGAACTCACACAGGGCTATTCATTAGTCTCTGTAGTTCCACGTGGAAATATCTGTAATATCTGAAGTGTCAGGTAGAATTCTCAAAAGGATATTGTTCTATTTGTAGGGCTAAATTATTCCTAGACTAAATGCTGCTATAGACTTGCCCAAACAAAGGTTAAAATAAAGCATTGAAGGAGTCAGCTTCCATATAACCTGACTGCATCTCAGAACAAAACCCAACAATCTTTAAAGGGATACAACACAATCCAGCATTCAACAATGTAAAACACACAATTTATAGCATCCAATAAAAAATTTGGGGCTGTGCAGAGAATCAGAGAAATAGGATTAATAACCAGGGAGACACCAATCAGTAGAAATAGAGGGCCCTGCAGGTGGCATGGAAGTTAAGTTGGCTGGATCCCACATAGCCAACTGTGTGATTCGAATCCCAGACCCAGCAGCTTGAACATCATGCTGGGTGAATGTGCATGTGTGCCCGAAATCCTGAGAGGAGAAGAATGGAGAAGGGATTGCAATATGGCCATCCTAACAGGAGGTGATTTTTCACTTTCTCTTTCTCTCAAGCACATGCATCCTGTAGAAAAAGAAAGAAAGAAATAGAAATGGAAAAGGTGGTGAAATTGGAAGACAAGAATGTTAAAGTAGCTATTATAAATATGCTTTATGTAATTATGAAGGTGAAGAAAAACACAGATATGACTAAGAGATTTGTGGAAGGTATGAACAAAGGCTCAAATCAAACTTGTTGAGGTGAAAAATACAATATATGAAATGAGAAGTAATACTGGATGATATTAACAGAATAGAAACTGAAGTACTGATAGTTAACTTGAAGTCTTGACAACAGAAACTACTCCTCTACATGATGTGTAGAGAGAAAAGACTGAAGAAAAACAACACAGCATAAATGAACTGTGGGACCACATAAAGTGATCCGACCTATCCATAATTGGAGCATCAAGAAAGGTGAAGAAATGGGGACTAGCAGGTGGTGTAGTGGTTAAGGTGCTAGACTCCCACATGGACAACATCAATAAAGAGAAATATTAAAAGCAACCAGAGGGGGGACAGCAGATGGTATAGCAGTTACATCACTGGACTCCCACATAGCCAACCATGGTTCAGGTCCCAGACCCAGCGGCTTAAAACTCATGTCAGGCATGTGTTTCTGTGTGCCCAAGATCCTGGGAGAAGAATGGAGAAAGACTGCAGCGTGGCCATCCCCACCTCTCTGCCCCTAGGGTGATTTCTCACTTTCCCTCTCACTGTCTCTGTCTCTCTCTCCAGCGAATGCACATGCTCTAAGATAAAAACCTCTGCCAAAAAAAAAAAGCAACCAGAGGAAAAGAGACTTATTATACAGTGAGGAGCAGAGATAAAGTTTTACATCAGACTTCTTGTCAGAAATTGTGTAAGCTAGAAGATAATGGAGTGGCATCTCAAATGTACTGGAAGAAAACAAGTTGTGATCCTAGAATTTGAAACCAAGTGAAAATATTTTTCAAAAATTAAGAGGGACCAGCAGTTAGCATAATGGCTATGTCGCTGGACTCCCACGTAGTTGACCGCGGTTCGCGTCCCGGACCCGGTGGCTTAAACTCACGCCGGGCGCGTGTGCGTGCGTGCCCAAGATCCTGAGAGGAGAATGGAGGAGAAGGGATTGCGGCGTGGCCATCCCCCCTGGGGGGTGATTTCCTGCTTTCTATCTCTCTGTCTCTCTCTGTCTGTCTGGCGAGCGCACGCGCCCTATAGCAAAAACCTCTCCAAAAAAAGAAAAAAAAATTAAGATGAAATAAACTTTTCTGACAAAAATCTGAGATAATCATAGCCAACAGACAAACCATACAAAATAAGTTGAAGGAAGTTCTTCAAACAAAAGGAAAATGATACCAAATGAAAATTTGGATCCAACAAGTTTGAGGGCTGGAACTTGTAAACATGTGAGTATACTTAGATCTTTAAAATAATTTTTATATTCTCCCCAAATGAAAATGAACTGTTTCAATGAAAACCAACAAAGATGCATTATGGTGGAATATATTTCTTTTTTTTTTTATTAATTAATTAATTAATTAATTTATTTTTTGGAGAGGTTTTTTTTTTTTTTTGCTATAGGGCGCGTGCGCTCGCCAGACAGAGAGAGACAAAGAGATAGAAAGCGAGAAATCACCCCCCAGGGGGGATGGCCACGCCGCAATCCCTTCTCCTCCATTCTCCTCTCGGGATCTTGGGCACACACGCACACGCGCCCGGCGTGAGTTTAAGCCTCCGGGTCCGGGACTCAAACCGCGGTCGACTACGTGGGAGTCCAGCGACATAGCCATTACGCTAACTGCTGTAGCCATTACGCTAACTGCTGGTCCCGGTGGAATATATTTCTACATGTTATAAAAGTAGAAATTAAAATGTGTGACATAATAGCCCAAAGGACTGGAAAGGGAAAATGGAACTATGATGTGGTAAATCTTTATAGTATATGTGAAGTGGTGTAATATTGCTTGAAGGTAGATGAAGACATGTAAATAAGGAGAAAGGGCTATGGGATGGTGTACCACAGCACAGGAAAAATATGGGCGGTTTAATACTTTTTTTTTTTTTTTTTTTTTTTTTTTTTTTTTTTTTTTTTTTTGCTATAGGGCGTGTACACTCGCCAGAAAGACAGAGAGAGACAGAGAGACAGAAAGCAAGAAATCACCCCCTGGGGGGGATGGCCGCAATCCCTTCTCCTCCATTCTCCTCCCAGGATCTTGGGCATGCACGTACACGCGCCTGGTGTGAGTTTAAGCCATCAGGTCTGGGACTCGAACTGCAGTCGGCTACATGGGAATCCAACGACACAGCCATTATGCTAACTGCTGGACTATTTTTTAAAAACTAGTAGAACTATTATCAAATATGCACAACATGATATAATGTTCAATGTTGAAGAGGATAAATATGATTTGATTACTGCACATGGTGTGCATGCTTTAAAAAGCCATACTGTTCCCTTGGGACCAGCAGTTAGCATAATGGCTATGTCGCTGGACTCCCGCGTAGTCGACCGCAGTTAGAGTCCCAGACCCGGTGGCTTAAACTCACACCGGGCCTGTGTGCGTGTGTGCCCAAGATGCCAAGAGGAGAATGGAGGAGAAGGGATTGCAGCGTGACCATCCCCCCTGGGGGGGTGATTTCTCGCTTTCTGTCTCTCTGTCTCTCTCTGTCTTTCTGGTGAGCCCATGTGCCCAATAGCAAAAACCTCTCCAAAAAAAAAAGCGCCATACTGTACCCCACAAAGATATGCATTGACTATATATAAACGAGAAGTCATATATTTAAAATCTAAAAATTAAAAAAAGTTAATATTGAATATTTAAAGGAAATCTTAATTAATCACAATGAAAGCAGTATCCAGCTCTATGGCACAACAATAATATACTGCTCAAGAGAAACAGGACCCCATGTGGAAACTCCAGTTCAAATTTCTGGCGTTGTCAGCCTGAAACACGCCTGACACATGTGCAAGGGCCCAAGATCCAATGAGCTGGACGTTCTCTCTGGTTCTCTCTCTCTCTCTCTCTCTCTCTCTCTCTCTCTCTCTCTCTCTCTCTCATCTTGTCTCCTCTTTCTCTCTCTCTTGCATGTGCATGCATTTTATCATGAATGAAAAAAAATTATTTAAAGGCAGGGGTCCAGCCTATGGCCTGATGGTTAAGGCAGCTGTATTCCACATGGCTGACTGTGAGGTTTGAGTCCCAGACCCAGCACCTTGAGAAATATGTGGGTGCATGTGATTTTGTGCCCAAAATCCCGAAAGGAGGGAGAGATGGAGGAGAATGGATTGCAGTGTAACTATGCCCTATGAGGAGTGATTTCTTGCTCTCTCTCTCTCTCATGAGTGCATGTGCCCTCTAGCATATTTTAAAAAAAAAAAGGCAGAAGAGAACATAAGAAATAAGACTAGATGAGACACAGAGAAATTATATAGTAAGGTTGTACATTTAGACAAAATAAAATTAATAATTTAATTAACTATAAAGATATAAATATTCTAAGTAAAAGATAAAATTGCCAATTTTTATTTTAAAAAGTAAGACCCAACTATATGTGTTCTCTAAGAAATTCACTTTAGATATAAATACATATATAGCTTAAAAGAAAGAGGCTGGGAAAAGATATTGCAAGCAAACTCTAATGAAAAGGAAGTTGAAGTGGCTGTATTAGCATTAGGCAAAGTAGTTTTAGTATAAGAAATGTTACTAGTGAAAAAGAGGAATAGTTAATAAGTAGCTCAGTTAATCGAGAGGATATAACAGTCCTAAATGTCTATGTATCTAATAACAGAGCTTCAAATATGTAAAACGAAAACATTAAATTTTTTTAATTTAAAAAATGTTTAATGGTGATTGATATTAATTAACCCCTGACAAAAATGCAGAATTAAGAAGCATTTATTATTGAGATTTTGATTTACTCAGAATTAGTTACACTAGATCTACTTCTTTTTTTTTAAATAAATTTTATGTGATAATTATAGTCCTTTGCACAATTTAAAGTTGTTTTTTCCTTCAGCGCTCAGGTGTATGCTGGGACGAGTCTACCAATCTTGTTGGCAAGTCTGATACCTGTTGGGTCACGTCATCTTTTCAAAAGAAAACAAAATAATTTAACTGCCAGTGGGAGGAAAAAGCCCCTAATATTGCTGCAATTTGTGTCTTATTTTAAATGCCTGCATTTTTTTCAAAAGTAATGTTAAAATATATTAATAGCCTAAGTGAAATGTTCTTTCTGTCATTAAAGTTTGTGCAAATTTGCATAACTATGACCGACTAGTATTTCTGAACAAGGCTTAACATACTAACCTTTCATGCACTCCAGACTAAAATAATAAAGCATGGTAATTTATTTATACCTCAATCTCTTAAAAACTAAGTATATGCTTTTGGTGAATGTGTTTATATATACTCTAAAGCACATAAAAGACAAATTTATAGTCTAAAAAACGGAGTTAACTTTGGCAGAAGTCCATTTTGTCCTTGATGGTATACTTACTGCCTTTTGCTACTCTAGCTAGTTTACCATCTGACATATTCTGTGAGTTGTTTGGTGTTTTAGGTGTCTTAACATTGTTATGCAGAGGCAGTTCATTTCCATTATCACAGAGAATATGTATGCTCCATCCAAATCCACCTGTTTCCTTTTCCAACTGTTTTTTTTTTTATTTTAATAGACAGACTTTTGCTATAGAGCATGTGTGCTTGCCATAGAGACAGAGAGGCAGAGAGACAGAAAGGAAGAAATCACCACCCCTCTCCTAGGGGGGATGACCACGCCGCAATCCCTTTACCTCCATTCTTCTCTCAGGATCTTGGGCACACATGCACACACACCTGACTTGAGTTTAAGCTGCCGGGTCTGGGACTGTCCGGGACCTTGTACCACAGTTGACTACATGGGAGTCCAGCTACGTAGCCATTACACCATCTGCTGGTTTCCCCTTTATTTTTTTATTTATTTACTTTTTGATTGGAGAGGTTTTTGCTATAGGGCACATGCACTCTCCAGAAAGACTCAGAGAGAGAGACAGAGATAGAAAGCGAGAAATCACCCCCACCCCCAGGGGAGATGGCAACGCTGCAATTCCTTCTTCTCCATTCTCCTTTTGGATCTTGGGCACGCACACACACGCGCCCAGCATGAGTTTAAGCCACTGGGTCCAGGACTTGAACTGCGGTCGACTACATGGGAGTCCAGCAATATAGCCATTGTGCTAACTGTTGGTCCCCTGCTGGTCTCCCTTTTTGAGCTTTTATCTCCTGTCTGACAACTTGGTTTTCTTGATGCTTTTTTATTTTTACGTCTGTCCAGACAAGCATTTCCAGAACTTGTTCCAACTGTTGATCTTCCAACAGATGAATTTACATCTTCAGAAAGGTCTTATTCCACATGAAGGACGTGCAAAGGCTTTGATACTGAATTCACATCATCCAATATATCTTTGCTTATCATGACATCATCTTTTTAAAAAAGAATTTCTTTAATTTAACTTATTTAGTTTGACCAGAGAGGAACAGGGAGAAAGGGGGGGGGGGGGAGTGAGAAAGCAAGTTGCCAGGTCTGGTACTTGAACCGTGGTTGGCCATGTGGGAGTCTAGTGCCTCCAACCATGACACCACCTGCTGGCCCCTATCATGATATCATCTTTATAAGTATAAGCAAACTGGGATCTAATTAAAGTTTGCTTCATCTTAATTTTTTTCTCTTGCATTGAGTTACGGATGTGTTGTCTTAGGGTTTGTGTGGGAGATCTAAAAAGTGTTAAGAATAGAAGTGCCATTTTGAATTGTGTTTTCATCATCATATAAAAGCTCTGCTTTGTTTTTGGTAGGAACACTGGTTGCTGCTACATCCAAAAGATGAAGTAGCATTTTCACAGTATCTCTGCCACAGTATGCAGTAGCATGGTTTCTGGTATAAGATTTTGGCCATGCAGGACTGATCTCAGTGGCACTAATGGCTACCTCTCCTTTTTGATAACTGATGAGATTTTTAATCCTCAAATCCAAATCTTAAGCAACTTCCTCTACTGCTTTATAAAAAGGATCCCTGTTGTTCTGGCCTTTAATTAGCTGCATCTTTATCACTGACAGTATCCGACCCCCTGCAATGCTTGGATTTGGTATTTCTCCAAGAGTCTCATCTAATTCATCAATGACATTAATACAATTAGACAGTCCCTTTATATGTGCCCTTAACGGATCACATGGTGATGGTGTATATCCTTTCCCTCCAAGCTCAATTGTTCTAATAAATAATGCAGCCACCAAAAAGATAGACGTCTGTTTCTCTCGAGCAGTGTGTTTCAAAACTGTGAAGGTTTCTTTCCCAACTCCTCTATCAGGAATATTGAGAATATGAGCCAGAGCCAGGTCATTCTTTGAATTCATCATTAGGCTTAAATAGGAAAGAAAAATTTTCTTTCCTAGTACCTGTACCTTTTCATCATCCCGGTTGTGTTTAGTTATTGGTGATGCTGGTACATGAGATCAGTTTCATCATCTACTAAAATCCCATAGTTGACTGGGAGATATCATGTCATTATATTTACAAATAGAAGACAAAATCCTATATTTTTGATAAACATCCTACAGCTCTAACATATTACTATTCTTTAAGAAATCATCATAAATTTTCCTAATGTCTTCATAATGACTTATCACCACCATATTTTCAAGTGGTAAATTTAATTTCTCATGTAGTTAAGTATTTCCAGGCCAGTAAAACATCACTGAGAGAGATCGCAAATTTTCCATGGTACTGGCACGGGACAGACCAAGAGGTGCCGACTCCACTGAAGCAAAGTCCAGAGAACAAGGTTCCACATGGGGCCAGCGAAGTAGATTTTTGCAGGGAATGAAGATTTTCTACTGATAATTCAGCCTCCAACAAATGAGCTAGCGGTAGGGAGCCCCCACTGCACCCCCAGCCTCCTATCTCTCATTCTGTGTCTCAGTTCCTGTCTCTCCCTGCTTCTGCCTTCCTTTTTTTGGTAATTTTTCCTTTTTACACTTTTTTTTTAAAAGGCAGTTTTTCTTTGGCTCTTGGCTCCACCCCTTATCTTGTTAATTTTTGCTCTGGTCCTTCCACCAGGCAGAAGAAGCTGGGCAGGCCTTCCGAACAAGGTTCCACATGGCGCCAGCGAAGTAGATTTTTCGTGCGGCGCTTGTGCACCGCACTGTTTTCTATTTTGTGATTTTTTTTTTTTTAAAAAGAACAGTAATTACAATTTTTTTAATTTTTTGTCTTTTTTTCTCCTTTTGTTGTTGTTTCTCTCTCCCTTTTTCATTTTCCTTTTTCTTGTCTCTCCACCGTCCAATATCCATTCAATGTGTTCTTAGACGGATCTAAGAGCACTGTAGCTAAACATCCAAATACTAATAGGGTTAGATTATTCCCCAATATCTACTGAAACTGTTGCACCAGTGATCACAACAGAACGGCAATGAGATTCTAGATCACCTCTGCTTGCTCCTGAACATTTAGACTGAACTTCAAGAATTTGAAAGAAACACATCATCCATCAGATGACAAGAAATCACCGCCAGATCACGAGAAATATGGGAAAATGAGAAAATACCTCTCCTCCAAGGGAAAAGAGTAACTCTTCTTCATCCACAAGCAGTTCAGTGAAAATCATGGAAATGTCTGATAAGAAATTTAGATCATTCATTATGTCGAAGCTAGCAGAGATGGAAGAGAAGAGAGATAATGAACTGCTAAAGAGAAAGGAGAAAGAAGTTGACGAGTTCCAGGAGATGAGGAAATTCTTGCTAGATCTAAAAGAGGAATTACACACTTTACAAAAGACTCAAACGGAACTTCTAGAGATGAAGTCTATAATACAGGAAGTCAAAATCTCCCTTGAAAGTATTAAAAGCAGGCTAGATCATTCAGAAAACAGAATCTCAGATGTAGAAGAGAAAATGGCTGGCCTAGAAAAATCCACCACGAAGACTGAGAAAATGGCCCAAAAATTTGAGAATGATATGCGAGAAGTACTGGATACCATCAAACGTCCAAATATCCGGATAATTGGCATTCCAGAAGGTGAAGAGACCCATAAGGGCATTGATAATCTATTCCATGAAATCCTGCAAGAAAACTTTCCAAACCTAGAGAGGCATTTGAAGATCCAGTCCCAGGAAATACAAAGGACCCCAAATAGAATCAACCCAAGAAGATCTTTTCCAAGACACATTATAGCCAGGTTGACCAAAATCGCAGACAAAGACAAGATACCAAGATTGGCAAGAGAAAAACATCAAGTTACCTACAAAGGACATCCCATCAGGCTAACAGCAGATCTCTCATCGGAAACAATGCGAGCGAGGAGAGAATGGGAAAATATATTCAAGGTGTTACAAGAGAAGCAATTTCAGCCTAGAATACTGTACCTGGCAAGATTATCTTTCAGGTGGGAAGAAAAGACAAGAATATTCTCAGATAAACAAAACCTGAAAGAATTTACCAGCACCAGACAAGATCTCCAAGAAGTTCTCAAGGGTGTGCTGTATCAGGAAAATTAAACACAGACACATGGAAATAAGAGTCCAAAAACTAAGAAAGTGGCCAACTTAATCATAGGGACAAGTCTGGAGTTGAATATTATATACCAGAATTTAACCAGGAAAATTGAACCAGAACAGAAGATAAAAGTACATGAGACTGATAGGTTCATGCACCTACCATTTGAACAGAATCCTAACCTGTTTCCTGGCTTTAAGCAAAATTCCTTGGCATTTCTTTGATTTAAGTTAAAACTGGTTTTCTTAGTAGTAATGAGTGAACTCACTATTGAAAGTAGTTAGATTATGTAGGAAATTGTGTGATCAATGCAATGTGGGTGGGAAGGGAATGAAGAACAATTGTGGACACTGGAGGTGGTGTGCAAGGAGGGTGGGAAGGGACAGAGGTTCAGAAAGAGGGGTGGAAATATTTCTAGGAACTAGAAATGGAAAATGTTTTGTAATGTGCATGATTGAGTCACTATGCAGTGTGTAAAGTTTCAGGAAAAAAAATATATATTTACTCAATGACTGCAGTAGGATATGTAGCCCCAGCTAGGTGCTACTTTATAGGATGCATAAAATTAGACTCGTGTTCATGGAAATGTGGATGTTACCTGTGTTTGCTATGAGGATATTTGGATTGACTAGGGTCTTTGGTGATTCAATAAAATGTGGGGGGAAACAGTATAGAAAGCAAACATAGATACCAGAGACAGTGTGGGAGGAGAGTGGGAGATGGCAGAGGGTAAGAGATAGGGAATAAAGGTTGGGGGGAGAAAAGCTAAACATACAGAAAACAAGAAATGGAAGATCATCTGCTGACAATAACATGTTTGTTGATGTGCTGGATTGAGACAATATACAGTGTACTCTGGATGGAAAATCTCATTTTGTATGCTGTAATGATGTACAGTGAATGAATGCAAATAAATAAATTGAAATAAAAAAAAGAATAAAAAAAAAAGAAAAGTCCACAGTGCAGTTGTCTAAGCTGCTCAAAGACCCGCAGGTTACCAAAAACATAAAATGGTAAGGAGGAAAAGTCAAATCTATAATTACAGTTATAGACGTGAACAAGTCCTCTTTAATTCATTGATAGAACAAGAAAGAAAATCAGTAGAGATATAGAAGACTTGAATTACAGTATTAACAAAATTGACTTGAAAAAATGTGTCATTTCTGGGTCAGCCAAGTTGCATGGTGGTTAAGGTGGCTGGATCCCACATGACTGACTTTTCAGTTTGAGTCCTGGACCCAGCAGTTTGAAAATCACACTGAGCATGTGTCCAAGACCCCTAATCCCAAGATGAGAATGGAGGGAAAGGAATTGTGGCAATCACTCCCCTCTGAGGAGTGATTTCTCATTCCTTCTCTTTCTTTCTGGCCAGTGCACATGTCCTATAGCAAAAGTAAAGAAAGAAAAAATGTCATTTCTAATTTACATGTAATAGTTGCACATATTTACAGTGTGATCTTTCAAAACATATGGACAATGTGTTAATGATCTAATCAAGGCACTAAATATATCCACCATCTCCAGCAAATGTTGTATTATTTTGTGTTGTGCATGTTCAAAACCCACTCTACTATTTTGACTTATATGTTGAATTGTCATTGACTCTAGTTATTCTCCTGTACTGTAGTACCGTGCAACCTACCTACTGCACTCCTTTATCTCTTAACCAAGTTTCCACCAGCTGTGGGGTCGCTGGTGGCCTCAGCTCTGTGTGAGATATGTGCAGGGCATAGACTTCCAATCAGCTTAGCGTGCGAAGTCACAGCTACTGGCACCTATGTCACCTGAATTGGTGTCCTCAGGTGCTGCCCGAGGCACACATAGCATGAAGGGTATCTACTCATCCAGGGGGTAGAGATACTGGCAGCAGCAGGAACTCCAAGGCCAGTGTTTTCAGGTCCTATGTGGGGTAAGCACAACATGCAGGGACCCCAGCAACAGAGGGTATAGGGTCACCCATAATAGTGGTGTTGGTTGGCATGTGGGGATGCTGCCAGGGTTTTCAGAGCTCACATGGGGCAGGAGGAGTCCCTTCCTCTTTAGTGAGATAGCTGGGTGGAGGTAGTAGCTGTGAGCAGGCAGTGTTTTCAGACTTGGATGAGTCACATGAGAAACGCAGAGGCTGGTCAAGGGGACAGGCCGTCAGTTCCCAACTATATTTAGGTACGTGTTTGAACAACCAGATCATTCGGACTCATTTACTGATCAATACAAACAACTGATCATTTGGGGAAGAAAAGAATTAGGTAAATTAATGGTCACTAATTTGATCAGCCAGTTACATAAAGATGGTCAAACTGATTGGATTTGTGGGCCTCATCTGAGAGACAAACAAAATAGTCCAGTGGAAGGAGCCCTGGCCCTGGTCCATTTTCATGATTGTGTCACTATATGGATATTAAACAACACATTTCTAAATAACTCATTGGTCAAAGAACACATTTCTAGAGAACGTAGAAAATGTTCTGAACTAAGTGAAAACATATTACATAATGTGTGGGGTGAAGCTAAAACAGTGCTTACAGCGAAAACTTTAGCATTCAATGCTGAAATTAGGAAAGAAGATTCAGGGGCCAGAAGATGGCATGGTGGTTAAGGCATTAGACTCCCATGGCTGACCATGGTTCAAGTTCTGGACCTGGCAGCTTGCTTTCTCACTCTCCTTGTCTCTCTCTGATGAGTGCATGTGCCCTATAGCAAAAATTCTTTTTGGAGAGGTTTTTGCTATAGGGCGCGTGCACTCACCAGAAAGACAGAGAGAGACAGAGAGACAGAAAGCGAGAAATCACCCCCCCGGGGGGAATGGCCACACTGCAATCCCTTCTCCTCCATTCTCCTTTTGGGATCTTAGGCATGCACACACACACACCCGGCGTGAGTTTAAGCCACCAGGTCCGGGTCTTGAACCGTGGTCGACTACATGGGAGTCTAGCAGCAAAGTCATTATGCCAACTGCTGGCCCTAACCCTATAGCAAATTTTAAAACAACAATAATAATAAATTAAATTAAATTAAATTAAATAATTCTTAAAAAAAGAAGAAGAAAAGAAATATCTAAGATAAGCTAAGCCTCCAGTTGTCAGGTTGGTCTCTAAAATGCCAGTTTATGCTTCCAGAAGGACGGCATGTTCAGGTCATCAGCAATATAATACTGTTAGACTTAAATATTTAGCTAAGTAGATGGGCATAAAATGTATCTTCTCGCTTTGATTTTATTTCCTTCTTTACCAGGGAGTTGACTAACTTTCCTATATTTAACAGCATTTCTGGTTTCATTCTCTATGTAGTACCTGTTCATGTATTTATGCATTTTAATTGAGATATTTTATATTTTTGATTTGAAGAAGTTTTAAAATATTATAAATGTATGTTTTACATTTATATATGTTGAATATATCTTTTCCTGGTCTATAACTATCTTTGAAGTTCATGTTATTTTTATTGTAAACATGGTTTAATTAAAAGTCCAACATTAGGGGCAAGTAGGTGGTGTGGTGATTGAGGCACTGGACTCCCACATGGCCAACCATGGTTCGAGTTCTGGACCTGGTGGCTTGCTTTCTCACTTTTTCTCTCTCCTCCTCTCTCTCTCTCATGAACACACTTGCCCTATAGCAAATTTTTAAATAATAATAAAAATAAAACTAAATAAATCTTTTAAAAAGTGATTTTTAAAATATGGCTTTTTTATTTTAAAGAATTTTAAAAATTTAACCTTATTTATTCATCCATTTTAATTTGACCAGAGAGGGACAGAGAGAGAGAGAGAGAAAGAGAGAGGGAAAGTGAGAAAGCAAGCTGCCAGATCCAGGACTCAAACCACAGTCAGCCATGTGGGAGTCCAGCACCCTCAAGAACCATGCCACCTGCCAGCCTCTGTTTTTTCTTTTAAGTAAATCCTACGTAGAATAAATATAGTCTCTTATATATTCTTTTAATCTTTTTATTTGCTTGTATGTTTTGTTTTATAATCCAACTGGAGCTTATTTTTGTGCAGGGATTTACTTTTTCACATGGTTGGCCCATGTTCTAAGCATCATTTATTGACTAGTCCATCCTTTTCCTGTTTCTTTGCCTTTCTACTATGTCGTGTATTATTTCTCTGTATCTGTGGGTCACTTTCTGAACTTTCTGTTCTCTTTCATTGGTCTCCTTCCTTTTTATACATACTATTCTAAAACCACAGAGTTTCACTGCTATGAACTTAAAAGAAATGTTGCAATCTGTTATCATGAGCCTCTCGTTCTTTCATTCTTCATCACAAGATTTTTGTATCTTTGTCCCTTTGCTCTTTCATCTGAACTTTATGATCAGCTTGTCAAGATTGATGTAAAAAGTATTTTGGGATTTTGTTGAAATTGAAATGAATTTACGGATTAATTTGGGAAAAATTGACATCTGTATGATAGCGCATCTTCTCTCCCATAAAAAATGAGTTCTAAGAGATCTCTTGAACAACCTGAAAGGGGTCCCACTTCCAGCGATCTAACTCAACAAAGGCCAAAGCAAATAATATTTATGCTGATGTACCTTGAACTTCATATCTGTAGGTAAAATTTAGCCCAAGTGCTATGTTACGTAATTGTTCATTGTGCATATAAGGTAGACCTAGTGATGTTTGTTTACTGGATTTTTGTATGTTTTTGCCTTATCTACTTGTTTGCTGCATGTCCTAGACATTCAAGGACTTAGCACAAAATCTAGGATGGAGAACAATGAGCCTATAATTCCACTTGGTGTTTACTACATTCTCGGCCTTAAGTGGGAAAATCATAAACATTAATGCAGTTGGTCTAGACTTAAAGTGAACATTTTGAAGTGTCTTGATCCATAGAATGGTAACTATACTGTGAACTTGTAATTTATATTTTTTTCATTTTCATATGAGTGTGGAGCTATTGTTTAGATACATACAGTATATGACAGAAGATCATGACCGAATGATGCCTGTACTGGATATGGATATTTCTAAGTACTTAGATATGTAACCAAATCATTCATGTTCATTTAGATGTGTACTTTTAGCCAAAGTTTCATAATCTACCATTTTATTTGTCTCTGTTATGTAATGTAAGGTTTCCAGCTTTATATTGCTTCTACATGTGTACACCAAGGCTGCTCATCCTTTTTTTCTTAATGCAACAAAAGTAATTTTTATATTTTTATATATTTTTTATTTCAACTTACTTTATACATTCAATCACATATGTCACTTAGCTTGCAAAGTGAATATTCCAACACGTATACATTTCTCACAAGTCCAGTTGAGAATACTGTACCTGTTATCTTAACCAGATAATAACCCATTTCCAGAAAAAATCGGCATAAAGTACAGAGGATTTCCATATACTCTTCAGTTTTCCCTATTATCTTGCATTGATTTGATATATTTATTACAGTCGATAAACCAATATTGATACATTTGATTAACTCAATCCATAGTTTACATTAGGGCTCACTCTTTTTGTTGTACAGCAGTATGGATTTGCTCACTCTTTTTGTTGTACAGTACTGTGGGTTTTAAAAAAATGCCTAATGTCATGTATCTGCCATCACAGAAGAGTTTCACTGCCCTATATATCTCCATATATAGGGGTGCTGTGAAGCACCCCTTTGTTATTCCTCACCTTCCCTGGAATTCCTGGCAACCATAATTTTTTTTCCTTTTTATTCTATCTCCATACTTGCATTTTCAGAATGGCATGTAAATGGAACCACACAATATGTAACCTTTCAGACTCTATTTTTTTCTTTTAGCAATATTAATTTCAGGTTTCTTCAAGTCTTTTCAGGCTTGATAGCTCACTTTTTTATTGCTTAATAGTATTTCATTGTTTGGATATTCCACTTAGATATGTTCTTAACCTGTTGCTCTTTGATGGACCGCTTAACTGTAATAGGTGACTCTCACAATTCTAAGTCACAAAGCCGTCAGTTCCCAACTATATTTAGGTACATGTTTGAACAACCAGATCATTCAGACTCATTTATTGGTCAATACAAACAACTGATCATTTGGGGAAGAAAAGAATTAGGTAAATTAATGGTCACTAATTTGATCAGCCAGTTACATAAAGATGGTCAAACTGATTGGATTTGTGGGCCTCATCTGAGAGACAAACAAAATAGTCCAGTGGAAGGAGCCCTGGCCCTGGTATCAAGAACTCAGGGTCATACTCAAAGTTATACCACTAATCTTCGTGAAGCTACCCTGTCTTTCCCCTGTAGAATGTAGTCTTTGAAGGAAGGCCTCTACTGCTCTGCTGAGCACAAATTCTAGAAGAGCTTCAAGCCCGTTTACTGATAAGCCTTCTCATCTATAGATGCTATTTATATGCCACATAACATATAGTAGGGCAGCATGGACACTTAGACACACACACCCTTGCTGTGTGGGTATTTTATGTGTCCCAGAGGGCTTTGCAGAACTTCCATAAAGAGGGACTCAAGGTACACACTCATACTGAAGCTTGTTGGAAATAGGCAAAGGGTGATACTTTGAAAACAGGATTTTCTTTGGCCCTGTAAAGACCTTTTCTGTATATATTGTTAGGCCAGAATAGATGCAAAGCTTTCAATGATTAATGCTGCTAGATGGAGCTGGTTCTCTATAGATGAACTCTCCTTGCCTTCTGCCTGACAATGTAAGTCGCAATGATCTATTTCACTTCTTTGCTTTCAGGAACTGACTTCCGTGAATTCTTCTGAAGTTTTGGATTTAAATATTTGCTGCTTTTCACAATGAGGTTTTCTTACTTTTCACTCCCTTTGTCTTTTGTGGGACAGAGGATCTTACTATAGCTAAGAAAAAAAAAAAAAAAAAAAAAAAAAAGAAGAAGCTGAATGTTCATTCTTTCTTCTGAAAAATTACTTGTTTTTCCGGAGAGACTCTCCAGTCCGTGTTGGGTCCTAACTCAGGGACCTAACCTCTGCAGTTTCTTTTCTTTTTTCTTTTTTTGGAGAGGTTTTCGCTATAGGGCACGTGCGCTCGCCAGACAGACAGAGAGAGACAGACAGAAAGCAAGAAGTCACCCCCCAGGAGGGATGGCCACGCCGCAATCCCTTCTCCTCCATTCTCCTCTCAGGATCTTGGGCACACACACACACGCGCCCGGGGTGAGTTTAAGCCACCGGATCCAGGACTTGAACCGCAGTCAACTACATGGGAGTCCAGCGACATACCCATTACGCTAACTGCTGGTCCCTCTTTTTTTTTTTTCTTTTTTTTTTAGAGGGTTTTGCTATAGGGCGTGTGCATTCGCCAGAAACACAGGGAGAGACAGAGAGACAGAAAACGAGAAATCACCTCCCAGGGGGGATGGCCACGCCGCAATCCCTTCTCCTCCATTCTCCTCTCGGGATCTTGGGCATGCACGCACATGCACCCGGCATGAGTTTAAGCCCACTGGGTCTGCGACTCGAACTGCGGTTGGCTACATGGGAGTTCAGCGACATAGCCATTACACTAACCGCTGGTCCCTAGCTGGAAAGTCTTTATCTCTCTCTCAGCTGTCACTTGCCATTGGATTTCTGGGGTCCAGACCACTCGTGTCTCACATGGGTGTTGGCAGAAGTCCCCTTACTTGTCTCCCTTGCTCCAGGTTGTTACCTCCACTGCCCTAATTTGGAGGATGTTCTTCCCACTGAGAAGTCATGCCTGCCATTTGCAAGGGCTGAATCTGTACTGACTTTGGCATGAAATCCCAATCCTTTGGTCTGGTGTTCAGGGCCTTCCCCACTCCAGCATTCTACCTCCTTCTTACCTCTTCAGGTGATCTAAGCCACCCCTTTCCAAAATGCCATGTGCTTCAGCCACACCAGACTTCCTTCCATTCTCTAAGCATCTCATTTATCTACATTCTCACCTGCAATTCCCCTCCCGTCCCCTACTGTCTTTTCCTTTTCATTCTTTTAAGCCCCAGTTCCAACAGCATCACCTTTGTCTAATCCCTGGAGAGTTAGTTGCCTCTCATGTAACTACAGAGTGCGACCAGAATCTGGTTCTCTGGGCCTTGGCCCATGCTGTTTGGTGAATAGAAGTGGCATTGAGCATTTTACAGAGTGATGTGGAGTCTACAGGAACATGGGCTACCCAGGCTTTTTGCTATCCACCATACAGGTGGATATAGCTTCTTATGTGCACGGACAGGAGCACAGTCTTCTTCCATGAGAAAAGATGCCTTTTTTGACTGTCAGGAAGCCTTCATGTGGGTCCTGTCCATGCTTGCCTCATGCCTGCTGCCAAGCTCCAACCATTTCATAACCCCAGTTTAGAGAGATCCATTTGTTGTCCTTTGAGACAATTTCCAAATGGGAAAAGTATCTTACTTTTAAGCAGCTAAGCAGCAATGAGGCCAAAATTTATTTCTTTGCAAAGATTTTTCACCTCAGCCTCTGGGTAACTGGAAGTGATGTGTCCCAACCCTGGATTTTGGACTAAATGTGCCTGTAAAATCTACAGCACACCCAGATTCCTATCCCCACTCCTCCAGTGCATGCTCAATCCTGAACAGTCCCAACTCCTCTCCACAGACAACTAGCCCAAGTAAAGCCAGTATTCCAACAGTTAGCTCTCTTACTCCACTCCTTCTCTATACATGCTAAATCCCATTTTAGGAAGGAAAAAATATTTATCACATTCTTGCATTGCCATTGTATCCTAGATTGAGTGGTTGATGGGCAGGAAAACTATTGTGGAAAGGAAATGCCTGTAATATTTAGTTAATATGGTCATCATATTTAATTTGGCTGCATTTCCCCAAATGCAAATACAAATGTATTTGCCTATGAATCTTTTCTTCCATGGAGGGAGTGATGAGAAAGCCAACTGAAGCCCCACAGTAATGTTGTAGCAGAGCCTGGCATTAGCTGGGACATGCAGAAATTGTGCTGGGCTCCAGGTGCCTGGAGGTGTAATCTCTAAGAAGTTGTTGATAGGCTACACCTGAGAGCAGTTGGGAAAATACACAGTTCAGCTTTGCGGAAAACCATTTCACTGGTACCTCTCACAGAGAAGGCCATGGGAGTGGACAGAACATGGGACTTCGAAGAGAATTACTTAAATCAAATCTGAGTTCTGCCACTTGACCTTCGGTGAGTTTCTTAGTTCCGTAGAGCCTCGTTTTTCTCCTTGGTAAAATGGCATTTAAAATCTTGCTTTGCAGTCCTCAAAGAGCTATAAGGAAGACCCCAGGGAAAAAGGAATCTGATAGCTCTTGTCAACAGTTTTAGGAACAGAGTCTTTTATTGTTGCCAATATTGTTATTGTTATTAGGGGAGGAAGCTATAGAATGTCTATAGAGTAAAACCAGGCAACAGTTCTCCGTTTAGGTGATTTGGATTCAGAACAATTTACCCAAAGGAAGTCACTTAAAACATATAGAATGCTCTTAAAAACTTACAGGGATAGGGTCAGCCAGGTGGTTTGGTGGTTAAGGCAGCTGAATACCACATGGCTGACTGTTTGGTTTGAGTCCTGGACCTGGCAGCTTGAAAAACACACTGGATACAGTCTGTATGCTCCCAAAATCCCCAGAGGGGAATGGAAGAGAAGAGATTGTGGCATGGTCATCTGCTGGGGGATACTTTCTCACCTTCTCTCTCCCTCTCCCTCTTTTTTATTTTTTTTTGAGAGATTTTTGCTATAGGGTGCATGCGCTTGCCAGACAGACCACCCCCCAGAGGGGATGGTCACACCGCAGTCCCTTCTCCTCCATTCTCCTCTTGAGATCTTGGGCACGCATGCACAAGCGCCCGGCGTGAGTTTTAAGCCACCGGGTCCAGGACGCAAACCGCGGTCGACTACGTGGGAGTCCAGCGACATAGCTATTACGCTAACTGCTGGTTCCCTCCCTCTCCCTCTTTTCTCTCTTTCTATCTCCTTCCCTCCAGCAAGTACACACACTTACAGCAAATTTTTAAAAAATAAAAACTAACATGGTATGAGCCCTCAACTTCAGGCCACAGAGTAGCTTACCACACACCCAGTAACCTGGGGAAGCTCGTCTTCCCTCTATGTTTTCTCATCTGTACCATGTGCAATTGGCCTAGATGTTCTCTTTAGCCCCTTATAGCTCCTAAACAGCCTGTTGTATGGTGCAGAACATTCACACTTTCCAGAGGTTTTACATTTCACTAGGCATTTGCAGGTAGGAACTTGAATGTTTTGGTAGGCCCAGCCCCTTGACTTGTAGGTCTATTAACGGATCTGGTCTACTCAAGCTCAGCAATTGCTAGAGAATAGGACAATATTGTGGACAAAAAGCATGAGATCTGAAGGGAGAGCCATGGGGTCCTATCAAACAACCCTTCAGGGTTAGCCATCCTGGTGCCAGGATGCACAAACGAATGCCATCACAGAGGTTTCTACCTGGGACAATTTGGGAGGTAATTTCCATAGCTCCACCATCCCTGTGATCAAATACACTGGAGGCCACAGAGTCATGATGTTTATAAAGAGTCACTGAATCAGAAAGATCACGGCATTTAGATGAAAATTGCCATACCATATTTTTGATGGACCAGATTTAAATATCCAGGAAACTCATTGCTGGTCATCTCAAATCATGTCTTAAAGGTTTATAGTTTTCCTCCATGAAGCCTGACAATGCAGGCTGTTACCAAATCATGCTAGAAAAAGTTCTACTTGAACTTCACCTTGGGACTCCTCTTTCCCTTGCTGTGGTGTTGGCTACCTAGAAGGCTTTTGATTCTCACAGCCTCCTGGTTCTGATAAAACTCAGCATTTAAGATGCTGCCCAAATGGAAGCCATTTGCTTAGTGCAGTTAGAACAGTTGTCACTACTAGAAGCTGAGAGTCTGTGTGTTCTCAGATTTCGTCCTTTTGCCCAACTGCCCTTTTTCCATGTCCTCTTGGCAGCAGGACCTTGTCCAGGTCTCTCAAGATCTTTCCTCACTCATCTCTTCAGTGTAGAACAGTAGGAAAGATGGTTAGCTTTCCAGCCAAGCAGATCTGAGTTTGAATGCCAGTTTCATCTTATATTCATATGTGAACTTGGCCAATTATTTCACTTTCCTGACCTTCCCTTACTCACCTGTCAAAGAAAGACAGTAATACCTCATAGAGCTGCTATGAAAATCGAAAAGAAAATAATAAATACAGGGAAGCTGGCTCAGTGTTGATCATCGTGACTCCTCAGTTTTCAGTGGCTATGAACCCTGCAATGCAATTCTATCATGCACCATAGGGCCTCAATTTTCTCATCCCATCCTTCCCACATTTCCTGTGTTCTAGCCAAATTTGGTCTTTGCTATCACCCCAAGACTCTCTAAGCCCATTCTTTGACTTCACAACTTTGTTTATGCTCATCTGTTTACTTGGGATATCTTTGCATTTATTATATCCACTCTCTAAAATAAGAACTATACTTCAAGTCCCAGCTCAAAGAAAGCCCTTCTGGATCCCCTTTCTGATGTGATCATTTTGTCTTCTGAACTCCTATAGCCATTCTACCCTCTCTTATGGCATTTATCATCCTTTGCTTTGTATTAGGGTGACCATAATTATTCTGGTTGCTCAACAGGCTCCTTGGAGGTAGGCACTGGGTCTGCTTCACCTCAGGCTACACTGTACCACAAGGTATAGAGCTTGGAATAGACTTGTGGCCTTGGCAGGATACATGGAGTACAGGGTTATATGTGGAACCTTGCAGAGGATGGGTTTTCTGACATTTGACTAGATCATACTGGCCCTGAGTCCCTGAGTCCTAGAGCATACCTTCTCTATAAAGGCCGAGTGAGTCCTGGGTCCCTGCTAGCAGAATATCTAAGTTTGAGTCCTAAGAAATTGCCTCATACTTTACCTGTGTGGAGACAGATCTACAGGTGGTTCTGTTTGGGGAAGCCAACAGCTATGAGGTGTGTCCTTTCCCCGTATTCCAATATCTTGAATCAACAAGCATTCCATCTTCTTGTGTTGTGTCAAAGCTTCAGGCTCAAACTGAAGGCCAAGCAGATAAGCTATGTGGGAATGACAGCAGGGACTTCAAGGTCAGGGAGACTTTGGAGGTGGTCCTGGCTCCTCCCCCTTACTGTAATAACTATGATTTTTGGGCCAGTCACTTCACTGGCAAGTGTTTCTGAGGTGTAAATTGGAAGGGGGCGCCAGGCACAGAGTGGGTCACATTATGGGCACTCAATAGAGGTTATCAGGCCACTGCTATTTGTCTTGTCACCGTAGAAGGCACTGCAGAATAGATGGACCTCACTGAAGTGAACTTATATCCTGAAGTGCCAAAGGATTCTTTCACAAGAAAGACTTGCCCATGAGCCTCTGCTGAGACACAGGTCCTGAAGAGAGTAGTTTGGAGAGGCTTCTGAAAATGGTGGCTGAGACTGAGGACATGTCAGCATGAGGTTAGTTTCTAACTATCCCACTCAGATCTCATTGGCATATAAGGAAAAGTGTGTGTGTTCTAGGGAGAGCTGTTTCTGACCCATGTGAATGAGTGGTGATTGGCAGTATGGAGGAGGGATTGGTGACAGGAGCCCCATTAAGTCTGACATAGAGATGATCTCGGCGGAGCTTCCATTTAATACGTAGTGCTTTGTGTCCTGTGTGCTTTGGGAACCAGTTTCCAGTCTCCTTGAAGTACCCTGGATCAGCTCAGCTGGGTTATGGACTGTGTGCTTAGCAAGTTGGACTAGTAGAGATGGGGTGTAGCTGGAGCTGCAGGACCAGGTCTCTTCAAAAGCTGCTGAGAAGGCCTGGGCATTGCTAAAAGTAGTGAGGAGGATGTGGGTGTGGCTCATGCAGGAACTGGCACTGGCATTTTAGGCAGGGGTTCATCTGGTAGGCCAGCATAGCAGTAGGAGCTTAGGGACACTGCAAGTCTGTCTGGAATTTGTTGATACATTGCCAGATGCTGAGCTATTCACAACCAAAGCCTGTTAGCAGCTAGGGGGAGCAGGTGGTTGTCTATTGCTTCTGGGAGACCAGAGAGAAGCAGCGTAGGGAGGCTAGACCTGACCCAAACACAGTGGGGCTGAGGGCAGGGGCGTAGGTCCAGCAAGGAGCTGGAGAGCTCAGCAGAGAAATCAAGGCAGAGATCATCTTTACAGATTTGGCCATGGCTAAAGTAGGGAAAGTCTGTGGCTCTGTGGAGAGAGGTGTATGGGATTCTCCCAGCCCCACCAACTGCTGGCTCTGAGGCTTCTGAGTGGGCCTTACCAGGCCTAGGTAAGTTCAGGGCTAGGACTATGAACAGAGACCTTGAGCCTAGCAGTGAGGTGTGGGTGCCAGCAGAGACTCATAGACTGGCTGGCCCATTTATCTCTTAGTCCTTTGTTTATTTTCACTTGGACCCATAGTAAAGGTTACTTGGCTACTGTATTCCTCATTCATTCAATCAATGTTTATATACTGGCCATCTGCTCTGGCCAGGCCCTCTGCTCTATTCTGAGCAGACTAGTGACACTGAGACCATGGCTCTCACCTCACAAGCCTCCCTCCATCTAGTGGGGTTGGCTCATTTGAGCCAACAAACAAGTAGAGCACAATGTGACCAGGGCAATGATGGTGCCTGCACAGGCCAACACTAGAGTCCACTGGAAAGAGCCCAGTGGGGGCGCCAGTCTTGCAGAGGCATCTTCCTAGATGTGATCAGAAGCATGTTACAAGAAAAATTGGTCCCTCCTTCCTCTCTTCTCTGTCTCCTTCATCAGGCGCTGTCTTCTCAAACACAGAACTTACTTGGGGAGGAGGAGCCTGTATATCAGGGCCAAGCTCAGGAAATTCTGGGCTCCTTACCAAGGCTGATTTGATTTAAGTCCCACAGCTGGGATGAGGAAGTGAGCCCAAACACTCGGACAGGTAACTGGCGATTAAAATGCCATCTATCTTTAAGGACCAGCTCTGACACAGGCTTGAAATTAGCAGAATGGAAATGAGCCTTGGGGAAAAACAAAAACAAAAAACAAAAACAAACCCCCCAAAAAACCAAAACCTAAACCAAAACCAAAACCAAAACCAAAAAAAACAGAGCTAGCCAATTTCACTTGGGGCCCAGGAAATTTCTCCAAGTACGCAGCAAAATGGAAAATGGAGCCCCCAGGGGTGTCTAGGCAGCTTTTCTTTCCGGGGCAAGGGAGCCTTTTCCTTCAGTGAAGTATATGTGAAGGCCTGAGGTCCTTCCAGGAGAAAAGAGTTCTCTTCTAATGACAGAGAGACTGAAGATTTGTTTCCACAAGGGATGGAGAATGACAAGCTTGGCTCGCTGAGGAGTGACTACCCCAGGACCCAGGAAATCCAGCCCAGGAAAGGACAGCAGTGCCCTACAGCTCAGGATCTGGGGAGAAACAGCATCACCAGGGAAACTCAGCACCAAAGGAAAGACATTTTCATTTCCTCCCAAAGAGGACAGTTATAAGACAGGGAAAAATCAGGGAAACCACTAGTGGAGATGGTTGCTTTGCTTTTAAAAATTATTTGATAAATATTAGGAGTGAAATTATGCTGCACCAAAATTCATGGCAGGGAAAGGAGGAACAGCTCTCCGTGGGCTTTCTGGACTCCTTTTCCCTAAAATGTTCTATTTTTTCTACCTAGAGTAAAAATATGCACTCGTGCACCCTCCCTCTTTCTTTTTCTTTTTTTTTTCTTTTTTTTTTTTTTTTTGAGAGGTTTTTCACTATAGGGCGCGTGCGATCACCAGACAGACAGAGAGAGACATAGAGACAGAAAGCGAGAAATCACCCCCCAGAGGGGATGGTCACGCTGCAATCCCTTCTCCTCCATTCTCCTCTCGGGATCTTGGGCACGCACGCACACGCGCCCGGTGTGAGTTTTAAGCCACCGGGTCTGGGACGCGAACCACGGTCGACTACGTGGGAGTCCAGCGACGTAGCCATTACTCTAACTGCTGGTTCCCCACCCTCCCTCTTTCTGTCCTCCATGACTCACTTTGTTCCAGTTTCATAAAGCCATCGTGAGGAGCAGAGTTTGGTGACCCTCAGGAGTCACATGCACACCTCTGCAGCTGCCTGCTCTGTAGACTGTCCTGCCAGTTTATTTGGCTGGCAGGACTGTGAATGCCATCTACTTCCTGGGCCAGTGCTACAGTTTGCAGGACAACCCAAGGGTAGCACCACTGGAAGCACTTTCATTTGGAACCCTCAGAGAGATCAGTGCGCACCAAATCCCTCTGAGGCCAGCTTTCTTGCTCTTTTCTGTTATCACTATGCTGGTTTTACAAATGAACAGAGAGAAGCCCAAAAACATAAAGACAAGAGCAAGCCCTGCAGGCCAGTGGTGCCAGACTGCACTGGCATCACTGAATATTTGCTGATTGCAAAGCAAAGTAATGGGCTCAGCCTGGAGTTTAGAGCAGATCAATCCCTTTCTTCCCCAAGTTCAGACTGAACTTTTCCAGAGAATATTTCTGAGCGAATGAGGGCAAAGTAGACAACGAAGGAATTACTTCAGACATGTAGGATTTGCCTTTAAAGTAATGGTACTTATCTATGCTTATCCTAGAGTGATGGGAAGAGTAATACATTTGGAGGCAAAAAGTCTGAGTTCAACTCTCCCCGTTGCCAGTGACGAGCTAACTGTGTAACTTTGGGAAAGCTGGTTACCCTCTCTGGTCCTCATCAGTAAAGGGGCAACAGAGCATCAAAGCTTGTTGAGGATAAAGTGAGGTAGGCGATGTGGTGCTGGGGAGAAACGGTGTGGGCTTTCCATCATCACACCCTCCATGCAGATTTTTAGATGGATGTTTGGGGGTCTGCCTTTAGAACTGGCCAGCCATTCCTAGAATAGCTCTTTATCATCTAAGGGTGGCTTTTGTTCCCAGTAACTCAAAAGCTTTCTAGGGAATAAGGAGAAGGATAGTTAAACCAGGAAAACCCTGATTTGGATATAAAGGGAGATGATATCCATAAACTCTCCAAGGGTCACCTTCACAGACCCAGTGATTTTGGGTTAACAGCAGCTGCGAGAGAATGGAGACAGCCTCTCGAGGGGACTACTTTCGAGGGATATATTTCCCTGATGGTGGAAATTTTGGTTCCTTTGATTAAAAATAGCCCTAGCATCATAACATCGCCTGGATAAAAGAGCATCTGTGTAAATGCCTGATAGGTTGTGCCCTGTGAGTCTCCACTATTTGTTCACTGAGGCTGTTGGGGAGTCAGTGGTAATTAGGGCCACTTCTAGCTCTGCTCCATCTATGTTCAGTTCCAGTTTGACTCTGCTTCTGGGAGTAGGAGTATGATGGCATGAACCTGCTCAGTAGCAATCATAGCAGGATACTGGGAATCACAGCAAATCCATATAAGGCCCTACTCTTCCCCTGAGGGAAGGACTGTTCTCATCACCATTTTACAGATGAGGAAACTGAGCACAGAGAGGTGATGTTCCCAATGTCACACAATAGCTGCCAAGTGGTAGAGCCTGGATGAAAACTCAGGGAGCCTGGCTCCAGAGTTCATGATTTGCTCTATTGAATGGAACCTTATCAGGCAAGTCTTCCAGAATGGTTTTGTTCAATAGAAGGAATGAGAGTATGGATTGCCCAGGCCAGAATCTCTCTTTGAGTACTGCCAAGTGGCTCTAGAAATCACAAGGGAGCTGTAGTGCACTGAGTGGTGTACCTTCAAAAGACATGTCCACCCAGAACCTATGATCTTTTTGCAAAAGAGGCCTTTGCAGATGTAACTAAGAATCTCAAGATGAGATCATCCTGGATTTAGAGAGAGTCCTAAATCTAATGACAGGTATATTTACAAGAGACAGATGAGGAGAAGATACATAGAGGAGAAGACATTGTAAAAATGGAGGCAAGAACTGGAGCAATGTGGCTACAAGCCAAGGATGCCAGGAATTGCTGACCATCCCCAAAAGCTAAGAGAAAACCACAGAACAGAGCCATCAGAAAGAGTGTGACCAAACTGACACCTTAATTTTGGACTTCTGTCTCCACAATGTGAGAGAATACATTTCTGTCTTTTGCAGCCACCCAGTTCGCAGTACTTTATGTCACAGCCCTGGGAAACTATTAGGTCGTTGGGAAAGTCATGCTGTATTTTTCTATGCAAAAATGTGTCATAACTTTCCCAACAACTCAGTACTATAGGGGATAACTCCAGGAGGAATTTTGATGCATGACTGTTCTTTGGAAACACTTGGGGGCCAAAGTTGGCATGGAGGTAAATACCACCCACCCTTTGGAAGTGTCAGGTACAGTGGTCATAGGTGAAATTGGCTACTTCTAGGCCCAAAGCCCTCCTCACTCAGAGGCTTCCAGCCCAGTGATCAGAGGCCATGATGAGTGGCAGAAGCATCTGCCTGCTGAGCTGCTCAAGAGGGGCCTTGGCTCCCAGTGGTATCCAGGAAACCCCAAGAGTGGCGAGTCATAATGGCCCTCAAGAGGGCTCGTGCATTTGGCTTAATTTACCTCTCGGCTTGCTCCAGCTGTATTTCATCCCTTCTAGCATATTTTGCTTTATACCTGATACAATGGGACAGAGAGGGAGTGAGGACAGGAGAGAGTGCTTTTGTTTGTTTGTTGAGCATTTTGGCATTATCAGCATCAGCAATGCTCTTACCTAGAGACATATTTGGTACAAGGGTCTTTGATTGATGCTCTCAAGACTTTAAGGCAGCAGAAAATTTGGTTCTGTACTCAGTTTAGTCCTCTTTCCCAGACTTCATGATTCTGATTCAAAGGCTCAGATAATGGGAGATGGGGTGGGGTTTGAAATGACCAAAGAATGGCAGAAAGGTCAGGGACTTGAAGCCCAGACGTCTGGGACTCAGGTGCTTCATCCTGGAAGTGCATGCAGAGCTCAGGAGGCCCGAAGCTCTTAGTTACCACTTGAGAGGACAGGTCCAGAGAGAGGCAGGGACTGACTTCAGGCTGTGTGCTTTGCTGACTATCAAGCTGAGACTGGAAAGCGGGATTCTTTCAGCCCACATGGCCAGGCAGGCTCAGATCCCCTTCGTGGTCATCCTGAAAAGCTAGGGGCTGGGGAGACCTGCTGAGTTCTGTTTCCAGTTGTGAGTTTTCTGTCTCTTTTCAGAACCTGAAGCCTAGTATTCTGCTGTCCCTGGGGCACTGCAAGTATGTTCTATTAGTTTTTATTTTTATTTTTTTGAGGTCTTTCCTTCTCTCCTAAGCTAGACCACAAGGCTCCAGGTCAGTGCCTAAGCCTCATGTGCCTCTATTCTCCCTCTTCCGCCCAGGGCCCAGCCAGGCCCTGGCATGGAAAATGAGCTCAGCACATGCTTATTGAATGAATGAATGAAAGAAAATAGATATGGCAACAATAAAAGTGCAAACTGTGTACTAGGAGTGAATCAGAATAGACTCATTTTTACATTAAATTACATTAGACTTATATTAGAATTTCAGATTTTAGCAGAGAAAAAAATTACAGGCAAATTTATGCTTTCTCAATCCTCAGTGATAGCTAACTCACAAAGATTTAAAGGAGAAAGAAATCTACTGTTCGCACTCTGTTTTTCTCTTGTTCTCTTGTGCTGCTTGACAGAGACGTGAGACTACCCATGCTTCAGAAATTCTGTAACATCAAGCCTCTTACACAAATTCACAAAATTAATTCCCAACGTTTTCCTTCTCTCTTCTTTGCTGTTTTATTGTGTGCTTAATGCCTTCTTTTACCATATCTGAACCATAAATCTCCTCACACAGCCCAAGCCCCACATGTGGCTACCTTGCTGGCTCCACGGGGTGCATGGGCTTGGCCAGCTCTGCAGAGCATGGCGTAACCAGGGCCCAGTGTTGATCTGGACCCCTGGGCCTGACAGTCCTGAGTGTGGAGGCCCCAGGGAGGAGGAGGCAGTGGCCATTAGGGGAGTGCCTCATGAAAGGGTTGCTCTCAAGTAGGAAACCAGAGGAGAGGCTCCACATCCCCATTGCTGCATTTACTGGCCAAGCAATCTTGGTAAGTTACTCAATGTCTCTGTGCCTCAGTTTTCTTCTCTCTAAGCCTAAGGCAGTAGTGTCCTGCTGTCCAGGAGTTTGATCCCTGAGCACACTTGACACAAGCCCTGGCCATGAGGGGCACCTCTATGCATTCCCTGTGATGCAGACAGAGTGATGTTCGGGATGGTCACCAGGATGAGAGTAATGACAGCTTCTTATTGAGCACCTTTTCTGTGGCAAGCAGGATCAGTACCCTCCTTTAACCCTTGAGGAAACTGAGGCTCTAAGAAGTAAGATGACTTGCTCAAGGTCACACAGTCATATCCTAGGTCTGTCATGGAGACCCAGTGACATAACAGTGGCCACAAAAGTCAGGTCTCCCACTCTTCCTTACTTGCTCCTGTCTCTTCCAGCCCACTCAGCTGACCTCAGAGCTCACTGGCACCTAAGGGAAGAATTCCTGAGAGGGGATCTCCTCAGGCTGTCAGTGACCCACGTGGACCACCTGCTGACAGGATGGCTTGGCTGGACTGTAAGCTAGGTTTGTTAGACGAAGGGACAAATTGCACCTTACACACCTTTGACATCGTACTTACTGAAAGCCCCCAGGAAGCTGTTTATTGCATCCTTCCCCATCTACTGGTCTCCTCAGGGAAAGGGGTGAGGCATTTTCTAGAGCCATCTGGAGAAGGGAGGGAGGGGCACAGCCCTTGGGTTTGGGGATGGGGGTTCTGTGACTTCCAGGTTCCTATTAGAATATGAATGCACTTTCCAAAACCATGCCAAGAGTCATCTGGCACTGAAGGGGGGGGGGGGGCTCCTTTAAAGAGATAAATCAGGGCAAGTTGAAATTGGAAGAGGAAGGCCTAACAGGAGGAAGGCCACACTATCAAGTTAATTAGAGAGACAACCTCCTCCTGTGAAAGCAGAGGGGAAAGGACTCCACTGCCTAGTCCCTTCTCCTATGTGCCATGCTTTGACGTGAGTCTGAACAGGACCTAGTATCCTCCTGACTCTGACAGCCCTGATTGCCCCTCTGCTGAGATGTTTGTTCTCTAACCTCCTATTCTCAGTTTCCTCACTTTCTAAGTATTCACAACCCAATGCTTGCATTTCCTAATACGCTTGTTTTTGTAGCTCCCCAGAGGTGACGGAACACAAGGAGAAACCCTTGCCTTGGCATGATCCTATCAAGCTAGGTATGATAACTAGGACTGTCCTATGGGCCTTTGTCCTGCTGCTCTGACCTATGGTGAGCCAGTTTCTCTTTCAGGGCACTGTTGACTACATCACGACTGTCTCCTACCCTCACCATACCACCTCCCACCACTCCTGCTGTTCTTTCCTCTGGTCTATTATAGTTGATGCATTCTGCACTGCATCCATAAATGTTTGGGTCCTTACATCTCAGATCCCCTTACCCAGCTGGCTGACTCAGTGCAGGCCTGGCAGGAGAGAGGGGTGCGGATATTCACCTAGGCTCCTCCTGCTTCCCACCTGAGAGGAAATTCTCTAGATAAGAGATTCTTAATCTTTGGCGGGTAAGGTAACTTCTTTGAGATGCCCATGAAAATCATGGGATCTACTCCCCCAAAGAGCACTCATGCACACATTCCTACTGCAGATCATCTCTGGCAGTTCTTGGTGCTCTGGAAGCCCTCCTCAGGGAAGGAAAGCTGCCCTTCTGGGCACCAGTCATTGTAGGTACCTTTCAAATGCATTGTCTCATTGAACCCTCTTAGCCCCACCAGAAGGAGACCTTACACAGCCTGGCCTAAATCACACAACTGGCAAAGAAAAGACTGGCCCTCCTTTCTCCAAGTCCTTGCTTGTCCCAGTCCTCACCTCAGAAACTGGGAAGTTTTAGGTGTGAGTCTTGCAGATGAAGGAATATCTACAACAGGGTATCTATCAGTGACGCTCCAGTTATCTCCATAGAAGCCTGGGAAGGAATCTGCCAAGTAACCCTGGCTGCTAGCCAGGATGCTGGGAACCCTCAGCCTGAGCTAGCTGTGGCCCAAGAGTAGAGTGGTGGGGGAATGAGCTGGCAGCAAGCCTGTTGGAGCAGAGGGGCCCGCATGCTGGGAGGAAGCAGATAGTGGCCGGAATGGGATTTCTTGACGTGCTTGCAAGGTCAGTGAGGAGGGCCTAAAGCCAGGGAAGAACCTGGGACCTCACTGGGAAAGAGCTCTGCTCCTCTTCTCACCCGACACCCAGTACACAACTACCAGCAGAGAGTGTTGGTGCTGTTTATAGTGGCCCTTGTTGACTCTCGAGTTTCTGGATCAGCTTGGCTGGGTTGAGGGAGGCCAGATGACTAAACTCTGTTCAGAACCAGCCAAGGTCAAAAAATATGAGGTCTGAGTCTGGGTCTGGCTCTGTCACTAGCTTGCTAGGTGATTTGGGCAATCTGTTCTTCTCACTGGGCTGCGGGATTCTATCTGTGCAATAACTAGGCCATCTCCAAGGGCTTTTCCCTAGCTGTGGCATCTTCACTTCTAGGATCACTTTCCAAACCTCAGTCAGTGACTTGGAGAAGTCCTATTTTTTTTTTTTTTTGAAAAGTTTTTGCTATAGGGCGTGTGCGCTTGTCAGAAAGACAGAGACAGGGAGACAGAAAGCAATAAATCACCCCCTGGGGGGAGATGGCCACGCCACAATCGCTTCTCCTCCATTCTCTTCTTGGGATCGTGGGCACGCATGCACATGCACCCGGCATGAGTTTAAGCCACCGAGTCTGGGTCGAATCACGGTCGGCTACATGGGAGTTCAGTGACATAGCCATTACGCTAACTGCTGGTCCCAAAGTCCTAATTTTC
The DNA here is from genome assembly GCA_026018925.1 of Tupaia tana. NCBI lineage: Eukaryota > Metazoa > Chordata > Mammalia > Scandentia > Tupaiidae > Tupaia > Tupaia tana. The sequence continues at coordinate 5,162,640 of JAKSZU010000009.1, read as the reverse complement.
TTGAGCAATCAAGGAATTAATCTGTGACAGAACAAGAGTTTTTATCACTATTAAATTCAGTATACATTTACGTATACTTTCAGTATACATTTACTGAGGCCATCTGCATACTAGGCACCAGGCTGGGTGCCAAGGTTCTAATGAGGAGGCCAATGCTGCCCCTCTGGGAGAGCTTCCAGCTGGGTGGAGACAACCAGCAGGTAAAACATGCATTGAGATGCTGCTTATGCACCTTGGGCTCTGAGAGCCATCTCCACAGTATGCCCAGGAGCTAGACATGCCTGATTTGAACACAGAACTGGCTTGCACATCCATGGGGAGTGGGGAGATAAGAATGCTGAGGAGGGAGCCATGAGAATGCCATCTCTGCTGCAGACTCTCAGGCTGAGAGGTGAGTGAGAAGCAGCATTGAAACAGTGCACCCTGTAAGGCTCCGGATGGACTGGAGAGACAGAAGTACTTTACCTGTCTAGGACCTGGCTCAAGCAAACATCCATAAATAATAGTTCTTCTTAGCTCCATTTTACAGACAAGACAGCAGAGGCCTTATGAGGTTTGCAGTTATATGTTACTCAGAGATGGAACCAACAGAGCTGTGCTGCTTATTGGCATTATCGGGGTAATGAGGTGTCACAAACACAGTGGGCTCTTCTTGTCCTGGAATCTCCCAGCCCTACTCAGAGTTCCACAGTTTGGGGAGCTCATCCCTGAACTGGTGAAAGAACCTCCTTCTGTGGTCATGAGCTTTGTGGATATCAAGTCATGTGTATGTGTGTATTTCAAACCATTCTAAGGTCACTTATTGATAAAATCATGAGAAGATTTCCAGCTTATTGGTCCCTGTGGGTAAGAGGAGCTGTCAACAGTTTTTGTTGATGACAGTATTTCATTGTTAGGAAAGTAAAGTGAGTTGCTTTAAGTTTGATCATCATAGCAGCTTCTCTACAAAGGCAGCAGCAATTCCATCTTAGCCACCATGGGTCTACTCTGATGGCAATGGTGCTAGGGTGTCCAAGTCCTGAGCTTGAGTGCCAGTTCTGTCATTTGCTGCTCTTGTTACTGATTATGACTTATGTGTACATGGCACTTTACAGGCCAGAAAGAACTTTCCTGATGGTCTTTACCTTCTTGACAGTTCAGAAGGCAAGTAGAGCAAAGATTCTATTCCTCATTGTTTCCTAGATGAGGAAGAGAAGTAGTGCGGAGTTTAAGTGGCTTATCTGAGGTCCCTGCAGCTGGTTAGTGGTGAGGTGAGGGGGTGGAATTTGAAGCACTGCTCTGGAGCCCTCAGCAACATTTTAATCATGCAGATAATCTCATTCTGGATTTAAAACAGGACTGCCTGCACAAGCACTCTAACAGCTACAGGAGTAACTCTGAAGAAGTCTTCCCAGTACTTTGCAGCATCTGCCATAGCATCTTTCCATGTGTTTATTAGTCATTTGGACAGCCCATTTTGTGCTTGTTAAGCTGTCTTGATACTTTTCTGTTGAGTTGCTTGTCTTTTTTGCTGCTTTTTAAAAAAAGAAGTTTATTTATTTCCTCCATGAATGAGAAAGACAGAGAAAGAAAGAGACAGAGAGAAAGCTCAAGGGGTCTTCAAAACTTCATGGAAAGTGTGTATTATGAAAAAAAATGCATCGATTTTAAAATGTTCTTCCACCAAAATGAACTTGTACTTTAATTCCATCTTTCTGGAAACCTTTTGAAGTACCCTAGTATATACTCCCTTTTAAAGTTTTTTTTCACTCAAGATTGTTTTTTAATTTTGCCAGAGGACATGTGCACTCACCATAGAGAGACAGAAGGAAGGAAAGTGAGAAAGCACTCCTCAAGGGGCAAACCCTTCTCTTTTTCTCCTATAAGTAGATTCCTGGGCTGTTAACAGATGTTGGCTTTTGTGAATAAAGTTGCTATGAATATTCCTTCATGAAACATTTTGTAGACAGTTGTTTTAATTTCACTTTGGTAAATACCTAAAAGTGGAATTGCTTGGTAGAGTAGGTGTACATTTAATTTGATAAGAAACTGCAGCTAGATCATTTTTGGAGGCATTTATACCAGTGACTGTTCCTATGATAATATGTAATTGTTCCAATTGCTCCATAACCTACCACACTTGATTATTTCTTTTATTTTAACCATTTGTATTGGCATTCTATCTAATTGTGGTTTTGATTTATATTTCTTTAAAAGAGTAATGATGTTGAGTATCTTTTCACATGCTTATTGACTACTTGTATATCTTCTTTCATGAAGTGTCTGTTTAAATATTTTGTCCTTTTCTATTGAGTTGTTAGAATTCATACCATTGAATTTTAGGAGTTTAAAAAATATATCTTTGAGTCCAGCAGATGGCATAATGGCTACATCGCTGGACTCCTATGTAGCTGACTGCTGTTCAAGTCCTGAACCCAGTGGCTTAAACTCGCGCTGGGCGCATGTGCGTGCATGCCCAAGATCCCAAGAGGAGACTGGAGAAGGGATCGCAGCATGGCCATCTCCCCTGGTGGGTGTGATTTCGTGCTTTCTGTCTCTCTGTTTCTGTCTTTCTGGCAAGCGCATGCGCCTTATAGCAAAAACCTCATATATATATATATGTATATATATCTTTGATGAAACTCCTTTGTCAGATACACAGTTTGCAAATACTTTCTCCCAGTCAGTGACTCATCTGTACATTTTCTTTCTCTCTTTTTTTTAAAGAATTATTTTATTTAACTTTATTTATTTATTTAATTTTGACCGGAGAGGGACAAAAGGGGTGGGGGAAGTGAGAAAGCAAGTTGCCAGGTCTGGGACTCAAACAGCAGTCGGCCATAAAGAAGTCCAGCACTGTTAACCACCACACCACCTGCCAGCCCCAACCTCTACATTTTTGTAAGGATGCCTTTTTTTTCCCCAAGGTGGTTTTATTTTTTTATTATTTTTTTATAGGACACATGCACTCACCAGAGAGAGACAATGAGAAAGAAAGTGAAAAATCATCTCCCAGTAGGGATGGCCATGCCACAATCCTTTCTCATCCACTCTCCTTCTGGGATTCTGTACATATACACATACACATGTGCACACCTAGAGTGGTTTTCATGTTGCCAGGTCTGGAACTCAAACCACAGTCCGCTTTGTGGGAGTCCAGTACCTTAACTACTACACCACCTGCTGGTCACCAATGATGCCTTTTTTTTCTGTAGAAGTTTTTGCCTTAGGGCGAGTGCTCTCAGTGGAGAGAGACACTAGACAGTGAAAAGCAAAGTGAGAAATTACCCCCCAGGGGAGATGACCACACCACAATCCCCTCCCCTCCATTCTCCCCCAGGGATCTTGGGCATCCAGCAAGTCAAGTATGTTGCTGGACTTGAACTGCAGTCGACCATGTGGGAGTCCAGCGACATAACCACTATGCCACCTCCTAGCCCCAAAGATGCCTTTATAAAAATAGACTTTATTGTTTAAGACAGTTTTAGATTTTTAGAAAAAAAAATGCCCATATAAGTTTTTCTCACATTCCCCTATTATGATTATTTTTCAATTTTTGTTATAGGACACATGTGCTCATTGGAGAGACAGAAGGTGATAAATCACCCTACAGGGGTTATGGTCATGGTCATGGTCATAGCACTATCCCTTCTTTTCTATTTTCCTCTTGAGATTGGGCGTATTCCTTCTTTTTTTTTTTTTTTTTTTTTTTTTTTTTTTTTTTTTTTTTTTTTTTTATTTGCGAGGTTTTTGCTATTGGGCGTGTGTGCTTGCCAGAAAGACAAAGAGACAGAGAGACAGAAAGCGAGAAATCACCCCCCAGAGGGCATGGGCAAGCCACAATCCCTTCTCCTCCATTTTCCTCTTAGAATCTTGGGCACGTACGCACATGCACCAGGTCGGGGACTTGAACTGGGATTGACTACATGAGAGTCCAGCGACATAGTCATTATGCCAACTGCTGGTCCCGCACCCAGTATATTCTTTTTTTTTCCTTTTCTTCTTTCTTTTCTTTTCTTTCTTTCTTTCTTTTTTCTTTTCTTTTTTCTTTTTTTTTTTTGGAGGTTTTTGCTGTAGGGCATGCGTGCACTTGCCAGAAAAACAGAGAAAGACAGAGAGACAGAAAGTGAGAAATCACCCCCCAAGAGGGATGGCCACACCGCAATCCCTTCTCCTCCATTCTCCTCTTGGGATCTTGGGCACGCATGCACATGTTCCCGGTGCGAGTTTAAGCCACCGGGTCCAGGACTTGAACCACGGTCGACCACATGGGAGTTCAGTGACATAGCCATTATGCTAACTGCTGGTTCCAACTTTTTTTTTCCCAGTGTATTTCTTAAGCTACCAGATTTGGGACTCAAATAGCAGAGTCAGCCATGTTGGATCCAGTGCTTTAATCACCTTGCCTTCTGTTGGCCTTCTCCTATCGATAACATCTTACATTAATTAATATGTCATATTCATGAAAATAAATAAACCTATATTGACAGATTATTAACTAAAATCCATTCTTTATTCATTTTTCCCTAGTTTTTTTTTCTTTTTCTTTATTTTATTTTATTTTTTTGGAGATATTTTTTTGCTATAGGGCGTGTGCGCTTGCCAGACACAGAGAGAGACATAGAGACAGAAAGCGAGAAATCAACCCCAATGGGGGATGGCCACACTGCAATCCCTTCTGCTCCATTCTCCTCTCGGGATCTTGGGCACGTACGCACACACGCCTGGCGTGAGTCTTAAGTCACCGGGTCCGGGACGCGAACCGTGGTCGAAAACGTGGGAGTCCAGCGACATAGCCATTACGTTAACTGCTGGTCCCCCTTTTTAGTTTTTACTTAAAGTTCTTTTTCTTTTCTAACATACCATGTACAATACCATATTACATTTAGTTCCATTTCTTCTTAGAATTTTCGTGGTTGTAACATGTTCTCAGATTTTTCTTTTCCTGGTTGTATTGAGTTTTGAGGACTACTTGTTAGGTCTTTTGTAGGATGTCCCCCATTAGGATTTGACTGACATTTTTCTTGTGAGTAGACTGAGCTCATAGGTTTATGAGAGGAATACAATCAAGGTATAAGTGTTACTTTCATCACATAATTTCAACATAACTTGTCACCATCAATGTTGACCTTGATTGCCTGGGCAAGGTACTATTTGTCTTTTCCCTTTCTGTACTATACTCTTTAGAAAGAAGTCACTATGGGAGCCAGCAGATGGCATAGTGGTTAAGGTGCTGGACTCCCACATGGCTGACTGTGGTTCAAGTCCTGGACCTGGCCACTTGAAAATCAAGCCAGGTGCCTGTGTGTGTGTGCCCAAAATCCTGAGAAGGGAAGTGATTGTGGTGTGGCACATGTGCTCACTGGAGACAGACAGTGAGAGGGAAAATGAGAAATCACCCCCTGGGAGGGATGGCAATAAGGGAAAAAGAAAGAAGTCACCATGACTAGCCCACACTTCAGGAGGAGGGACTTATGCTCCCTCTCTGTGAGGCCTTAGTGATGTATTTTGACAAGCTAAAGCATATAATTTTGATTAAATTTTACTTATAAAGCTTAAAAAATATTTGTAGGTATGGTGGTCTTTCTGTGTTCTAAGAAAACTTTGTTTACCCAAATCATGAAGATATTCTTTTTTTTTTTTTTTTTGGAGAGGTGTTTTTGCTATAGGGCGCGTGTGCTCGCCAGACAGACAGAGAGAGAAATAGAGACAGAAAGTGAGAAATCACCCCCCAGGGGGGGATGGTCACGCCGCAATCCCTTCTCCTCCATTCTTCTCTCGGGATCTTGGGCACGCACGCACACGCACCCAGCATGAGTTTTAAGCCACCGGGTCCGGGACGCGAACCGCGGTCGACTACATGGGAGTCCACCGACATAGCCATTACACTAACTGGTGGTTCTCCATGAAGATATTCTTAACCCCCTACGTACAGCATACACAAATGTTAATTTGAGATATTTTACAGAACTAAACATAAAAGTTAAAGCCATAAAGTTTTTAAAAGAAAATATGGTTATTATATTGAACTAATCAGTCACATTGGGACAAGTTTCCTTCTCTATTGAGTAGTGTTCTTTCTTTCTTAAATGTCTGATAAAATATACTAGAAAAACCATTCAGCTCTGGAATTTTCTTTGGGACTGTTTTTGGTAATAAATTCAAATTTTTTAGTATGTTTGAAACAGATTTTTCTGTCCATTCCAGTAAGTTATTATCAAAAAGTATATACATTTCATCCTAGTTGTCAAATCTGTTGGAATGAAGATATTTATAGTATTTTATTGTTATCCTTTTTATGTTGTAGGATCGGTAAGGACATCCTACCCTCTTTTGTTCCTGTTATTGCTAATTTATGTTCTCTCTCTTTTTTGTTCATTAGTCTAGCTAAGAGCTTATCCATTTATGTTATTTTTCTTAATTTTCTCCATTTTTCTCATTCATTGACCTCTGTTCCTCTCTTTATTTTTATTCAAGTTCTAATTACATTCGATTTACTTTACCCATAATTTTTTACATTCTTACTGCATAATCATAAGTCTTTCATTTTAGATCGTTCTTTTCTAATATAAGCATTTAAAGTTAAAACTATTTCAAGTGCTGCTTCTCTTACTTCCTACAAATTTTAAGATATTGTATTTTTATTACTATTTGGTTCAAAATATTTTCTAATTTTCTTGATGCTTTCTTCTTTGACTCATATGATATCTAGAAGTATTTAATTTCCAAGTATTTCAGTTTTTCTGACCATTTTATTGTTATTGGCTGCTTTTTAATGATAGACAACACATGCATGTGTGTGTGTGTGTGAGAGAGAGAGAGAGAGAGAGAGAGAGAGAGAGAGAGAAAGAGAGAGTGAGAGGCACCCTTGACAGTGTCTTGTCATGCCGAGATCTATTTTCCCAGCCTTCTAGTTCCTCAGGATCCTGGGCAGCCATGCATGCACCCAACCTGGCCCAGGGACCCAAACCCATGGTTGGCTATATGGATTCCAGCCTTGCAGAACATTTGCATGACCATAGTAGCTGGGATAACTTATTTAATTTCATGGTCTGAGAACATACTTTGTATGATTTCATTTCTGTCAAATTTACCTAGATATGGCTTATGGTCCAGAATACAATTTATCTTGGTAAATGTATAATATGTACTTGAAAACAAAAGTATATTCTTCTGTTCTTGTATATAAATACCATAAATATTAGTTAGGTCCAAGTGGTTGATAATGCTATTCAGACTATCTATGCCTGGGACCAGTAGCTGGCGTAATGGCTATGTCACTGGACTCCCATGTAGTTGACCACAGTTCGAGTCCCAGACCCGGTGGCTTAAACTCACGCCGGGTGCATGTGTGTGAGAGGAGAAAGATCCCGAGAGGAGAATGGAGGAGAAGGGATTGCAGCATGGTCATCCCCCCTGGGGGGTGATTTCTCACTTTCTATCTCTCTGTCTCTCTCTTTCTGGCAAGTACACGTGCCCTATAGCAAAAACCTCTCCACAAAAAAGAATAAATAAATAAATAAATAAACAGAATATCTATGCCTTTACTAATTTTTGTCTAGTTACTTTATCTGTTGCTGAGAATGGGGTATTAAAATCTCCAGCTATGGGGCCAGTAGATAGCATAGCAGTTACATCACTGGATTTCCACATGGCTGACGGCAGATCGAGTCCCAGATTTGGTGGCTTGAAACTCACACTGGGTATGTGTGGATGCATGCCCAAGATCCAGGGAGGAGAATGGAGGAGAGGAATTGTGGCATGGCCATACTCCCTGGGGAATGATTTCTCACTGACTCTGTCTCTCTCTCTCTCTCCAGTGGATGCATGCACCCTAAGGTATAAACCTCTAAAAATAAAAAAAAAATCCAGCTATATTTCCTCTTTTTATTTCTTTCAAGTTATCTTCATTTGCTTTCAAGTTCTTTTATTGTCACACATACACATTTATGAATGTTCTGTCTTCCTGATGAGGTAATCCTTTATTCATTATGAAATGTCTCCCTTTCCCTTTGGTAATATGCTTTTACTTGAAGTCCACTTTATGTGATTTAATATCAGATAGCTACTGAAGCCTTCCTATACTTATTGTTGGCATGGAATATATCCTTTTCTATTTATTTACATGCAGTCTGTCTCTATATTTAAAATATACCTCTTCTTCTAGAAAGTATATAGTAATGTGTTGCTCTTTTTATTCATTCTGACATTCTGCCATTTAATACTTAGTCCATTATCATTTAACATAATTATTGATATTTTAGATTTAGATCTCCTTTTTAATTATTTATTTTATGTTTTGCTCCCTCTGTTTTTCTCATGTTCCTCTTTTTCTACCTTCTCTTAGATTGAGTATATTGTAGATTTTCATTTTATTTACTCGATGTCTAGCTATACTTCATGTATGTCTTTTCTTCCTGCATCTTTTTAGTGTTATTCTAAGGATTACAATATATTTATAATTTTTATAATCTATTCAGAGATAATGTTGTACCACTTTATGTCAAATGTGGAAATCTTCCATATAGGTTCACCTCCTCCTAGGTTTTATGCTATAATTGTTGTATATATCTCATCTTACTGGCATTATACACGCGACAGTACAATTTTAAAATTTTTGTATTAGGGGCCTGCAGGTGGTTTGGTGGTTAAGGTAATGGACTCCTACATGGTTGACTGCAGTTTGAGTCCTGGACCTAGTGGTTTACTTTCTTGCTTTCCCTTTCTCTCTTCCTCTGTATTTCTCTGATCAAATTTTAAAATGATAATAATAACAGATGGAATTCAATAAATAAATAATTCTTTGAAAATTTCTTTTGCTTTAAACAGTAATATGTATGTGAAATCAATTAAAAGGAAAAAGTATTTTATAGAGACTCATTTCCAATGCTCTTCACTTTTTCCTGTAGATCCAAGTTCCCATATGGTATCATTTCCCTGCAGTCTAAAGAACTTCTTTCAGCATTTCTGGAAAGCAAATCTGATGGTGACTAATTACCTTGGTTATCTTTCATGTAAAAATGTCCTTTTCACCTTCATTCTTGACTTTTGCTGGTTATAAAATTGTTGATTGCTTTTTTTCAGTACTTTAAAGATAGCGTTCCACTGTCTTGGGACCTCCCTTGTATCTCGTGTAGGAAACATTCATTTGAGTTGCGGTTCCTCTGTATGCCATTTTCCTCTAGCTGTTTTAAGACCTTACCTTTTTTCTTTTTTTTTTTTTATTTGGAGAGGTTTTTTTTTCACTATAGGGCGCGTGCGCTCGCCAACCAGAGAGAGAGAGACATAGAGACAGAAAGCGAGAAATCACCCCCCAGGGGGGATGGTCACGCCGCAATCCCTTCTCCTCCATTCTCCTCTCGGGATCTTGGGCACGCACGCACACGTGCCCGGCGTGAGTTTTAAGCCACCGGGTCCGGATCGCAAACCGCGGTCGACTACGTGGGAGTCCAGCGACATAGCCATTACGCTAACTGCTGGTTCCCCCTTTTTTCTTTTTTTAACATAGAGATATTTTTGCTACAGGGCATGTGTGCTCACCAGAAAGACAGAAAGACAAAAAGTGAGAAATCACCCCCTAGGAGAGATGGCCATGCTGCAGTCCTTTTTCCTCTGTTCTCCTCTCGGGACCTTGGGCACGCACGCACATGCACCCAGCATGAATTTAAGCCACCAAGTCCAGACTTGAACCACCGTCTACTACGTGGAAGTCCAACAACTTAACAATTACACCATCTGCTGGTCCCAAGACTTTACCTATGTTTTAGTAGTTTGTTTGTAATGTGCCTAGTTGCAGTTTTCTTTGTGTTTATCTTGATTGGAATTCACTGAGCTTCCTGAATCTGTGATTTTATGTCCTTTATCAAATTTAAGGAAATCACTTCCCTAATCTTTTCAAATAATAGTTTTCTGTTTCAGTTTCTCTGCTCTCCTTCTATGACTCTGATTACAGATATTTAGATATGTTGGGTCATTGAAAAAGTCATGACGCATTTTTGCATAGAAAAATTAGAAAAAATACATCATGACTTTTCAGACAACCCAATACTTTATAAAAACTTTTCTAGATGGTGCTTGTGCTTGCCAGGGAGAGACAGAGAGAGATGGAAAGGGAAAGTAAGAAAGCCCCTCACATGGGGCATGGTCACTACACAATCCCTTCCCCTCCTTTTCTCCCCTTTGTCAGGATTTCAGGCCTCACATATGCATGCCCAGTGTGTTTTTCAAGCTGCCAGGTCCAGGACTCAAACAGTGCAATCGGCCATGTGGTATCCAGCCACCTTAAAGCACCAGGCCATGGGCTTCCCTATTTTAGATATTTTTATGTCTCATAGATTTCTGAGGCTTTCCTTCAAGTTTTTCTGAGTCTCTGTAGGCGTTCCCTCCAAGTTTTTCTCTCTGCTATTCAGAATGGGTACTTTCTATTGATTTATCTTTATGTTTTCTGGCTCTTTCTTCTGTCATTTCTATTTTGTATTTCAGTCTACCTAGGGAATTTTTATTCCTTTTTAAAAAACTTTATTTATTTTAATTTTACAGGAAAGGGGGAGAGAGAGAGAGAGAGCAAGCCACCAGGTCCAGGACTTGAATAGTGGTCGGCCATGTGGTTGTCCAGCGCCCTTAACTGCCTTGCCACCTGCCAGCCCTGGGAATTTTTATTTCCAATCGTGTATGCTTTGGTTCTATATTTTCCATTTGGTTCTTTATTATACTTTTTATTTTTCTTCTAATGTTTTCTGACTTTTCATTCATTATAAGCACATTTCCCTTTGGGTTCTTCAGCATAGCTATAACAGTTGCTTTTTTAGAAAGAATTATTTAATTTTATTTATTAATATTTTTAAATTTGCTATAGGGAACACAAACTCACCAGAGAAAGAAAGAGAGAGAGAGCCACCAGGTCTGGGATTTGAACCAGAGTTGACCATGTGGAAATCCAATGCCCCAACCACCATGCCACCTGCTGGCCCCAATAGCTGATTTTAAAATGCTTGTCTGCTAATTGCAACATCTGGGTCATCTCAGAGTTGCTCTAAGTTAATTGCCTTTTCTCTTGAGTGTTTGTCATATTTTTCTTATTTTTTTATTATCATCATAATCTTGATTATATTACATTGAATTGTATATAGCTTTACAGTGTATTACATTGCTTTTTTTGGCATGGAATTGAAGTTTATTTTGATGCAAACTATTTTGAAGTCTATGCATAATTTTTTCGTAGCATGTATTTTCCATGAACTTTTTAAATTATTATTATCATAGTCTTCTTTATATTACATTGGATTACATATAACTTTACAGTGTATTACATTGCTTTTTTAAAAGGGAATGCCATGCATGTCAGTCAATACAGAGACACTAAAATCCCCACTTCATCATTCAATATCTTTTCGTTTTTCCCAATCATTATTATTATGATTCCAATTATTTTTAACCAGACGATCACTATTTCTCATTTTGCTTATAAAAAGACTTTACCCATCATGAAATACTTCTCAGACCAATGTAGTTGAGAAAACTATACTTGTCATCATCAATAGGTAATAAGCCATATCTGTGTCCCGCTAATGTCATGCCTCTTCTCTTGCTATCTTTCTCTATCCTCTTCTCTTCAGTCCTCCCACTCCACACTGTCTTATTCTCATTAAGTATTTTCACTACTTTTATATCCTCCAATATTTCACTCTCTACCATAGAGTGCAGATAGTCAGTATATATTAAGTGGATACATACAATATCTTTCTTTCATAGCCTGGCTTACTTCAGTCAGCAATAGATCTTCCATATCTGACCATTTTTTATCAAATGCCAGGGTCTTGTTATTTTATATGGCTGAGTAGTATTCCATAGAGTGTATATGCCACACTTTTCCAATCCATTCATCAGTTTGTGGACATTTAGGTTGGTTCCATGTCTTGGCAATCGTGAATAATGCTGCAATAAACATTGATGTGCAAGCACTTTTCTGACTGAGAATTCTCCTGTCCTTTGTGTAGATACCCAGAAGTGGGATTGCTGGATCAAATGGTAGTTCTATTTGTAGATCTTTGAGGAACCTCCATATTGTTCTCCACAGTGGCTGAACCAGTTTACATTCCCACCAACAATGTAGGAGAGTTCCCTTTTCCCCACACCCCCGCCAACACTTACCACTTTTTATTCTTCATCTTTGCCATTCTGACAGGGGTTAGGTGGTATCTCATTGTGGTTTTTATCTGCATCTCCCTTATGATGAGGGATGTTGAGCATTTCCTCACATGCTTTTTGGCTGTTCGATGTCTTCCTTAGAGAGATTTTTGATCAGCTCATTTTCCCATCTTTTAGTTGGGTTAATCATTTTTTTTGCATAAGGCACTTGAGTACCCTGTGTATTCTGGTTATCAGTCCCTTGTCTGAGGCATATTTAACAAAAATATTTTCCCATTCTGAAGGTTGTCGGTTCACACTTGTAACTGTGTCCTTTGCTGCGCAGAAACTCCTTAGTCTAATATAGTCCCACTTGTCTATTTTAGGGATTATTGCCTGTGCTTTGGGGGTCTTATTTAAGAAATCTTTGCCTACTCCAATGTCTCCCAGAGTTTCCCCAGCATTTTCCACCAGTAGTTTTATTGTTTGAGGTCTTAGGTTCAGGTCTTTGATCCATTTTGAGTTGATTTTTGTTAATGGTGAAAAATGGGGGTTCGGTTTCATCTTTCTGCAGGTGGATACCCAGTTTTTCCAGCACCATTTACTAAAGAGGTTTTCCTTTTCCCATTGGATTGACTGATATCCTTTGTCAAAGATCAGTTGGCTGTAAGCTTTGGGGGTTATTTCTGGGGTCTCTATTCTATTCCATTGGTCCACCTGTCTGTTTTTGTGCCAATACCATGCTGTTTTGATGATCACAGCTTTATAGTATATCTTGGGATCAGGGAGTGATATGCCTCCTACTCCATTCTTCTTGCATAGGATTGTTTTTGCAATATGAGTTCTTTTATGATTACAGACAAATTCTATGATTGTCTTCTCTAGATCTGTGAAGAATACTCCTGGTATTTTGATTGGAATTGTATTAAACATATAGATTAATTTGGGTAGAATTGCCATTTTGATTACATTATTTCTTCCAATCCAGGAGCATGGGATGTCCTTCCACTTTTTTATGTCACTTTCAATATCTTTTTTAAGATTTTAATAGCTTTCTTTATAAAGGTCTTTGACTTCCTTAGTTAGGTTTATCCCTAGGTATCTTATACATTTTGTGGCTACAGTGAAGGGGATTCCTTTCTTCAGCTCTACTGCATTCAACTTGTTGATATATAGAAATGCTATAGATTTTTGGATGTTTATTTTGTATCCTGCAACTTTACTATATTCACTTATTACTTCAAGAAGTTTTTTCATGGAGACCTTTGGGTCTTCTAGGCATACCTTCATGTCATCTGCGAATAAAGATATTTTCAACTCTTCTTTGCCTATTCGAATGCCTTTTATATTGTTCTCTTCTCTGACTGCATTTTCTAAGACTTCCAGTACTATATGAAAGAGCAGTGGAGAAAGTGGACAGCCTTGCCTAGTACCTGTTTTTAGTGGAAAAGCTTTTAGCTTTTCCCCATTCAGTATAATGTTAACTGTAGGTTTTTCATAGATGGCTTTTATTGTGTTGAGAAATGACCCTTCTATATCAATCTTACTGAGGGTCTTAATCATAAAAGGATGTTGTATTTTATCAAATGCTTTCTCCGCATCAATTGAGATGATCATATGGTTTTTATCTTTCTTTCTGTTAATGTGGTATATTACATTTATGGTCTTGCGTATGTTGAACCACCTTTGCATCCCTGGGATAAAGCCTACCTGGTCATGATGAATAATCTTTGTTATATGTTGTTGGATGTGATTTGCGAGTATCTTGTTGAGAATTTTTGCATCTATATTCATCAATGATATTGGTCTATAGTTTTCCTTTTTTGTCATGTCCTTATCTTTTTTGGGGATGAGGATGATGGAGGCTTCATAAAATGAATTTGGAAGGTTTCCTTCCTTTTGAATCTTTAGAAATAATTTTATTAGGATAGAGGTTAACTCTTCCTTAAAAGTTTTGTAGAATTCAGAAGTGAAGCCATCTGGACCTGAGCTTTTCTTTGTTGGGAGGTTATTTATTACTGATTCAATATCCTGGCTTGTTATGGGTCTGTTCAGGTTCTCTATGTTCTCCTGATTCAATCTTGGTAGATTATACGCATCCAGGAATTTGTCCATCTCCTCCAAGTTATCTTGTTTGTTGGCATATAGTCGCTCATAGTATCTTCTAATGATATTTTGTATTTCTGCTATGTCTGTTGTAATATTGCCTGTTTCATCACATATTTGATTAATCTGGTTTCTTTCTTTCTTCTTCTTGATTAGTCTAGCCAATGGTGTGTCAATCTTGTTAATCTTTTCAAAGAACCAGCTTTTGCTTTCATTTATTTTCTGTATGGTTTGTTTATTTTCTATTTCATTTATTTCTGCTCGAACCTTTATTATTTCATCTCACCTGGCATTTTTGGGGTTTGTTTGTTGTTTTGCCAATTCCCTGAGGCATGATAATAGGTTATCTATTTGCCATCTTTCCATCATTTTCTTATGTGCACTAATTGCTATGATGGCCACACTGCAATACCTTCTCCTCCATTCTCCTCTTGGGATCTTGGGCACGCATGCACATGTGCCCGGTGTGAGTTTAAGTCACCGGGTCCGAGATTTGAACCGCGGTCAACTACATGGGAGCTCAGCAACATAGCCATTACGCTAACTGCTGGTCCCTGTGGGGTATTTTTTTAAGGTTTATTGCCATAGGGTGTGTGCATTTGCCAGAATAAGACAAAGAGAGGGAAAGTGAGAAATCATCCTCCTGTTGCCACACCAAATTCTCTTCTCTTCCATTCTCCTTTTGGGATTTTAGGTATGCAGCACATGCACCCAGTGTGATTTTGAAGTCATCAGGTCCAGCACTTGAACCACCATTGGCCATGTGGGAGTCCAACACCTAAATCACCATGCCACCTGCTAAGTCCTGGTTCCTTTTCTGTCTAACATAGGAAAGTGTTTCCTAAACTTAAATTATTAATACATTCTTCTGTATAATCATCCTTATAATTTGCCTTGTATATATAGTTTTTTTCTTCCTAGAATTGATTTTTTTTTATCATTTTAAAAGTAAACTTTAAAAAATCTTTAGAGAGATCAGACCATACCTTAGTGCCTTAAGGTGGCTGGATCCCACATAGCTGACTATGTAGTTCAAGCCCAGACTCAATGCCTTGAGGAACATACTGGGCACATATGCATGTGTGTCCAAAATACCAAAGGGAAGGAGAAATGGTAGGGAAAGGATTGTGGTGTGGCCATTCACCATGGGAGGTGCTTTTTTCACTTTCTCTCTCTCTTTCCTTCTCTGGGGGAGTACATGCACGCTTTGGCAAATTAAAAAATCTTTAGAATAGGTTTTTATTTACAGAAATTTTGTAAAGATAATATAGATAGTTCTCATATACCCTCAACCCAGTTGTACCTATTATAAGCATTTTACTTTAGTGTATTTATTAAAATCAATAAACTAATATGGATACATTGTCATGAACTATCAATAGAATCCACACTTTATATTCTCTTAGTTTTTACTTTATCTTCTTTCTGTTCTGGATCTCTTCCAGGATAAAACCTTACATTTAGTTGTTATATCTCTTTATGCTCCTCTTCGTTGTGATGATTTCTGACTTTTCTTGTTTTGAGGGTGAGTGCACTCGCTGGAGAGACAGAGGGACAGAAAATGAGAAATCAACCCCCAGGGAGGATGGCCACACCACAGTCCTTTCTCCTCCATTCTCCTCTTGGGACCTTGGGCATGCATGCAAACATACCTGGCATGAGTTTAAGCTGGAACCGCGGTCAACTACTTGTGAGTCCAGCTATATAACCATTACTCCATCTACTGGTCCCTCAAACTTATTTCTTAATATTTCAAGAATTATGTTAGCATCCTATTATATACTGCCATGTACAATGAGGAAATTAAACCTCTGAAAGGTTAAGGGACTTGCTTTTCCTCATTCTCCTCATTTAAAAAATAAGGGGATTAGAATAGTTCCTTGTTTCTCAAAAGGTGTTGTTTAGACTGCTGGTCTCGTGAAGTGCTTTTTCCACATGGGTCTGGAGTAAAATACGTTTGGAGTATGATGAGTTCTCTATCTCCTATTGGAAAACAACAGCACACCTTGGCATATCACAGGCTCTGGCAAGTCATCAATTAAGAAAGTTTCTAACTTTCCTCCATTCAGCTTCATTCAAACTTGTGTAACTACAGGACTCTTTTGGAGTTGAACATCTATTAGAATCATGGGGAACCAGTGTCTGTAGGACATACAGGGAAATGCTGGAGTGGATGATTACCCAGGGACGCATTGCTGTGACAGGAGTGAATCTGCTTAAATTATTATTTGAGAGAAGAGGATGACAACGGTCTCTGGTTTGCATCTGCCACAGTAGATGCTCAGACAATGGGTACTGAACAAGAGGTGTAATTATAAATGGATAAATTGGCCTGAAAGTGCAGCTATATATTTTGGATACAGACAATAGACAGCCTAACAACTGCAAAAGAGCAGATTATTCCCAGAAAGAAATATAAGGGGTCTTCAAAAGGTTCTTGGACAGAAACTGATTCCTGAAATAATGCAGGCTTTTAATGTGTCCCAATAACCCTCTGGCGTTGTGGGAAGATGCTTTTTCTACAGTGAACTCTTTGAGCATCTCCAAGTATTACCCATGGGCAATAGGAACTGACTCTGGTGTGCACACACAGACACCCACCCACTCCCACATCTATCTGTACATCCTGCCTGAAGTCAAACTCTTGTCTTGCAGATGTAGAAATTGTTGCTTTGGGGACCAGCAGTTGGCGTAATGGCTATGTCGCTGGACTCTCATGTAGTCGACCATGGCTCGAGTCCCAGACCCAGTGGCTTAAACTCATGCCGAGAGCATGTGCATGCGTGCCCAAGATCCCAAGAGGAGAATGGAGGAGAAGGGTTTGTGGCATGGCCATGACCCCTGGGGGTGATTTCTTACTTTTCGTCTCTGTCTCTTTCTGTCTTTCTGGTGAGCACACACGGCCTATTGCAAAAACTTCTCAAAAATAAAAAGAAGAAGAAGAAGAAGAAGAAATTGTTGCTTTGTTTCTCTAATAAAACTGGTTTTAGACCAAAAAAAAAAAAAAAAAAAAAAAAAAAAAGGGCTGATCACTCTCATAGACCATGCTAATGTTGATAGAGGGGAAGCATTCTTTTCTTTCTTCTATGTGAAGCTTGAAATGAGGGAAAGTAATTCTAGTGAAAATCATGCAAGCACTTTAATTACTATAGATAAAAAAATTCGAGAAGATTCAATCACTGTATAGAACGATAAAGTACCAACTCATTTCTTATATTGTTAAATAAACTGTGTGCAACAGACAAAAGCAGTGGTCCTTCTTTAATTCACGTACATGGTATTAACACTTAGTGTTGGGGGGGATTTGTTATGAAAATGCTGTTTTCAACATAGTATTTGGACTATGCACATGTTTTTCACCATTGTATTAAAAGTACCACTTAAATTGATATAAATTACTGAAATTAAAAAAAAAGTTATTGGAAAATATGTTATGAAAAAAACTACAGATGGACTTCAAAATCATTTGCACAAAAATAAACTCTTACTTTAATTCCATTTTACACAAACTTCTTAAAATTCTCAAAGCCATACAAGGCTTGATGGGGAGAGCATTCTAACCTCAGTCCTGATGGGTACTCTGTGGTCGATGTACCTGTGTGGCTGGACATGTAAGTTCAAGGCCATTCTTGATTGGTAGTCTTCTGGGAAAGTTTACCCAGGGACTCTGGGGTGGCATGAAGAGAGTGGTTCCACTTATGTGCCTTTCGTTGAACATAAGGCATTATTTCTGCTTGTAAATGTTAACTTTAAGTAGTTGTGCTATAAAATCATCCCTTTTCTATCTCTGAACCATGTCCTGGACAAGGCACAAGGCTTCATGGCACCGGGCGCAGAGCCTGGGCTGCTGTGTTTCTCAGCTGGGTCTTGCATTAGTACTGATTGTCGGTGAGACTGTCAGCCCAAGGCCATGTTTTTCTAATCAAGGAGACCAATTTAGCACTTTGGAAAGACTAGTCAACTGGGCCATGTCACTTTCGCCTCCTGTTAGCCATTCCGTGAATGGCTTTGCAGGCAGCCCTTGTTGCTGAAGCCCTCTACTCTCCGGCCACTTCAAGACTGCTCATTGAGGTTCAGCAATAGGCTTTCCCATTCTGGGACTGGTGAGGGAGACCTTATCTTCATGCCTTCTGGTGCCTTTCCAGCACTTTCTCTCAGGGGTGCAGGGTGGGGACAGAAAAGCCTTTCCTGATTCCCCAGGCAGGAAGAATTTGTTCTATCAGAATTTCTTTTAGGAAAGATTTCACTTTCTACCTTGTTTTAGTAAAAATTACACAAGAAATATGATACCACTACTGGTAGTTGGCATTTATTAAACCCTTACTTTACTACATGCCAAATATTGTGCTACATGCTTTCCATGCACTGACTCATTAACTTTCATAATAACCCAGGGAGAGCTGGTATTAATATTATCCATATTTTGTAGACAGTGAAACCAAGGGAAAAAGAAAAAAGAAAAAAAGATATAAATTAACTTGCTCAAAGCTACACAGCAAGGAGGTAGCAAAGGTAGGATCCCAGCCTAGTTGCTATAATCCTGGTTGTGATGCTCCTGGCTTGTGATACCACATCATATCCCCCATTCCTGTTGGTCATTTATTAATTTGCCTCTACCAGAGGTTGTGGGCTCTTTGAAGGGAAATACCATGACTGATTCATGGTAAGGCTTGGCATATAGTAGGCACCAAAGAGAGCTGGTAATCAGCGTAAGGCTGCCTGTATCAGAGAATTGTGGTTCACTCGTCAAGGGTATGGAAGAAAGTTCTCTGCAATGGGTGTTTGAAGAAACAAGTACATCTGTTTCTTACTTCCCAAGACTGGCACCCCCAAAGATAATTACTGTGGACGCTCAGCTGTTGGAACTCAGAGGCTATTCCACAGTGGCTGGGTCTGTTTCTCAAAACAAGTTTGCATTGTTTTGAAACCATGGTGCAGAGCACCCAGAGGGCAAATAGAAATTGATCCCCATACGACAGGCAGTAACTAAGACAACATGAGTGAGTGGGACAGGTTTGGGGTAGGGGGCTAAAGGGGAAGGCTGGCTAGTGCTGAGGGTATGTACATATTAGAAAGTGACCCACACCTGTGAAAGGCAGCCCAGTCAACTGAAGGAAGATCTGTTCTGGGGCTGTTCTTGACTTTTTTTAAAAAAATATTTTTAACTTTATTTGTTATTATTATTTTCCAATTTGATCAAAGAGAGAGACAGAGAGAGAGAACGGGAATGTGAGAAAGCAAGTCACCAGGTCTGGGACTTGAACCATGGTCGGCCATGTGGGAGTCCATTGCCCTCATCCACCACACCACCTGCTTGTCCCCTGTTCCTGACTTTTAACCTAATGTTTACTCCTTCTTAGACTTTATTCCTCAGGAAGCACTCCAACACAATTGAGAAGATACATACATGAAGGTGTTCATTGCGGGATTAGCTGTAGTAATGTAATATTGGCAATGAATGAACTTCCCAACAATAGGGATGGCTAATGAAATCACAGCACATCCATTCTATGGTATGAGACCATTCCTTAAGCTCATTCTGAAATCTACAACAGCCAGAGGAAAGCATGGGACAGGTCTTCTCAAAGAAGAGGTGCCATTGATTTACACTGTGATCTTGCAACTTACAACTCTTTCTGTGTAATACATGCCCAAATAAAAAGGGTGGAGGGATTTGGGGATTTCTTTTAAAAATGTCCTGATTATTACTACATTGGTTTGGCTTTTCTAAATGGAACTGTGTGTGTTTCCCTGTGTTGGAGGAATCAGCACATAATTTCTCCCCTAAGATAAATCTATTTCAATGGATTCCTACATCTACTTAAGAGTAAAAGTATACATGTGAAGAACAGAAAAATAAAACAGGTGCTAGTGCCATTTCATGTGTGATCAAGACCATGACATGTTATTAAAAACAAGCCAGAATCCTTCCATGGTACAGCTGGCTATTTATGGAGCTTTCAAAATGGATAAGGCTATAGCATCTGCTCTTCTGTTCCCATCTTTAGATGGCCATCTATCCCTCTTCTTAAGTCTTTAATTTGCAAATGGTTTTTGCCTATCAGTGAACAGAGGAGTTTCCAGAACTTTTCTCTACAAGGAACAAAAGTAAATGGGCAATCTTTCCCCAAACAGGAGATGGAAGCTTGCCCCAGGTTCTAAGCTTGAATGTCCATTGATCTTGTTGAGACACTGAAGGCAGAGAGCTTCCTAACCTCCTCAAGCGTCTACCTTTAGCGCTGATGTTAGGCTTGGCCTGGCAAATTTCAGCCTCATGCTTCCCGCCCCACCTCCAAGCCTACACCCAAGGTGTAATGGGTAAATTACACCTTCGGACTGTGTGCAGTAAAATTAGCAAAGGTTCAAAGCCTTTGGCCTTCATAAATCCTACACCCCATTTTTGCTACCATCTTCATAATTGGTACCTTTTTGGGTGCTTGACTTGGAATAGTGGCACGTAGCCTCTCACATTGCCATGTTACTTCACACCCAGAGGATAGCCATAAGTGCAAGGACCAATTGGGGTTGAGGGCTCTAGTGTTCCTGTTTCAAGATTTTACCATTGTTGGCCCTTTTTAAAAGCTGGGTTTGGACACAGAAGGGTATATTCATATGTATACCTATACCTAATCTATTTCCAGTCTGTCACTCGTTGCCCCTCATATCCAGGGCTGGTAACAAGGAAACTAATCACCTCAGAGTTGGTGACATGATTTGGACATGCCTTAATGGTGTACCCTGATACCACCAGTGTATCCACAAGCCTCAGTTGAGTAGACTCTATGTCCATCCCTGTGATGAGTATGGAGTGGTGCAGCAGTAGAGATGTGTTCTCCAGCCTGGCATGCAATTCTACCAAGTTCAAGGGTTGTCCTGGAAATAGTTCACAGACCTAGTCCACCTAGCCATGCTGCTTGCTTTGCATGGCTCTCAACTCTCCTGGCCTCGTTTTCCTGTACCAGCTTCAACTTGCCTTGCAGCTACCATTTTTACTTAAAAAAATGCCTTTGGTTGTGAAATAATCAACAAAAAGATACATAGCCATTACTCTAAAGGTGAACAAATTGCTATAAAGCAAACACTCATGTAACCACCATCAAATAAGAAAGATAACATTGCTGGCATCCCAGAAACTACACCTCCAACTCCCTGCTACAGGAAACCACTAATCTGATTTTTCCAGTAATCACTTCCTTGCTTATCTTCATAGTTTTACCAGGTAAGTATGGATCTTTAAACACTACACTTTAGCTTTGCCTATTTTTTTAACTTAATGTAAATGAAATCATACAGTATGCATTCTTTTGTGCCTGGCTTCCTTTCATTGTTTGTAAGATAGATCCAAGTTGTTGATATAGAACATTTCCATTACCTCAAAAAGCTCCCTGCTGCCCCTTTGCAGTCAAACTCCTCCCACCTTGTCCCCAGGCAAGCGCTGATCTGCTTTCTGTCACTATAGATAAGTCTTGTCTTTTTTAGAATTTCATGTAGATGTTATAACATATTAGGTTGTCGAAAAAGTGATGATGTGTTTTTCTATGCCAAAAAAACAACCCAGTAGTATGTATTCTTTTGTCCCTGGCTGCTTTTGATCATCACAATGTTTTTGTACCCACTCATGTTGTTGCATATATCAGTAGTTTGTGGTTTTTCCAATGCTGTGTAGTATTCCATAGTGTGGATATACTACATCTTGTTTATCCATTCATCTACTGATGGGGATTTGGGTTGTTTTAAAATTTTGACTATTACAAATTAAGCTGCTGTGAACATTTGTGTGCAAGTCTCTCTGTGAACAGAAATGTTTTCATTTCTCTTGGTTAACACTTAGCAATGGACTTGCTGGACTGTATGGTTAGCATGTGGTAAACTGTATAAGAAATTGCCAAAGGATTTTCTAAAGCTGTTATACCATTTTGCATTCCCATAATGGAAAGTTTAAGAGATCCAGTTGCTCCACGGTCTTGCCAATACTTGTTATTATCTAGCTTTGAATGGCTACTACTTTAGTGGATATGAAGTGATATCTCTTTGTTTTAATTTGTATTTCTCTGATAACAAATGATGATGTGTATGTTTTTATGTGTTTATTGGCCATTTATATATCTTCTTTTATGAAGTGTTGATTTTGATCATTTGCTTTTTTTATGTATGCATGATGAAGGAAAGTACAACTTTATTGCAAAGCACAAAGCAAGGAGGGCAGGCAGCTCATGCTGAAAAGGCCCGGTCTCCCTGAGATGTTCCCCACATGCGTTTTTAAGGGCAAAATTAGGGGCAGAGGTCCTAGGCACATGATCAGTTCGATGATTGTTTCAAGAGGGTGTGATCGTCTTGTGGACATTTGCTCATTTTTAAAGTTGGGTTACTTGTCTTTTTATTAATTGTAGGTATAATTTATTATCCTATATCTACGACTTTTTTCAGTTACATAGTTTGAAAATTTACCATTTCATTTTCTTAGTGATTCTCTCAAATGGTAAAATTTGATGGACTTCAGGAATATCATTTTTATATGGTTTATACTTTTTGTGTACTATGAAGAAAATGTTTGCCTATCCCAAATTTGCAAATGGTTTCCCCAATTTTTTTATAAAATGTTTAAGTTTTAGCTTTCATGTTTAGATTTATTAACCAGTCCAAGTTAATACATGTATATGGTATGTGAGGTTCATTTTTTCCATATGAATATTCAGTTGTAATTGCACATTTTTTATAAAGTTGAAATTAATTGGCCATGTATATGTGAAGCTATTTCTGGACTTACTATTCTTTTCTGTTGATCTGTTTATATTTACACCAATAGCACATTTCCCTGATTATTTAATCTTTTTCATTTTGATTTCTGGTTTACATATATTTGATATACATATTTGTGGGGTATGGATTTTTCAAAGCATGCATACAGTATGTACTAATCAAATCAAGGATATACACATATTCATCTTTAACATTGGCTATTGCATTATAGTGTACACATTTAATAATAGTTCTAATAGTTTTTTCTAATAGTTCTAATGGTTCTTGGGATGGGAATAAGTATTGAAATGTCTTTCTTTTTTCTTTTTTCTTCAGTTTTTGCTAAAGGATGTGTGCATTCTCCAGGAATAGGCAGAGAGAGAGAGAGAGAGAGAGAGAGAGGGAGAGAGAAAGTGAAAAATCACCCTCCAGGGGGTATGGCCATATCACAATCCCATCTCCTTCATGCTTCTCTTGGGATTCTGGGCATGCATGCACACACACCTGGTGAGCTCCCCAAGCTACTGGGTCTGGCACTCAAACTGTGCAGTCAGCCATGTGGGATCCAGCCTTCCCAACCACTACACCACTGGCTGGATGAATTACCTATTATTTTTTTACTCTGCAGTGGTACACCATTCCATAACCTCTTCCCTTTACATGCATTTTTATGTCTGTTAAAATAATTGTTCCCAACCCCTCCCACATTTTCTGGTATTTCTCTATTTCAATGCTTTTGAGACCTTCAGTTCTTCTACCATGGAATGTAGGCATTCAGTATATGTTAAATGGGAATGCATAGTAAAGACAAATGTCTTTCATAGTTTTGATTATTTCACTTAACATTATATCTTCTAGTTCATCCACTGTATTGAAAATGACAGGATTTCATTCTTTATAGCTGAGTAGTATTCCTATGTCTATTTCTGCCACATTTTCTCAGTGCATTCATCAGTTATTAAGAGTCTCAGGTTGATTCTATGACTTTGCTACTGTGAATAATGTTGCAATAAACATGGATGTACTGGTATTTCTCCAACTGAGTGATTAATGAGTCTTTAAGTCAGTCAGCATAACTCTTACAATTTTGCTCTATTCTTCTTTAACTTTTATTCATAAATTGACATTTTTATACAGTTCTATGAATTTTAACACAGGGATAGATAGGTTGGTGTAACAACCACAAAAAAATCATGATACAGAACAATTCCATCTAGAGGCAACCTAGTAGGACAGAAAAATGTTTAAACAATAACTATTTTGTTCTATCCTGATATCACAGGAAAAAAAAATCATGGCCCCGCCACAATACCAGCAAAGGCTAAATGGAGAACCTAGACTTCCACCCTTGCCAGGCTGTAAGGAGGATCTAATGACACGGCCAGTACAGTGTAAATGAAGGATGGGTAGAGAGCTAATACTTTCATTCCCTCCAGCCAGTAGCAAGGCACCTCCTACCCCTGTAGTGTCAGTGGAGACCACTTGGGGAGCCTGTATTTCCTTTATCACAAGGCAGTAATAAGACATTCCACAGGCTCCTTGCTGAAATGATGTCAGAGTAGACCTAATGGAAATTCAGGATATTCACAATTCCACCACACCTCACTGGGGTATAAGTATAGGCAACTTGGGAAGCAGTAACAAGATACTACTACCACTTACAGCTGGAAAAGTATTGGTGGAAGCCTAGAAGGGAGCTGGAACTTCCACCTCTACCCAGCAATAATAAGAAGCCCTCAGATGTCAGATGTCAACAGAGTAAGGAACCTGAACTGTTGTCCCCATCTGGCAATAAAGAGGTGGTACTTCATCCCCTCTTCCTCTGTTGCATTGAAAGCAAAATAAACTACAAAAAATGTAATAAAAATGTAATAAAATAAAACAAAAAGTGTAGTTAATACCCAGAGTTCCATAACATAATACCCAAAATATTGAGGTTTCAATATAAAATCACTCATCATACCAGGAAACAAGAAAATCTCAGACTGAATAAAAAAATAAGTTGATGTCAACACAAGATAAGAGATATGAGAGCTCTTCAAAGAGTTAATAAAAATATATATTATGAAAAAAGTATTCATGGATTTAAAAAATGTTTTGCACCAAAATAAACTCACTCTTTAATTTCATTATTGCATAGATTTTTGAAGTTCCTACATATGAGAATCATCTGACACAAATTTAAAGCACCCATCACAAAAATACTTTAATCAGCAATTACAAACATCTTTGAAACAAATTTTTATGTAACACTTTAACAAGGAAATAGAAAGTCTCAGAAAAGAAATAGAAAATATCAAGAAGAACAAAACGGATATTTTGAAACTAAAAAATACAATAATCAAAATAAAGAGCTCAATAGAGGACCAGCAGATGGTGTAATGATTGTGTTGCTGGAGTCCGATGCAGTTGACCATAGTTTAAGTTCTGAACTCCACAGCTTAAAACTTGCACTGGGTGCGTGTGCATGTGTGCTCAAAATCCCAAGAGGAAAATTGAGCAGAAGGGATTGCAGCATGGCTATTCCCTCTGTGGGGTAATTTCTCACTTTTTGTCTCTCTGTCTCTGTCTTTTTGGCAAGTGCACATGCCCTATAGCAAAAATCTCTCTCAGTATATAGGTTGAGCAGGAGAATGAAAGAATGGAAATAAGAATCATTGAACTTGAAAATGCAATGGATTTCACCCCATTTAAGAAATAGAGAAAAAAATAGACTGAAGGAAATAAATGAACACAGAGGAGCCAGCAGGTGGTGTGGTGCTTAAGGTGCTGGACTTCCACGTAGCTGACAGTGGCTTGAGTCCTGGACCTGATGGCTTGCTTTCTCAGCTCTCTCTCTCTCTCTCTCTCTCTCTCTCTCTCTCTCTCTGGTGAGCACACATACTTGACAGCATTGTTTTTTAAAAATAATAAAGTTAAGTAATTCCTTTTTTAAAAAATGAGCAGAGCCTCAGAGGCCTGTGTAAGGATACAAAAAAAAAACCCCTATTATTTGTATTATAGGAGTGTCTGGAGGAAAGGAGAAAAAGGGAGGACTGTAAAAGTACTTGAAGAAATAATGGCTGAAAACTCTCAAAATTTGGCAAAAGGTATAAATCTGCCAAGAAGCTACACAAACTCCAAATGGTAGAAACCCAGAGAAATCTATGCCAAGACATAATTAAACTTCTGAAAACCATAGACAAAGTAAACATTTTGAAAGCACTGAAAGAGAAATGACACATTAATTATAGGAGGAAGCCAATAAGAATAACAGTGGAGGGCCAGCAGGTAACATAGTGGTTAAGGCGCTGGACTCTCACATGGCTGACCATGGTTCGAGTCCTGGATCTGGTGACTTGCTTTCTCATTCTCTCCTCTCTCTCTCTCTCTCACTCATAAACTGAAAATAATAATAATAAAATTAAATAAATCTATTAAAAAAACTTTAAAAAAAGAATAACAGTGGATTTCTCAGAAAAAAATTCTCAAAAGAGGTCAGAAGGAAGTTGCGCAACATTTTTCAAGTGCTGAAAAGAAATAACTGCCAATCTGGAATACTGCATCCAGTAAAATTCTCCTTCAGAAATAAAGGGGAAGTCAAGACATACTCAGATGAAGAAAAACTAAGGTTTTTTTGTTCTTGTCACTAGCAAACCTATATTTAAAGGATGGCTAAAAGTTTTCTAAACAAAAGCAAAATGATTAAAGAAGGAATTTTAGATATCAGGAAAGAAAATATATAGAGAAAATACAGTAGATTCTCCTCTCCACTTTTATTTTATTTTATTTTTATTCATTTATTTTTAGAGAGATTTTTGCTAAATGGCACGTGCACTCACCAGAGAGACAGAAAGACAGAAAGTGAGACATTATCCCCCAGGGTGGAGGGCCATGCCTCAATCACTTCTTTTCCATTCTCCCCCCAGTCTCTTGGGCCGGCACACACACACACACACACACACACACACACACACACACACACACACCTGGCATGATTTTGAAGCCACTGAGTCCGGGACTCAAACTGCTGTTGACCATGTGAGAGTACAACAATGTAACCGCTATGCCATCTGCTGGCCTCAAAAACTATAATGAGTTATGTTTCAAATATTTCAGAAGGCTAAAATTAAAGAAAAATACTGGGACTGGCTTCTTGATGCAGCAGTATTGCACTCTCAAGAGAAGCCAGATCCCTGAATAACCCTATATATATATATATCAAGGAAATTGAATCCTAGGCACTCATGTATGTCCAGCATGTTGGGGATTCAAATTACAGTCATCATATGGGATCCAGCTTCTCTTCAGCAGCTCAATATCTCTATGCCATGAAGCCAGTCCTGTACTCTTTCCTTAAAGTCTACATTTTGTGATGTAAAGAGCATTATCATCTTCCTTATGCTTATTGTTTGTATGGCATTTATGTTTCATCCTTTTATTTCCAGTTTGTGCCTTTATATTTAAAGTATGTATTATAGATAAAATACCATCGAATATTCCATTTTAATCTGATGTTATGATTTCTTTTTTTTTAAATGTCAGTGGGTGTATGCATGTGCATGAGGGGAGAGGGGGTGGTCATGCTTCAATCCTTTCTTCTCAAGTTATTCATCTTGTTAGGATCCTGGGCACCTGAACACACACTTGACTTGTTTTCTTTTCAAGCCTCTAGGGCCAGGATTTGAACCCCAGTTGGCCACATGGGATCTGGCTTCCTTTGCATAGTGTTTAGCTATTGCACTGTGGGGGCAGTCCAGCTATCTTTTCATTGAAGTGTTCAGTTCATTTACACTTAATATAGTCAATTGATATTGTTATATTTAGGTCTACCATTTTTGAAGAGACAGGACCTCTATATGTTGTCCAGACTGGCCTACCTGTGATCTTCCTGCCTCTGCCTCCTGAGTAGGGGGACATATAGGGACCTGCTACCATGCCTGGCAAGGTGTACCATCTTAATGTTTGTTTTCTTTCTTTTTTTAATCTTTAATTTACCCCCCCCCTTCTCTCCTTTGCTCTGTATCTGCTTCTTTGGGTTTTTTTTTTTTTTTGAGAGATTTTTGCTATAGGGCAGGTGCACTCACTGGAGAGACAAAAAGAGACAGAGGGACAGAAAGCAAGAAATCACCCACCCCTTCCCCAGGGAGGTTTGCCACACCAGAATACCTTCTCCTCCATTAACCTCCTAGGATCTTGGGCACACATGCACATGTGCCCGGCATAAGTTTCAAGCCACTGGGCCTGGGACTCAAACCACAGTCAGCCATATGGAAGTCCAGTGACATAACAGCTATGCCATCTGCTGGTCCCTCTTTGTTTAATAATTTTTTTTAAAAAATTCACTTTCTTAACTATAACTTTTAAATTATTTTAGTGGATTTTTTTAGGGCTAATAATGTGCGTCCTTAGCTTATCAGTCTGTTTAGAGTCAGTATTTTACCACTTCCAACCTGAGAAACAGAGAGACAGAAAGTGAGAAATCACTCCAGGGGAGATGGCCATGCCACAATCCCTTCTCCTACATTCTCCTCTCAGGAATTTGGGCACACATGCACATGCATCCAGCACGAGTTTCAAGATGCCATGTCCAGGACTCAAACCACGGTTGACCATATGGGAGTCCAGCGATGTAACTATTGTGACATCTGCTGGTCCCTCAACTTCCTGCATCACACTTGCAAGTTTTCAATTTTTTGACACTTTTCACTTAACTATTACACAAAGCAACACCATAAAAGAAAGAGTAATTCCACTTACCAGCCACACTGTGTTCTTTGTGCTATTATTGTCATATCCTTTACTTCTACATATATTAAAAATCCTGTCTTATAAATGCTAGAGTATTTTTTTAGTCAGCTTTCTTTAAGAAAACTATGAGAAGCAACATGAAAAACTAAAATGATCTTCATGATTATCTATTTGTTTACCATTTATAGCACTCTTTTACCTTCCCCTAGTTCTAAGTTTCCATGTGGTACCATTTCTTTTTTAGTGGTGTAGGTTTACCTTCAAAGAATTCTCTCAGTATTTGTTTATGTTTAAAATCTCTTTATTACACTCTTATTTTTAAGTTTATTAATTTATTTATTTTATGAGAGATAGAAAGATAGACATCCTCAGCAGAGTGTCATGCTGCAATCCTCCCCACCTCCCAGCCTTCCCAGTCATTCAGGATCACAGTGATGCATATTCATGTTCAACATGCACAGGTTGACCTGGAAACCAAACCCTGATCTTCCATATGGCTTCCAGCATTGCAAAATGGTGTGCTACTGCTGCATCACCACAGTAGGGACTTTACCCTTCTTTTTATAGGCCATTTTGCTGGACATACAATTCTGGGCTGACAAGGTATTTTCTTGCTTGTTTGCTCATTTTGACAGTACTTAAAGATCTCATTCCACTATCTTCTTGCTTGCATTGCTTCTGAAGAGAAGCTAGGTCACCACTGGTATTGTTATTCCTGTGTATGTAATGTGTACTTTCTTCTTCTGGTTTCTTCCAAGAGTTTCTGTTATTTTTGGTTTTCAGTTTTTTGACTATGATGTGGTTAAATATTATTTCCTTTGTACTTATTTTGCTTCAGGTTCACTGAGCTTCTTGGTTTTGTAAGTCAAAAAAAATTTTTTTATCAAACTTTGAAAAATCTTGGCCATTTTTTCTTACAGCATTTTCTACTTCATTCTTACTTTTTCTCCTTCTGAGATTGTAATGGCGTACATGTCATGTTATCTGATATCTCAGAAGTCCCTGCAGCTGTGTTCATTTTTTAAAATTTTTGTCTGTCTGTTTTTAAATTGGATAAATTTTATTAACCTATCTTCAGAGTTACTGAGTCTGTCTTCTGCCTTTTTCAAACTGCTATTAAGTGCAGCCAGTGGATTAATCATTTCAGTTATTGTTCTTTTAGTCTAGAGTACATTTGGTTCTTTTGAGTAGTTGCCATTTCTCTGCTTAGATTCCCTATCTATTCATTCATCAATAGCATATTTGCTTTTTATTGTTAGAATATATTCTTCATAGCTGCTTTAAAGTCGATCTGCTAAAACAAACATCTGGACCATCTCAGAGTTTATTTCAGTTGACTGCTAGTATCACACTTTTGTGATTCCTTGAATTTTCAGTAATTTTTATTGTATACTTGCCATCACAGATAATATCTTTCCTTGCCTATTTATAGCCCAGACTGAGACAGAGACTTGTAGGAGAATGCACATGGACTCACATGTCGAATTATGTTCCACTCAAATTCATGTATTGAATTTCTAACCCCCAATTACAGAATCTTTCCATATTTAGAGACAGAGTCTCAACAGAATTAACTAAATTAAAATGAGGTCATTATGATGGGTCCTAATCCAATAAGACTGATGATCTAATAAGAAGAGAAATGTTGGGTGCGAAGATACATGTCTAAGGAAAATAATGTGAAGCGATATAAGGAGAAGATGGCCATCTACAAGCCAAGGACAGAGGACTGGAACAGATCCTTTCCTCATAGCCCTAAAGGACCAAACCTGTCAGCACCTTGACTTGGATTTTTAGCTTCCAGAACTGTGAAAGAGTACATTTCTGTTGTTTAAGTCAACCAGTTTGCAATATTTTGTTATGAGACTTGGACTTTTGCTGCTTCCTCCCACTTATAGTTCCCTCCTCTCTAGGACCCTGTCCCAAAGATCACAGCCACTGTAGTTTCCCCAAACTTTGACCTCTGCCTTTCACCTCATTTGGAACATCAAGCTCTGTTTGGATTCTAGCTCACTGCACTACAGTTGGGAAATTTCCCCATGGAGAGAATTAGAGCAATTGTGGAATTTATCTCCTGATCTCAAGGACTGCAATCTTTGTGTTATTTGTTGCATAAAACCTTAATTTTAATTTCTAACAACTATGAGTAATTTCCTTGTATAATTTGTCCAGCATTATGGTTATTTACTATGGGAAGGTTATTCTGGTACCAATTATTCCATTCTGAAAATGGAAGTTCCCCATTTTTTTTATTTTAAAATTATCATTATTGTTTTTTTAAACATTCGATCACAATACATCATTTGACTTGTAAAGAGAATTTACCAAACATGAAATACATCTCAGACCACTCTATACACATGTTATCATCAACAGGTAATAAGCTATTTCTGTGTCCAACATATGTCTTGCCTCTCTTTTTTCTCCCTGTTTTCCTTCTTTATGCTCTTACCTTCTCCCACCTTCCTTCCACACTGTCTCCAGCATCCATAACTATTTTCACTGTGTTTATGTCCTCCAATCTTTCAGTCTCTACCATACAGTGCAGACAATCAATATATGTTAAGTGAAGACATACAATATCTTTCTTTCATAGCCTGGCTTGCTTCACTCAGCAAAAAATCTTCCATATTCGACCATTTTCAATCAAATACCAGGGTCTTGTTTTTTTTTATTTTTTTTTATGGCAGAATAGTATTCCATGGAGTGTATGTGCCACATTTTTTCAATCCATTCATCTGTTTGTGAACATTTTTAAGTTAGTTCCATGTCTTGACAATAATACTGCAACAAACATTGTTGTACAAGTGCTTTTCTGATTGAGCATTCTCCTGTCCTTTGGGTAGATACCCAGAAATGGGATTTCTGGATCATATGGTAGTTCTATTTTTAGGTCTTTGAGGAATCTCTGTATTGTTTTCCACAGTGGCTAGACCAATTTACATTCCCCCGAACAGTGTAGGAGAGTTCCCCTTTCACTACAACCCTGCCAACACTTAACATTTTTTGTACTTTAATCTTTGCCATTCTGATTGGGGTTAGGTGGTATCTCATTGTGTTTTTAATCTGCAACTCCCTTATGATGAGGGATGTTGAGCATTTCCTCATATGCTTTTTGGCTGTTTGTTGTGTTTCTTCGAGAGATTTTTGTTCAGCTCATTTCCCATCTTTTTTATCTTGTTTGTTTGTTTCTTTTTTTATTTTTTCATTTCATTTTCTTTTATACATTCAATCACATTATTATTTGGCTTACAAAATAGATATTTTAATAGGTAAACATTTCTCCCTAGTACAGTTGATAAAACTACAAAATATCTTCAACAGATAATACCACATTTCTTTGTGCCATCAATGCTTTGCCTCCCTATTTTTCTTCTAAATGTCCTTCCTCAGACCCTCCTCTTTCACACACACTATATCTGGTATTTACATCTATATACCGTGTTTCTTTTTTTAAAAAGAATTATTTTACTTAACTCTATTTGTTTATTCATTTATTTTAATTTGATCAGAGAGGGACAGAAAGAGAGAGGGAGAGAGAGAGAGAGAGAGAAAGCAAGCCACCATGTCTAGGATTCAAACTTTGGTCAGCCATGTGGGAGTCCAGTGCCCTTAACCACCACACCAACTGCTGGCCCCATTCCCATATTTTAATTGAGTTAATCATTCCTTTTCAGGCAAGCTGCTTGTGTTCCCTGTGTATTCTGGTTACCAGTCTCTTATATGAGGCATAGTTTACAAAAATATTCTCCCATTCTGAGGGTTGTTGATTCACACTAATTATTATGTCTTTTGCTATGCAGAAACTTTTTAATCTGATGTAATCCCACTTGTCTACTTTGGGAATTATTGCCTGTACTTTGGGAGTCTTATTTAAGAAGTCTTTTCTACCCCAATGTCTCCCACAGTTTCCCCAGTGTTTTCCACCAGTAGTTTTTTTTTTTTTTGGGGGGGGGGAGGGGAGAGGTTTTTGCTATAGGGCGCATGTGCTTGCCAGAAAGACAGAGAGAGACAGAGAGACAGAAAGCAAGAAGTCATCCCCCCAGGGGGCATGGCCACACCGCAATCCCTTCTCCTTCATTCTCCTCTTGGGATCTTGGGCACACACACGGGCCCAGCGTGAGTTTAAGCCACAAGTTCCTGGACTCGAATTGTGGTCAACTACTTGGGAGTCCAGTGACATAACCATTGTGCCAACTGCTGGTCCCTCCATCAGTAGTTTTATAGTTTGAGATCTTAGGTTCAGATCTTCAGTCCATTTTTAGTTGATTTTTGTTAATGGTGAAAGATGAGGATCCAGTTTCATCTTTCTGCAGGTGGATACCTAGTTTTCCCAACACCATTTGCTAAGAGGTTTTCCTTTATTCCTCTGCATTGATTGGTATCCTTTGTCAAAAATCAATTGGCTGTATGTTTTGGAGTTTATTTCTAGGGTCTCTTTTCTATCCCATTGGCCCACCTGTCTGTATTTGTGCCAATACCATGCTGTTTTATCACAGCTTTATGGTACATTTTAGGGTCAGAGAGTGAGATGTTGCCCACTCCACTCTTCTTGTGCAGGATTGCTTTGGCAATAGGAGGTATTTTATGATTCCAGACAAATTCTATGATTGTCTTTTCTAGATCTGTGAAGAATGTCTCTGGTAATTTGATTGGAATTGCATTAAACATGGGATGTCCTTTCACCTTTATTGTGCCATTTTCAATATCTTTTCAAAGATTTTCTTCGTTTTCTTTACAAAGCTCTTTGAATTCCTTAGTTAGGTTTATCCCTAGGTATCTGACACATTTTGTGGCTATGGTAAAAGTGATTCTTCATTTCTACCTCGTTTAACTTGTTCATGAAATGCTATAGATTTTTAGATGTTGATTTTGTATTCTATCACCAACTAATGTTGGGATGGGGAAGGGATGGGCACAAGGCCATCTCAAAGTCCCAAGAAACATACCTGAGAGTTCAAAGGCAAGTGCGGAAGGGGTTGAACCATGGATCTTAGCTACAAAACCTTCCAGCCTCAGGGGGCCTGCCATTTGGCAAGATTCTTCACTGGAACAAGTGTCCATATAGGGTGGGGAGAGGCACAATGTCATCTCAAAGTCCCAAGCAACACACCTGAGAATTCAAAGGTGAGTAGGGGAGAGGATGAACCATGGGTCTCATCCATAAAGCTTTTCAGCTGCAGGTGGCCTGCCATACAGCAAGGCCCTTCACTGGAACATGTGTCCGAATCTCCCCATATTTTTTATCTATAACCCCACAAACTTTTCCCAGTACCATTGCATCATTTCAAAGTAAATCCCAAGTATCACATAATTTAATCATAGTTGCTTTTGATATTTTATTGTTGTTTTCTATTTCAGCAACTTTACTATGATGTGCCTGTGTTTTTCTCTAAATTTATCCTTGTTGAGGTTCATAGGCCTCTTGAATATGTGGATTGATACTTTTTATCAGTTTGAATAATGCTTAACCACTAGCTCTTCAAATATTTCTTCTGCTACCATGTTCTCTCTTCTTTCTTTCCTCCTTGGGTGCCAATTGCACATAGGTAAGACCTTCTCATTATATCCTTTATGTCTCTTAGTTGCTCCTTCATGTTTTATGTTTAATTGTTTCTATTCTGGATGTTTTCTTCTGACCTATTTTCCATTTCACTTTTATTTCTTTAGTTGTAAGCTATCTGTTGTTATATCTATCTATCAAGTTTATTGTTTTTCTTATTATATTTTTTGTTGTAATGTTTCTACTTAACTCTATTTTTATGTTTTCTATTTCTCTTGACCAAAGAGAAATGTTGCACTCACCTTTCTGCTGTATTATATCTTACCCCTATAATCTTTATTATCTTTTAATATTTTCAATATTTTACAGACATTTAAAAAATGTTTTGACTAGAATTTTTATTGCTCTTTAGTGGGAAAGATAGTCTTCCATTATCAGAAGTGGAAGCCTCAACTTCTCAACTCTGATTTCTCCATCATGGTCACGTAGCCATGAACCAGGGATTAATGTATCCTCTACATTAATTTATTTTTCATTGTTTATTTATCACTATAATGGGAACTCTTTGAATGAAAGCTCAGGTTCCAATTTATCTTTACATCCTCAACACTTAGCATAGTTCCTGGATCATGAGAGAAACTCAAGAGATGCTATTCAAATGAATGGAATAGAATATTCTTTTTAGAAGAAAAGAGACTTGTGTTGGCTCTCAAAGGATGACTGGGATTGTGGAGAGAACAGGAAAGGATATATTCTAGAGTCTCAAGAGGGATTGTTGGATTCTCTGAGTTCTTAGTTGTAAGCAACAGAAACTAGCTCTGGAAGGATATTGGGTAGCTTACAAAATTGATGGAAGGATTAGAGATTCAGTCTTGGTGGCCATATAACCATATCCACAGGCAAAATCATGGTACAGACTTAGTATCATGAGAACACCTTTGTTGCACTATGAAGGAGTAGACTCTGTAGCTTCTTTACGAACATCACCATAGCTGGCCTCTGGTATAGCTGCATCAGGAAATAGAATGCTGAGGCATATCCTCTACTGGTCTTGCTTCTCTTTAGCAC
Source organism: Tupaia tana (assembly GCA_026018925.1). Classification (NCBI taxonomy): domain Eukaryota; kingdom Metazoa; phylum Chordata; class Mammalia; order Scandentia; family Tupaiidae; genus Tupaia; species Tupaia tana. Next base: position 5,127,389 of record JAKSZU010000009.1, on the reverse strand, counting down.
TGACATGAAATCTGATTGCCTGAGCCTATGTCATGTACTGTATCCTAGCTTCAAAAGGAATATAGAAAAATGAGTAACTGATGCTTTCAGCTTCCTCAAACCTTGCAAGAAAGTAATGATACTTGACAGCTAAAAAGTGATAGATGTCCACCCCAGGTCCAGAGCAGGATTCTGTGACATTGGTACAAACTGTCCCATATATGCCTCTCTGGCCAGCAGAAAAGAGCTAAGCATTGACTTGTATAAAAGTGAAATGGAAAATAGGTCAGAAGAAAACAAAAGACACTCACACCCATGTGCTCACTTGCCATGCAGTAAAGATCCTTCCCCTTGTAGTATGGAGATCGTGTGAAGAGGCTGTCCTCTTGGGTTCCCTCTCCAGTTGTCTCGCTCCACTACATCTTGGGGAGCCTCTTGGTACCAAGAAACCATTCCTTCAGACTTCATACAGAGCTTTTTGCTTAGATCATGAATCTCATTCCACTTCTTTGCTCTTGTGCCTTTGAGCAAATGCAATGGCTTCCTAGGGCTTCTCTCTAATATCAATGCCTGAATCCAGGAGCTTCTCTTATTTATACAATGTCAATTTCTAACTCTACAAGCAGAGCTCTTGTCTTTTGTGAAGCTTTACAGGACTGCAGAGTAGGGCACACAGTCAGAAATCCTCTGCCCCTTCCATAGTGAATTCCTTCAGCCAACTCTAGGGCTTTTGTGTTTACTGTGATGTTTATGTCATTATTTGATTTCTTGTCATTCAGAATCTTCATTAATATACATTTATGCCTCCCTGTGGAAATAAAGGAGCTTGTTCTCTGAGTATGTGCTCACATTTCTTTATTTAGCCTGGCACCTGCCTTCTTCCCCAGCATGTTAGTTTAGCATCTGTGCTGTTCCCTTGCAAATCTCCAGAGCTTACAATTCTTAGAGAAAAATTATTTATTTCTCTCTAGGAAGATTTTTCTCTTTCTCTTGAACTATCCTTAAGGGTCAAGCTCTTGTGTCACAGGCGGGTGAGCTTCATCACCAACTCCAGCAGGTGGGGCCTCTGCACATCCCCATTCAGTACCTCTCAGTGAACAGAACATCCCAGGACAGAGGAACTGCTGCTTTCATGAACCCTTTTATGTGAAGCCCAGAAAGGTTCCAAGGATGACTCATTTGCAAGGGCTCCTATCACCTGCACTGGGCAGCAAGAGGGTTTAAGCCAGCTGGGTTCCAGGCCAGCTCTGCACAAGAGGGAGGTGTCAATGGACTTTTCCTGGATAGTTGCTGCTCATAAGGCTCCAAGAGAACTGGCCCTCAAATTTTAGGAGTTAAGAGGAAGGAATGAGGTTGTCCGTAAATAGCCCTCACTAACTGGGTCCTGAGCCAGGGGATTTCCTAGATGGATTACTGGCCTGCTAGCTGGGTGATGAGCAGTTGGGCCATTCCTTACAGACATCCACAGGGGGCTGGGAAAAGTCAGTCTGGCCACTTGTTCCAGACTTTATCTCTGGAAGCAACTCAGAGAAGAAAACACTGGGTGACTGTGTCAAGCCAGGCTACAGAGTCAACCAGACTTGCAGTTACATCCTGGATTCATCAGTTATGCACCTTTCAGCTATGAACAGGTTGCCTTTGCCTTTCTTATCATAAGACTCAATCGCCTCATCTGGAAAATGAAAGAGCTCAATTAGACAGTGTCCTCCAAGTACCTCGGGCAGAGCCTGGTTTATAATTGGTGCTCAGTAATCAAGATCCATTGTTATAAAAGTATCACTGCCCTTGGAGACTGGAATTTGAGCCCCAACTCTAACCCCGAGTACCTCAGTGATGATGGGCAAATCACTTCCCCTTTCTTTGCCTCAGTGGTAAAATGAGGTACATGCTCTGCTTTCCTTCTTAGAACTCAATGAGTTGCAAATGGGATAAGGAACATGGAAGAGGTTTAATTCCTGTCAAGTACTGCCCCAGTGGGAGAAAGGATTGCCCTAGGATTAAGCAGAAAGATAATTGGAGTCAATGGAAAGAAGGATGCAGCCATAATAAGCCAAGGTGGCAAAATGGTCACAACTAAAGTAAATACAATCCCATCGTGCTGGCTCAGAGGACACTAAGGGAGAAGTGCCAAGAAGTCAACTTGATTTTGTCTTGGACAATTATCCCTGTCCTCTCCCAGAAAGTGCATATTACCTCTGCACCTACCCCCAGGTACAAGAACATTGACAGGCTGGGCTAGCAGAGAGGAGCATGCACACTGCCCCCTGCTTCCTAGTCATGCAGCCTATGATAAAGCAGAATGCCTTCCAGCGTTATTTTTTCCTCTACAAATTTGGGCTCATGCCACCCACCACTCTCTGTGGATGGGGCTTAAGCTGTAGTGTGAATATGGAAGTGCTTTTGAGGCTATAGAGCACTAAAAGAAGGTAAGGATTTGTTTTTATTATGTACCTCCACAATCACCGTAAAACATAAATGGGAAGTCAACTTAAGCCCAGCTAGTTTTTCATACACATAGCCCTGATGTACCCTCTTTCTACAGGAATGTTTCTTCTGTGTTTCAGGCCTGGAAAATGGAATTCACACCTATGAGGGAGGTGTAGGTGTATGTGAGTGTGCATGTGTGTTAGTATGCTGAGGCTGCCGAAACCAAGTACCACAAACAGAGTGATGACTTAAATAACAGAAATGTGCCATCTGACAATTCTTGGGGCTGGAAGTTTGACATCAAAGTGTCATTAGGCTTGATTCCTTCTGAAGTCTGCAAGTGATAACCTGCTCCATGCTGCTCTTAGCTTTTGATAGTTTTCTGGCAATTTCTGGCATTTCTTGCCTTTCAGAAGCATCGCCCCAATCTCTGCCTTCATTTTTCACATGATGTTCTGTTTGGAAGGAAAGATGCAGCCATAATGCACCAAGGTGGCAAAATGGTCCCAGCTAAAGTAAGCTCAATGCTGTAATTCTGTCTCTGTGTCTAAATTATCCCTTTTTATGAGAACATTGATCACATTGGATTAGAGGCCCACCGTACTCTAGTACGGCTTCATTTTAACTAGTTACCTCTGCAACAAAACTATTTTCAAATAAAGTTATATTACAAGGTGCTGTAGATTAGGACTTCAACAAATGAACCTGGCGGAGATGATAATTGGTCTGTAAGAATATGCATGCAATTTGATGCCGTGCTGTTTCCAAAGTGTCCCCAAGTTACTGCTTTCAAAGCCATTAAAGCCTCTCCATTCTCCCAACTCTTCAGAGCTTTTTCATCCCCAGTGTCCTAGCCCTAGTACTGGTGAATGAAGCATGGGCTCCAGCTATGGTCTAGGTGGCTGATGGCAAAGGCATGTGGTGAGCAGAGCACCTCTGAGCTTTAGAGCCCTACATACCTGCCTGCCTGGACTCAAATGGAGTGCCTGGCATTCTTTGGAACCAACTTCGTTCGGCTCCCTGCTGATGCCAATACCCCATTCCACTCTGTTCCACTGAAGCCCAACCATCTCCTGAAGGAGTATTTTCTAGCCCCTTGCCCTCTCTATAGCCCTGATAGACCTGGTCTGCCATGTGCATGCCTCCCGTTGGAGAGCTGGTATGACCAAGCTGCCTCGGAAGTCTCTAGCACAGGTGCCCCAGGGCAGGCCCATGTCTACATGACTGTGGCATCTCTGGAATGGCACCTTTCATACACATGGACCTCCCTTTCCTCTGTCTGTGCAGCCCAGCTGTAGAATGTATTCAGCAATGATGCACCCAGCCCCATCCCCACCACTTCCATCCCAGGTCACTCGTTAATCTATACACTTTCCTATTGGCAATACCACACAGGATCTGGTCCATTGTTCCTGTGGCTGCCAAAAAGCACAAGCCAGTGTATTTTGGTCCCAGTGATCTCAGCCTCGGGTCTCAGTGAAATAATCTTGCTCCCTTCTCTGAACATTTCTGTCTCCTGTCTCAAAGGTTTAGTTCCTCTGTCCCTTTTTATTTGTATTTTTATTTTAAGCTACCCCAAATCTTAAAAGAAGTATATGCAATATGTATGATAGTATTATTCTAACTGTAGCCTAGGCTAACGAAATAGGTGTTTCTTTGACCTTGTAAGTGAGATTGGTGAGCAAGCAGGAGGGATCTTCACAGGATACAGAGTCCAGAGATCTGGGATTGATTCCTGGCTCTACCACTGATTAGTTATATAAAATCAAGCAAATCTCTCCAAGCCTGTTTTTGGATCTGTCAAACGGGTTAGCAATCTTGCTCTGCCCACTTCAGGTGGCTCTCATGGTTTTGTTGTTGTTTGAGAGAGAGATTTTTGTTAAAGGGCACATGCACTCACCAAAGAGACACAGAGAGACAGAAAGCGAGAAGTCACTCCCCAGGGGAGATAGCCATGCCACAGTTCCTTATCCTCCATTCTCCTCTGAGGATTTTGGGCATGCATGTACATGTATCCATGCGTGAGTTTTAAGCTACCAGGTCCGAGACTCAGACTGCTCTCGACTATGTAGGAGTCCAGGAATGTAACCATTATGCCATCTGCTGGTCCTTCTCATGGGTCTTAGTAAGATTAAAAATATGTATCCATGGGGCCTGCAGGTGGTGCGGTGGTTGATGTGCTGGATTCCCACATGGCTGACTGCAATTCGAGTCCCAGACCTGGAAACGTGCTTTCTCACTTTTTCTCTCTTTCTCTCTGGTGAGCACACATGCCCTATAGAAAATTAAAATAATAATAAAGTTAAGTAATTCATATATATATATATAATTCTTATATATATATATATATATGTGTGTGTGTGTGTGTGTGTGTGTGTATATATATATATATATATATATATATATATATATATATATATCCAACACTTTTATAAACTACTGCATGCCAAACAGCTCTAAACACTTTATACATATGATTTCATAAAACCTTCACAACAAGCACATTTTGCAGAAGAGGTCATTGAGGCTCAGAAAAATTAAGAGACTTGTCCCAGGTCACATGAACAAGTTTCCATCTCCAGGGATCTGTTTCCTGATTACACACTTTATCCACTGCACATACTACCACTCGCAATGCATGGGAAAGTTCAAGTGATGGTGAAAGATTTTGCAAATAAAAAGAAAAAGCCATGGGATCAGCAAATGGTGTAGTGGTTGAGGTGCCAGACTTCCACATGGTCAACTTTGGTTCAAGTGCTGCGGCTTGAAACTCATGCCAGGTGCCTGTGCCAGGTGCCTGTGCGTGTGTACCCAAAATCCCGAGAGGAGAATGGAGGAGAATGAATTGTGGTGTGGCCATCCTCCTGGGGGGTGGTTTCTCACTTTCTGCCTCTCTGTCTCTCTCTCTGTCTCTCCAGTGAGTGTAAGCACCCTATAGCAAAAATCTCTCTCTCTCTCAAAAAAAAGTAAAAACCAAATTCAAAGGGTGCTACTGTATTTTCATTTATTCTAGCACTGAGATTTCTCTTCCCCAAAGTGTAGAGGTTGCCTTGAAGGTCCCTTAGGTCTCTTCTCTCTCTGGAGTTTTCAGTCTGTGTGTGTCTTATGGAATATACAAAAACAGTTATAAACTGTGTTATTTATCATACTTTTTAAACAGTCATACTTGTTACCCGGGTAAAGTGATACTCATGCTAGGAGTTGGCATGGTGTTTGTAATTTTGGCTGTATAATTTGGTCATGAAACAAAAATCACAAAATAGCTTGGCACCAACTAGAACATTCTAGATGTGTGTAAGGCTCACTCTCCAACAACCTATCAAAAGTCTTGGCTCTCCTAGAAGGTAAAAGCATGTGTTGCTACCAGAGCATAGAAGCTTATGCCATCTTGGCATTCTTGCCAGCCTTCTTGAGTATAACAACTCCTATAGGCTTGCTGTGGGAGGCCAGTCAGTGCTGGCCTCCAACATCACTACACCCTGGTGATCATGTGAAGGGGAAGAAAGTTTCCCAGAAGAACCAATGGGAGTACCTGGGAGGAGTATTCATTTCTAAAGATTAGACTTTTTAGGGAAGGTAAGTTAGGTTAAAGGTCTTCAGGTTCATCTTCAGTATTTTCTAGTACTTTAAGCATGACCATGCTTCCTGGCCCCCGGCCTCACCACCATACAAGCTGAGGCCTCTTCAGTCCCACCTACAAGCTTCTTTATGCACATTTGTCGAATTGTCAAGGAGGGATCCCAATCAGGAGGCATGGGGCATCCCATCCACCTGTCTGTCAGGAAGATGGAACTCAGTAGCCATAGGTTCATGTGCTGAGCAATAGCAAGGAGCTAGATGGAAAATGGGACAGGACAGGAGGCAGAGTCCAAGCCTGGAATACAATTCGTAATGTTGCTTCTTGCTCCCCTGACTGCCTGCTACTGGACTCTCTCTAGTGCTAGCATCCAGTCTGCTGGGCCCCCACCTCAGCCTCTTCTTATCCCTGTGCTTCTGAGGAATATAACGCTACAACCATCTGTTCCCAAGGTGGAGTCTGGGAAGAATCACCACATGGGACAGGGCTAAGAAAAAACTCAGCTTGCCCCAGTGTGGAAATCTGACATGGTCTGAATATCTCCCAAAGGTTCGTGTGATTAAATATATTTGTGGGATTAAGAGGGTGTAAACTGTGACCAACAGATGGTATAATGGTTACATCACTAGACTCCTATGTAGTTGACTGCCGTTCGAGTCCCAGACCTGGTGGCTTCAAACTCATGCCAGGCACGTGTGTGTGTGTGTGTGTGTGTGTGTGCCCAAAATTCCAAGAGGAGAAGGAGGAGAAAGGACTGTGGCATGGTCATCCCCCCTGAGGAGTGATTTCTTGCTTTCTGTCTCTCTGTCTCTCTCTGTCTTTCCAGCAAGTGCATATGCCCTATAGCAAAAATCTCTCTAAAAAAAGTTTTTTTTTTCTTTTTTTGGGAGAGGTTTTTGATATAGGGCGCATGTGCTCGCCAGACAGACAGAGAGAGACAGAGAGATAGAAAGCAGGAAATCACCCCCCAGGGGGGATGGCCACGCCGCAATCCCTTCTCCTCCATTCTCCTCTCGGGATCTTGGGCACGCACGCACACGCGCCCGGCGTGAGTTTAAGCCACCGGGTCCGGGACTCGAACCGCGGTTGACTACGTGGGAGTCCAGCGACATAGCCATTACGCTAACTGCTGGTCCCTAAAAAAAGTTTTTAAAAGTTTTAATCCAAGCATAGAATTAAGAGGTAAAAGCTTTGAGATGAAGTCAGCAGAATGGGATCTCCATAATTGACTTCTGGTGGGTTTATAAGGAGATGGACACACCGACAATAAACATACATGCTCTGCTTCTGCTCTGTCTTACTATGTGATGCCCTGCACCACCTCAGGATTCTGCAGAAAGTTGCCACCAACAAGAATACCCTCACCATATGTGGCCCCTTGACTTTGGACCTCTCAAACCATTAGCTAAATAAACCTCTATTCTGTATAAATTACCTAGTGTGGTATTCAGTTGCTATCAACAGAAAATTGGACTAAAACATAGCCCAACTCTCGCATAGGAGTCAGCTGTCCCTGGTCTTCTTTGGTGTTAAGTGCTTGCAAAGACTTTGCTCAGTCATGAAATTCAAATGAGAAATCCTGTGATAGAGGTGTGACCTGCAGAGTGGTTTCCTTCAGTGCTTGGTGGTGTAGACAGCTGGTAGGTTAACAACTCAACTGGTACCTCTTTTCCACTGAGGGTTGCTTAGTATGTCAGCACCCTCCTCTGCTGACCATGCCACCACAAAATCAGGCTCCACTGGGCTCCTCCTTCCTGGGAATTGGACAAGGCCATGAATTCCCAGGGCTTCATCCTGAGTGACCTGGTAGAATGAAGCATCCAAACTCCCTCTTGATTTTACATTGTCTATATTGTTCCAGCACAACTCAGACCATGTTACTCCCTCACTCAAATCATCCCATGGCTCCTCACAGCCTAGCCTATAGTCCAAGGTCAGACAAGACTTTCCAGTCCCTCTGCGATCTATGTGCCCAGACTCCTCTCCCATGACTCTACTTCCCCTTGCCTACTTGAGATAGTCTCTGCTTCTTTCTGCTGTGGCCTGATCAAAACTGCCCTTCTCTTCCCAGCCCCTTGGCTGCCTAGGATGGCCTACCGTTTTTTTTTTTTTTTTATAATTACAAGAAACTTTACATTGTATGAAGGCCCTAATATGTCCAGTGTAGACTAAATGCTTTTTTTCCTAACTTTTCATTTAGTCAGTTCCCCATGTCAGCCCTAAAATACAGGTGCATTATTATTACTTCCATTTTCCATTTTATAGGTGAGGAAACAGATTAACTGCACAGTCATGACCAATATATGGGAAAGCTGAGATTTACACCCAGGTCTGTCTGACTCTCAACAACTCTTCCTTATAGTCCCCTCCACTTCTGCTTCTTTGAGCCTTCCTCTAACCTTCCCCTCGAAACAACTGTCCCACCTCCTATCCCCCTACCCACACTACACTGGTCTTGGGGTCCTTAGACAGTAGCCTTCCTGGCTTTGTATGATCTAGGCCAAAGTTTGCCACATGGGAGTTAGGGGTCCACCCCAGCAGGCCTGAGCTCTGGAAAGTCATGGAGTGAAAATAGACCCCACCTTGGTCAGCCTGCCTTCTCTTCCTAAGTGGGAGTAGAGGGGTCTACTTTGATGTTGGTGCTCTGGACTGTAGATGGCAGGCTCCTGTGGGGTTTTTCACACCTTCTGTGTGATACATGCAGCCACTCAATAAATCCTTCAGGAGTTTTTGGACTTTCAGAAATCCAGAGGAATTCTCTGTGGTTCTATGATCTGATATCTCCATTCAGCTCTGCCCAAGGAAATCAGGGTTCTCAGTTTTCTCCTTGGGACCCAGGGCTGGATTACAGGGCTTGAAAGCCTCTTACTTCTCCTCCCTCTTGCCTAAGCTCTGTACAGACTTCCACCTCTCAGGTACTGAGCAAGCCTTCACAGTGGAGAAGCCATGTAATTGAGAACACAGCCATGCCCTTGGATCTCCTGGCTGACCCCAAGTGTATGGTGTGGCCGGCTAGTCAGTTAGGAATGCTCATCATGCTCATGGGTTCCTGCATCCTCAGAAAAAGATGCTTGGCAAGCCTAGGCAGTGCTTTTTGTTCAGCCTCTGAAATTGGTGTATTTAGGGTTTGACCAAATCCTTAGTGGGAGAAAGCAACCCAGCAACCTTTTCAGAAAGGAAGTCCCCATTGAAGAGATCGAAGTGGCAGGGGTACAGGGTAGGAGTGGGCAAGGTCCAAGGGATTTAGCCTGGGTTTATGCAAATTATAGACCTGCACACTCTCACTTTGGTAGCCACTAACTACATGTGGCTTTACTGACTTAACTTTAAAGTAAATACAGTGATGGGGCCAGCAGGTGGCATAGTGGTTAAGGCACTGAACTCCCATATAGCCAACTGCAGTTCAAGTCCCAGACCTGATGCCAGATGCGTGCCAAAAAATCCCAAGAGGAAATTGGAGAACCAGCATGGCCATCCCCTTTGAAAGATGGTTTCTCATTTTCTCTCTCTCTCTGGCAAGTGCATGCACTCTATAGCAAAAATCTCTCAAAAAATGATAAATATAATGAAATATCCAGTCCCTCAGTGGAACTAATTACAGTTTGACAGCATAGATATTCCATATTGGATGGCACAGATCTGGAGCATTCCCATCATCACAGAAAGTTCTATTGGACAGCACTGTCCTAGACTGTTCAGGACAGGAGTAATGACCATGGCAGGGCTCCTATTATAAACGCCCAAGCTTCTGGTTCTGTGTGGGTTACTCTTCTCTCATAGGCCATCTGTGTGTGTGTGTGTGAGAGATGAGAGAGAGAGAGAGAGAGAGAGAGAGAGAGAGAGAGAAAGGAGGGAGAGAGAGAAAGAGAAAGAGACAACACCCTTATCCCCGGTTCAGTTTTCTTGCCCATCTTGTTTTGCTCTGGAATTTATCTTCGGTTTTCTCTGTAGCTGAGAAGTAAAAAGCTTTGCTAAAGTAGCATTTATGCAAACCATGAGAGCCTCTTCGGGGGCTCCCTTCTGACAATGGTGGACTAACTACCCATGACTGGGAAAGCCAAATGGAAATGTGATCAGTACTCAAGAGATTGTAAAAAAAAGTCCAAAACAGGCACCAGCAGTTGGTGTAATGGCTATGTCACTGGACTCCCATGTAGGTGACTGCAGTTTGAGTCCTGGACCCAGTGGCTTAAATTCACGCTGGGTTCATGTGCATGCGTGCCCAAGATCCTGAGAGAAGAATGGAGGAGAAGAGATTGTGGTATGGCCATCCCTCCTGGGGTGCAATTTCTCCCTTTCTGTCTCTCTGTCTCTCTCTGTCTTTCTGGTGAACGCACACACCCTATAGCAAAAACCTCTAAAAAAAAATAGTCCATCCCAAGAAAGAGGACTTAGTTTCTTCCCCTCACCCCAAAAAATGTCCCTTAAATGCTGTTGTTTGTCAAGATGTATTCAAATCATTTGCTGGTATTTAGGAATTTGAGAAAAAATAAGGATAAGGCCTGACGATTGAGGCCTGACAACAAGAGTTGGTCTTTTTGATAAGTGATGATCAGTGACGACCGCTTGCATCTGTGGAGCCTTGGAAGAAGGGAGTACCGGAGAGACATGAGGGTTCCACAGAAAGTCCGTCACTGACAACCCACATGCTTCAGCCAAGTGGACTGCCATGGCTGAGCAGGCAGATGGCTTCTGGGAGGTCTCCAGTGCAGAGTGGAGGCTGAGCTTCTCAGTAGCTTCCATTTATGGAGCCTGCCATTCTTTAAATGAAAGAAAGTGGGGGCAGGAGGAGGGGGTGCAGTAAGCATGGGAGAAATCAAATAGATAAATGGGCAAAATGGGATGCTCAGAATCCACTTTCTCAGTAGCCTTGAAATTAGGAAAAAGGCAAGGAAAGAAATGGTTTTTTTTTTTGTGGTTTCAGCTCAGGATAAAGCATGTCAGACCTGGCTTTGAACCAACAGCCATTTCTATTTCCTCATTCCTCACCCCACCCCCATCTTGGACTAATTTTTTTTCTTAAAGTTAAATAAAATGTTTATTAAAAGAAAAAACAAACTCGCAAGTGATTTTATGTAAAATTGTCCTTTCTTAACTGATTTACCTGTAACACCTTTTCTTAAGTATCTCAATAGCTAATTCAGCACTGTTGTGATCCTTCACGGGTCACTCTGTTTAGACTAATATTCTTTTTTATTTATTTATTTATTTATTATTTTTTATTTTTTATTATCATCATAATCTTCTTTATATTACATTGGATTACATATAACTTTACAGTGTATTACATTGCTTTTTCAAAAGGGAATGCCATGCATGTCAGTCAGTACAGAGACATTAATCTCCCCACTTCATCATTCAATATCTTTTCTATGTTTCCCCCAATCATTATTATTATTATTCTAATTATTTTTTAAAACAGTCAATCACTATTTCTCATTTTGCTTGTAAAAAGACTTTGCCCATCATGAAATACTTCTCAGACCAATCCAGCTGAGAATACTATACATGCCAACATCAACAGTTAATAAGTCATATCTGTTTCTCACTAATGTCCTGCCTCTCTATTGTTCACTTGCTATCTTTCTCTATCCTCTTCTCTTCAATTCCCGCATTCCACACTGTCCTATTCTCATTAAGTACCTTCACTGCTTTTATGTCCTCCAATTTTTGCCCTCTATCATAGAGTGCGGATAGTCGGTATATATTGAGTGGATACATACAATATCTTTCCTTCATAGCCTGGCTTACTTCACTCAGCAATAGATCCTCCATATCTGACCACTTTCTATCAGATTCCAGGGTCTTGTTATTTTTTATGGCTGAGTAGTATTCCATAGAATATATATACTTTTTTTTCCCCAGGTTTCAATTATTTTTTTTAAATTATTACATTTAATCATTGCACCTCTTTACCGTGTACAACATGGTTTTTCCCAGCATGAATACAGTGCACGTTAGTCAAGACAATGATATTACCATATACATTATCATCAACAGACAACTTTTCATTTTTGTGTCTATTGAGTGTGTTGTTTGTTCCCTGAATCCCTCCCTTCCGCCCTCAATTACTCATTCCCATTACCTCTCCCATATTGTCTCTAGCATCTGCAGTTGCCTCTCCTGTTATTATACCCTCCAGTTCTTTCAGTTTTTTTTTTTCCAATTATCAGCTCATAAAGTTTTTAACAATAGGGAGCATAGATTCGATTCAGGGTTGGATTAAGGGTGGGTCTTGTGCAGTTCCGCAATTGTAGGTGAATCTCCATGGAAGAAAGTTTCAAGAAAGCAGTTCTGGAAAGCAGAGATGATTATCAGTTGATGCGGCACAGCATCCATCTTGTGATTACCGGAAATGGTGATGTGGGGATCTGCAGCGTGAGTCATCCTCGGGTATCTGGCTTCCTTAAGAATGTTAGAGTAGTTCTTGTTTTTCCCTGAGGTAATGCAGGGCTGGTGACCATCATCTTCTCACTGTCCATAGGCAGAGAAAATCCTCCTATACAATATATTTCTCAATTGGTTTAAGACAGCTAAAGTTTCTTTCTGTTGCTTGTGGTTGCAAGTTCTTAGTCCTAGTTTTCGGATTCAGTTTGCTGCCTGCGGCTGGCGGCCAGGCGCAGGCACAGACCCGGCGGCCACACGCAGGCCCAGCGGTCATGCGCAGGCGCAGGCCTGGCGGCCACGCGCAGGCCCGGAGACCACGCACAGTCCCGGAGGCCCCGCTCAGGCCCGACGGCTATGCGCAGGCCCGGGGGCCACGCTCTTGGACTAATTTTGAATATGAGATCTGCCCCATTATGGGGAAAGGTAAAAAGCATCTTGCTGGATTATTTCTTGTTATAGGGCACATACACTCACCAGAGAGAGATGAAAAGAGAGAAAATGAGAAATCACCCTCCTAGGAGGATAGTCATGCCACAATCCTTTCTCCTCCATTCTCCACTTGGGATTTTGGACATACACACAAACATGTCCAGCATATATGTGTATATATATATATATATATATATATATATATATATGTATGTATTTTTTTGAGATGTTTTTTCACTATAGGGCGCATGACGTGCGCTCGCCAGACAGACAGAGAGAGACATAGAGACAGAAAGTGAGAAATCACCCCCAGGGGGGATGGTCACGCCGCAATCCCTTCTCCTCCATTCTCCTCTCGGGATCTTGGGCACACACGCACACGCGCCCGGCATGAGTTTTTTTAAAGCCACCGGGTCCAGGACACAAACTGCGGTTGACTACGTGAGAGTCCAACGACATAGCCATTACACTAACTGCTGGTTCCCATCTAGCATATTTTTCAAACCACTGGGTCCAGTACTTGAGCCATGCATCAGTCATGTGGGATCCAGCTCCTTAACCACCATGCCACTGGCTGATCCCTGGATCATTTCTTACAACCACATGTGAATCTCCAAGTCAAAAGTTGAGTTCAAAACAAGGAGAGATGAAAGGAAGTAACAGGGGCCCCTCAAGATAAGCACTTCCTTCTTGGGCCTCAGTTTACTCTTTTGTAAAGTGGAAGTATTGGAGTAGATGGCCTCTGAGGGTCCTTCCAGGTCTCCCATAGAAGAACACTGGCCAATGACAACTTAGGAAGACCTTGGGCAATAGCTTTTCTGGGGAAAGCCAGAGTGGTCTAACCAGGAACTTCCTGCTATTTGATAGGGAGAAAAAGGAGACCACAAGAAGCAGCCTGGCTCCCCGGATCCCACAGCCTGGTAGCATAAGGGCTGAGTCTGGGAGGCAGTGCTTCCAGCTCCAGGCAGTTTGTGCCCCTTACAGTCACATCCAGCCCACAGTCATGCTTACAGGCTACAGCTGGGCAAAAGTCCTGCCACAAGCATCTTTTCCTGAAGTTTGTCCCCTGCTCACCCTTGGTGACACAGGCTGCAGCCCAGAAGCCCAGGAAGTGAGCAAGGTGAGCACAATAGAAGGAATTGGATGGTGTTATCCAGCACCAGGGCTGTCCCTTTGCCATCAGAAAACTGCCACACTGGGGGCCAAGGCATCACCTCAGGGACAAGTTCTCTGGCCCTCCTGTGCATGCAACTGGCAGCATCTGTGCAGCAAGCTTGCTTCCTACCTTTCCCACCAAGATTGTTCAGTCTGGTGCCACTCTCTCCCTGGGAGCTGGCTGCCTAAGATTGAGCTATCTGGGAACGTGTGCTCAATTTTGGTAATGCTGGAAATCAGGCAGCCTTGCCTTCCATATCACAACCAAATGTCTCTTACAGCAGAGATCCCACTGTGTGACTGTTGATTTTGCACCAGGGCTGGCATTTGGTGAGGCTGTCCTCACCTGCCTACCTCCTTCCATCTCTGCCTGCCTGTCCTTTCCCACAATGTGCAGGGCAGCTAGATGTATTATGGGAAGTCTTCTGAGCACCAAACTGCTCAGAGCGTCCCCAAGGAGAACCTCTTCCCTTCTGCCCTGAAATAGATGGATGAGAGGTCCTGTCTGCATCAGGGTGGCCATGGCCTGGCTCCTGGGAGCAGCGGCCACCCTACTGCTTTTGGAGACTCCAGGACTGGGCTGATTGGCAGGAGGCTGGGTCCTCTGGGATGATAGCTGGTAAGAGAGGCAGGTTGAGCTTGAGCAAATGAGCTGAGACCTTTGGAGACATAGGTTGTTGCTTTCACCAAGGACTCGTTCTGCATGGTCCAAATAGCTGATAACAGTGTGACTCCCCTCAAAAGCAGCAGAGGCCAACCAGATGTCATCCATGTGTTGGGCGAGGGGCTCCCTACACTTGGGCTGTTTCTGTACTTGGCAGTAAAAGGTCCTGCATTAATCATGGGTAGAAATCTGTCCCATTTAATTCCTGAATACTCATCCTTCAAAGTGACAAATGAAAGGTAGCCTTGGAGAGAACTCCTGAATTTGGCTTCTCCAGTGGACAGCCTCAGCTCTCTCACTTTTCTATCCATTTCACCAACACTTTATGTTTCCCAATTTTTCCCAGCAACTGGGGGACTTGTTAAAGTGTGGGTCCTATCCTTAAGGAGCCTACCACCCATGGGGAGGCAGTCTTCAAGATAATGATCTTAGTCTAACATGCTGACTGCTGGTGTGGGGCAGGGCCCAGAGGACAGTGTGACCTGAGGAGGGTTACATTGGAGGGTACCTAGAAGCAGGAGTGGAACATTACCAGATGAAGAGGTCAGCCTGCCATGTATGCCTATGTTTGAGAAGGATACGGTAAGGGCGGGTGAGGGGGCAGTGTGCCTGGGGGAGTGGAGAATGGCTAATGAGTGTGCTTGGAGCCCAGCTTGATGGCCCATGCAGGGCCAACTCAGGCAAGGCCTTGCCAGGCACTGAAGAAGTGGGCCCCAGGTTCTCCTGGAACTCCTCTCCAGGCTTTGATTTACTTGTAAGATGACAGAAATGGTGACATTTCTGCATCTGCCTACTGTTATCAGACAGATGGGTTACCTGAAGGTCACTGATCTAGGTGGACATGGGACTGGTGGGCAAAGGGGAGGTGGGAGTTGTCTCTCCCTCTGCCCAGGGTGCAATTTACCCAACCAATAGCCACTGAGTGGACAAGGGGGAGCAAAGTCTTAGGCATGTGGTTTTGTAATATTGCAAGTCCTGGTAACCTCTTGGATCTAGGAGCTATACCAACAGTTCCAGAGCTGCCTGGAGGCTGCTGAATGCCTTCTGGACCATGGAGTTCTTGCTGAGTTGGTCTGTCGCTTAAGAGCCCTGAATGCACAATGGCACTTTTAAAAGCAAAGCATCTTGGTTAAGAAGCAAATATTCCTTCAGGTCCTGGGAGCTGCATGATGAGCTGCTTATGTTAAGAAAAGGCACTAACAGTCAGTTGACTATGAATGTTTACAGAAACCTGCAGGGTCATCTCTTGTCAGATGCAGCCTGGGAGAAACAAGTAACAGGAGCAGGGACCCTGCAATCCCAACTAGAGTAATAGCTAACACTCCTTCAGCCCTGACAGATTAGGGAAGTAGGCCAGGCCTCTCCCATCACTGTTTCCCCAGAAGGAGATGCCCCATGAGCACCTCTCTCTCCACCTAGGGTGGCCTGACACCAAATGTTTCAGTTGCAACCCAAACCTAAATCTAGTACAATGCTCTATGCTTTCCTCCCTGTTCTGTTCATTAGAACTTTTTGATAGGATCATGTATGAAGAAGGTGCATCTTCTCTAGAATGTTTCTGAACATATTGTGCCATCCAACAGCAATAGCAAGCAATAGTTGCAGCTGGTCCTGTTTTTTGGTTTTTTTTTTTTTTTTCATTGAGCATCTGCAGTGTGTCCACGACTCAGCTGACAATATCACTAAGGTTGTGGTTTAATTTTTTTAATCATTTAAAATTAATTCAAATAAATAAATACAAGGACCAGTAGGTGGTGTGGGGGTTAAGGTGCTGAACTCCCACATGGCCAGCCATGGTTTGAGTCCTGGATAGGGTAGCTTGCTTTCTCACTTTCTTGCTCTATCTCTGTCTCTCTCTGGTAAATGCACATGCCCTGTAGCAAATTTTAAAATAATAAGAATAATGATTAAATAAATATTTCTTTTTAAAAAGACATTGTATTTATAAATGAATACATAAATAAATACATCCACATTTGACATAATTTGAGACTTAGAGCACTTGCAAAAAATAATAGCATTCAATTATACCTTTTGCTAGGCTCCCCTGATGTTACAGCACCTTACATAACTATGGTACAAATATCAACATCAGGTAATCAAGATTGATACAACACTATTAACTAAACTATAGGCCTTGGGATTGTGATTCTATTTAACTTTTTCCAATCTCTTCCATGAGTGAGAGACACAGGGAAAAAGAGAGAGCGCCTTCACCAGGGTCTCAAAGACACAATCCATCCCCAGCCCCAGCCAGCCCCAAATCATGGGCAGATGCATGACTCCTGTATGCAGGGAGGTCGATCAACCTGAACCAGGAACCTTCTCATCTAGGATTGCCTTGCAAAGCAATGCCTCCCCAACTGGCCCCAAGTTTGTGATTCTGTTACTGTCCTTTTACATATGAGGAAACAGAGGTTCAGACAAGTGAAGTGACTTAACTGAAGGCTCCACTCACAGAAAGTGAGAGTTGGAATTTGACTTTAGGGCTGCCTGTGGACTCTCTCCTCTAGAGCACATTGCTTCAATAATGACTGCTGGTGATTATGTCACTTGGTTCTCATTTAAACATCATTAGCCACTGTATTAAATTCCTACGGCTATTGTAAAAAATGACCACACACTGATCAGGACCACCAAAGACCCTCTGCCCAGACTTCACCCTCCTGTCCTCCAGATCTAGCCAAGGAGCCAGGTTAGAGCACCCTACTTATTCTCTCTGTCTTTCTCCATCTCTCTCTCTCTAATTAAAAAGTTTTTTTAAACTTCTTAGCTCTATGCCACTCTTTTTCATTCTTACCTTACACTGCCCCCATAAGATAAGCCAATCAGCAGCCATCTATATTTGAGTTCTAGTTTCCAATGCATTTTTTAATTAAATTAATTTATTTACATTTAATCACATCTTTACAATGCACAACATTTCTTTTTCCAGCACAAATACTATGCATGTCAGTCAAGCCAAAGATATTACTCTATAACTTGTCAGCAAATAGCTTCCCATTTTTTGTCAATTAAGCACACTTTTACTTGTTTTTTTCTTCCCCTTTCTCCCTCTCCCTTCCATACTAAACGTTTTTTCTACATTTTATTGATTCACAAAATACCTTAAACTAAAAATATGGACAAAGCTAGAATCTGCTTACAAGTGCACTGTAATTTTCTACTGAAACGATTTTCTAAATTAATTAATTAATTTACATTAATTCCCTGAGCATTGCCACAGCATACAAAATGTGATTTCCCATCCAGAATATACTGCATAGAGGCTTAATCATACAAGTTATCGTCAATAATTTTCCATTTCTAGTTTCATATATATATGTATATATATATAGCCCCTAATTCTCACCTTCTGCCATTTCCCACCCTCCTCCCACACTATCTCAGGTGTCTACAGTTGTTTTCCATTCATTTTTATCCCTGCATTTTATTGATTCCCAAAATTTCTTAAATAATCTAACTACTTTCAATAGCAAGTTCAGCTGGTACATACATATTTGTGAATACATGTCTGACTTTAGGATTGAAACTCTGAGTAGAATGAATATACTATAAGGTAGCACCTAGCTGATTTATATAGCTTACTATGGTTATTAAATAGGTATTATTTAATTTATTTTTTAATTTTAAGAAAAGCAATTTT
This sequence comes from Tupaia tana, assembly GCA_026018925.1. Classification (NCBI taxonomy): domain Eukaryota; kingdom Metazoa; phylum Chordata; class Mammalia; order Scandentia; family Tupaiidae; genus Tupaia; species Tupaia tana. The sequence goes on along the minus strand of JAKSZU010000009.1, from coordinate 5,109,125 downwards.
AGCTTTAATAAATCAAATAAATGCTAAGGAACTTTGCTCGTGGACAGAGGAAGGTGCAGCAGCAAGGATGGCCACCCATGGACCATCAGCTTGCCGACATTGTCACCAGCATGTCAACAGTGTAGCATAGTCTGCAGACAAATCTGACATGTTCAAGGCCATTGCATTCAAAGCCTCCAATATGACTGGGAACCTTAAGGCTGCTCCAAATGTATCATTCCCTTAGGAGCCTGCTCTAGTTTTTATTACATGTCACAAGGTAGGCCTAGACCACCTCCCCTGGGTATCTGGTATGAAAACTGCCACCCCCCCATTGCTAGACTGGATTTGGGTAAGGTCACCACCCAAAAGGGAGCCCTGGGAGGCCATTGGGCAGCCCTGAGGCAAGAAGGCTTTCAGAATCCCAAGGAAACCTGGTCTCGCACTGGGAGCTAGAGCCAGGAAATGGTCATGGGCCACAGGGCTGGCCCTGGCTCAGGGAGCTGAGAAATCCTAGCTCCCCAGGGTGGGCGGGGCTGTAGCACCCTGCCCTTTCACCTTCCACTTCTGGCAGGCATTCTTTGGCAGATGGTAGTCCAGACTTTGCTTGAACCTTCCCCATGAGGAGAAATTTTCTCCTCTCTGAGATGTGTGATTAGAAGCAGGCCTTTCTGCCTCCAGCTTCCATCAGCTGTGAGGGGCCCCTAAAATCACTCAGATAAAATCTATTCCCTCTCCCTATACATGAAAGGCCTCTGGGTGTTGGAAGACAGTTCTATGCCTCTTCTTTCCCCAAGCTGGTCTCCAGCAAACATACACACACATTTTCTGAGCTGAAAATGGCACTGACAAGGAGGCCAAGCTGTAGTCTATGCAGAGAAGGCTTTCCAGGGCTGAGGACAGGTGGGCAGGCAGTTCGCATGGGCCTCTTCTTCCGTAGCTTGCAGTTGGATTATAGGTGCTGTCCTGCTGGCATCTACATATATGGTGAGCTTCTTTGTTTTGCTTCCTCCCTCACCCAAGTCCCCTTCCTTTTCCAAATGTGTGCATATGATTAGAATCCGCTGGTTGCAGTAGAACTGACAGGAGGGAAGAAATTTCCTACCTCAGCTAGAGAGCCATAATAACCAATACTTGGAGACAAGCTGATGATCAGGCCGCACATGGCTCAAGGTGTATTAAGGTGAGGGCAGCTAAAGTCACTGATACTACCCTCTTCCTGCCAGGATGGTGGCCTTCTCCCTGCTGAATACAGTCTGGAGAATTTGTCCAGCAACATGATGTTAGCTGGAGTTTTAGGGTATGGCACTAGCAGCTCTACCTTTGCCAAGTGCCTCCTTTGCCCAAGTGCAAGATGGCACCCTGGATAGTGTTCAAAATGAGCATAGTCTTTGAAATGAGCAAGTTAACTTTTACCAGGTGTGTGAACACAATTTCAGGACGGGTAGACCAAATAGAGCAACTTAGCCCTGGGAGAGACTCATGGATGTTTGGAGTGCTCTTCCCACATATCCTGCAGTTAGAGTGAGCAGAAAGTTCTGGGTGGGGGCATTGCTTGGCTCACCAGGAAGGCATATAGGGACCCTATGGTGATAGCCTTCATGTATTTGGAGGAGAAAGAGTGCTCAGTTGGGGCTGCCAGTCTTGGTAGATAGTTGAAGAGTGTATTGAACTTACTTGGACCTCTTGATCTCTACCAGTCATTTATGAAATAGGAGTAGAGGAGGGCTGAGTTTTACAGTTTCTAAATGTCTAATGATCTATGACTTGAGCTATGTTTCCAAAGGGCATGCCCTTACTTGGGAGTCTCCTTTGACTGGTCAAGGAATAGCCTATTTGCTGGATCCTCAACCCCAAAGCCCAGGTCTTGGAGTTACTGTTGGTGAAAGAGCCAGACTTCCTGTTCCTTGCTCTGCCTCTCTGCTTGCATCCTCTTTTCACAACTGCATATCCATGTTAAAGTGATTTCCCCAATTTAGAAGGGGAGAGAGAACTCTGCATTTAAATGCCTGAGCAGTCTATTTTTATGTTGCAAAGATTTCTGTGGAAAGTCACAGGGAAACCCCGTGAGCCTCATAACCCCCACAGGAGGAATGGCAGTGGTAGGAAAACTGCAGAGTTCTGTGCGGGATTAGATCGTCTGCTCAAAAGCATGTTTGTGTCCCCCTCCCCAGGCAGGTCCCAGGAAAGATGACTGCACCTGGAAGACAAAGATGCTAAAGATATGCAATGTGTGTGCTGAGTTGTGTTGAGATTGGGTTTCCTGTAGGAATGGCTTGGAGAAGTGCCCTCTTTCAAGCTTTTGAGGAAGGGCCCAGACCCCTCTTTAGTGTGGGAAATGCAATGAATTCTGTAATCTGCAGTGATACATATAATTTGACTCCATTTCTGCTGCTATAAAATAAGGGAAGATGAGTAATGTTCAAGGGCCTCACAGCCAGGCCAATCTAGGTGTCTATCTGTAGGGTGTGTTCATTAGTCGTTTCTCCCCTGCTTGCTGAGTGCACACCCCTAGGGAAGTGGCTGAACCAACAATTCCATATGCAGAAATATATTACCAGGGCCCAGGTGTTCCCTAGGGAGAATTCCTGCTTGTGGGCTCAGGGACTAAGAGCAAAACAAGAGTCTGAACCAGAGGCATGGCTTATGAATAATGCTTGTCTTAGTCCAGGGTACCCTTGTAGCCTGGCCAGGGAGAGGCTGAGCATCATATCTCAATGATGGCTAAGTGTCCCGCCTCCCTTCTCTAGTAAAAAGAGCTGATCATATATGCTGTCCAGAAACCACCGAAGGCAAGGCCAGTCCCCCTGGGAAGCTAGCCTCGGGAATAGCTAAATTTACACTAAGCAAGGCAAAAGCGATGCTCTCTGTGCTGACTGCCTGCAGAATTAGCAAGCTGTCTTTGCTATCAGCAGGTTCAGCCAGCCAGTTCGTGCTGATGACTTACTTTCTCAAACACGGAGTATCTCTTTTTCAAATAAAAGCTTCACTCCTTTTTAATGACCGCCAGATTCTGGGAGAAAGGAGCAGGCCTTCAGCAGCCAGCACGTGGGGCTCCCCCAGGGCCCAGTAGGCAGCACTGTCAGTAGGTACCTTCTTGCCCTTTCAACCCTGCAGTATCAAGACTGATGAAACTCCAGGCCTGGAGACAGAAACCGCCCTGTTTGGAGGGCCTGCCTGATAGCCAAGCTGGCACCACCAGGAACCCCTACGGCTTGCTTGGCAAGTCATTTCTGGAAATGGAGTTGTATGTGACTTCATCCAGCCACTCTTCCTGGAGGGTATATGCTCCTCTGTGAGCTGTAGTTGACAAGTCTAGCACCTGTAGGCATAGTCTCCTTAAGGTTGCCACAGCCCTCACCATCCACTTGCCTCCCGTATGAGCTGAGACCAGAAACCTCCACCCCCTCCTCCAGGAAGCTGCCTGGGTGCCTATGATGTGGCAGACCTCCCCACCCCCACTGCTTCAGGTGATCCTCTCAGCACAGTGCAGGGTAGAAGATGACTATCTCCATCCTGCAGATGAGGACCTGAGATCATCATTTACTGCAGAACCAGGTTGGAGTCCCAATCTGTGGGCTCATTGTTCAGTGAGATGCTCCCAATGCTAGCTAGCCAGCCTCTCTCAGAAGCAGAATAGTCTCCTCTTCCTCCTGATTTTCCCAAGCTTGCTGATATCTAGAACTTCCAGGAAGGAAGTAGAGAGCTCCCCTGTGGCTCCCTGCACTAGGGTAGAGTGGGTGTTGGGCAGCACCTGAATGATTTTGCTGCTCTGATAAGCAGGGCTAAGAGCCTAGTCAGACTATGGCAGCACGGACTGGGGTGACTGGGTAGGAGGAGGCAGGAGGCAGAGGCAGGGTCAGAGTGTGGAGGAGGGTCCCAACCCTGGAGCCAGGCAATGCAGAGGGATAAGATAGGGCCTGGCTGAGATACTTGAAAGGAGCAGAAACTGCAGAACTCAGAAATAATTGGCTGTAGAAGCAAAGGAAGTGAGAGGCATCTAGGTGACTTGTGGGTTTCTCTGACTTGGACCATTGGACAGCTAACTATGTGATTTTTTAAGAGAGGGAACCCAGAGGAGCAGTGGCGGGATGAGGAAGGTGGGGGCAATGAGTTCGATTCTGGAGAGGAAGAGTTTGAGGTGCCAGGACTCCCAAGTGGAGGTATCCATTGGATGGCTGGGTGTCTGGGATGAGGCTCGGGCAGAGGGGAGGTAGGCTGCAGACATTGCTCTGGAGGTCATTGGCTTCTAGATTCTATTGCCCAATATGGTGGCTACTAGTAACTATTTATATTTTAATTCATTTTAATTTTTAAAAACAGAATGTAGAGCTTTTGTTTGGGGTGATGAAAAAGTTTCAGAAATAGATAGGGTGGTGGTTGCACATTGTGAGTGTAATTAACTCCACTGAATTGTACACTTACAAAAATGTTTAAAATGACAAACTTTGTTAAATATGTTTTACAGTTAAAAATAGAAAAGACAGGGGACCAACAAATGACATAATGGTTATATAGCTGGACTCCTACATAGTCTATTGCAGTTCGAGTCCTGGATCCGGCAGCTTAAAATGCACAGTGGGTGCATGTGCATGCATACCCAAGATCCCAAGAGGAGAATGGAGGAGAAGGGATTGCAGCATGGCCATCCCTCCCCGGGGGGGGGGGGGGGGGGCGGTGATTTCTTGCTTTCTGTCTCTCTGTCTCTGTCTCTATGGCAAGCACACTTGCCCTATAACAAAAGTCTCTCTAAAGAAACAAAGAAACAAAAAACTAGAAAAGACAGAAGTTTAAATTACTTACAGTGAAAAAGTTATTCCTCCGTCACACGAGCCACATGCCAGTAGCTCAGTAGCCTTGTGCAGCTCCAGGCCACTATACTGGGCGGCTGCTACAGCACATCTTCATGGTGCAGGATTGTTCTGATGGACAGCGCCATTGTAGGCAGTACCTACCTGAAACCACAGGGCTTGCTGGGTTTGCTGGGACGTTTGAGAGACAGTCAGAGGAAGGAGGGCTGGGGCAGCCCTGAGCTCTGACCTTGGACAGAGGAAGAAGAGCTAGTAATGGGGACCAGAGAGATGAACTCTGATGGCGCACTACACACTGTGCTGAGGGAGCCCAAGGGATGGCAAGCAGCTGTGTTTCAGAAAACATGCATGGCTGGCTGCTTCCTCAAAATTGCCCATGCTTTAGTTAGTTGGAGCCTTTGCTATCCCCAAGCCTTGCTTCATGGAGTGCCCGCTGCTGGGAACACTGCTATTGCTGCCCCCCCCCCCCCATCCAAATGCTGCCCAGGGTCTCCGGCCCAATGCACACAGCTCCTCCCCATCTGAATATGACTTTGGGATTTCCCAACCAGAGGAAAACACAACCAGACACTGACAGTTTTTCAGATTTAGGAAGATTTTGTTTACAACTTAAGACCTGCCCATGGGTTTGCACAAGGGAGTCAGCTCCATACTCTGGAGTATGTGTGGGACTCTGTCCATATCTAAGCATGCCAGGCTTCTGGAGCCCATCAGAGAGGGCCTGTGTCCTTAGGGACAAGCACAAGAGCCAGAGAGAGGAAGGGGTGAAGTGGTAAGGGCTGTCCTGTGGGCAGTGGTGGAAAGGATGGAGCCCAGTAAACCCACATTGATTGCTCAAGGCTACATGCACTGCCAGTGCCCTTCTAGCTACAACTGGGGTTCTGATTCAAGGAGCACCTGACTGTGTTGCCTGGAGGTGCATCCCACATCTGCTCTTCAGTTAGCTGCTGCTTGTGGCCCTACAGGACGGCTCATTTGGTTGAGTTTCTTAGCAGTGCTGTGATGGGAGTGGAGGCAGGTTGGTCTCCCATGTAGACATCTGCTCCGTTAAAACACAGCCAGTGTTCCCTGGTAGAAGCTTTTCAAGCTGGGCTCAATGTCGACATGGGCTGAGTCTGCTGCAGATGCCCCGGTTCAGGCAAAATCAGCTATCCTGTGTAGCATCTCCTATTTTGCCAACCCACAATGTCCTTGAATGGCTGCACTCAGTGAAGGAATAGGCTCAGCATGCCCCTGGATCTTTGGGTCAGGCAAAAGCAGGCAGCAGTCCCTTGCAGCAGCACGTTCTGTTTCACCCACCCAGACTGAAGTTCTTGGAGTAGCACCACTTGGTGTGGGTGCATGGTGGGTATCCACAAAGACCCTGGATTGAGTGCAACCAGTGTCCCCTTGCAGTGGCTAGTTCTGAGCTTTTAAAGGCACTGGCTGTGGAAGCAGGCAATGGTGGTGGGTAGAGACCTGGTTCTGTAATAAACAGTTGGGTTCACTTGCAAAGCATTCCACCAAAGCAAGCCAATCCAGCATGGAACTGCACTTCATGTAGACCCAGGTGCATATCCACTGCTGCCTGGTTCATCCCTGTGCTGACTATACTTGGGCACAGAGGGCCTTTCTGTACTGATCTGAATGATGGTGCCTGCCAGGGCTGTGCACACTATAGAAGTGAACGATGGTCTCCATGGGATAGTCTGGTGCATGTCCACAGGCAGGGACTTGTTCTGTGCTGGTGCAGGTGGAAGTTGTTCGAGAAGCTTTGTTTTGTGTAGAAGCCATGGTGCATCTGCATAGTCGCTGCCTGGTTCTCTGCAGATGCAACCTTGTTCTGAGTAGACAGAGCCTTGTTTTCTGAAGGTACAACCTTGTTGGAGGCAAATTCAGCCTTATGCTGGCAGGTGTAGCCTCATCTCAGGCAGAAGCAGCCTCACCCTGGGAATGTACCTCTTTATCCAGGGCAGCCAGAGTCTGGTTCTGTGTAGACACAGCTTGAATCTCCACAAAGAGCTTTGATTGATGTAGACACAACTTATGCCCACTTATAGATCAGCTGTTGACACAGCCAACATCCTCTTGCGATCTGTAGTGTGTAGACATACCTTGAGTCTACACACTACACTAAACTGTGCTCCCTGTAGACACAGCTTGTATCTGGGCATAGGGCAGCCTCCTGTATGGCCCTGTCCTGCCCCAGCCTACCCACTCAATCACCAATTCCCTGAATCACCTTGGGTTGGTCTCTCAACCTCTTTGAGCCTCAGTTTCCTATATGTCACTGACAAGTGCCTTGACTGCTAGACTTCCTTCATGCTCCCACTTTCTAGGACTGATCAGGCTCTTTCATTCACTCCCTTGTTCTGCAGATGGATCGCTGAAGCCCTGGGGAGGGCCAAGGTCAGACTCGCTCAGTGTTTACAGTGAGTTGGTGGTACCTGGTCTAGAGCCCAAAAATCTGGCTCTAAGACTGGGCCCTTTCCTCCTCCCAGTCCTTCCCTATGGCGAGCATAGTCATGGTGCCAGAAGATGAAGCCCTGCCTGCAGGAGAGAGGCCCAGAGAGCTGGCACTGGGTGTAAAATGCCTTCATGGACTTGTGTCCCCTCACTACCAAATCTTAACTGTTTAACTTTTTGAGGACCTGCCAGACTGTTTTCTAAAATGACTGTACCATTTTACATCCTAACCAGCAATGTATGAGGGTACCAATTTCTGCCCATCATTGTCAACACTTGCTGTGTTCCATCATTTTGATTGTAACCATTGTAGTGAGTGTACAGTAAGATCTAAGTGGGGTCTTATTTGCGTTTCCCTATTGAGCAGCTTCATGTGCTTATTTGGCCATTTGTGTAAATTTTTTGAAAAAATGTGTATTCAAATCTTTTGCCTATAATTTACAATTTGCATTGTCTTTTTATTGCTGAATTGCATCAGTTATTTCTATATTCTGGTTTTATTATCCTAGTCTGTGACCTGTCTCTTCATATTTAGCAGTATCTTTTAATTTATCTTTTGTTATTATTTATTTTATTATTTTTTTTAATTTGATCAGAGGGAGACAGAGAGAGAGAGAGAAAGGGAAGGTGAGAAAGTAAGCCACTGGGTCTGGAACTTGAACCATGGTCACCCATGTGGGAGTCCAGTGCTTTAACCACCATGCTACCTGCTGGCCCAGCAATATCTTTTGAAAAGCACACATTTTAAATTTTGATGAAGTTCAATTTATCAACTTTTTCTTTAATGAATTATATTTTTTAAGTAAGAAATATTTACCTACCACAAGATTGCAAAGGTTTTCTCCAATGTTTTATTCTAGAAGCTTTATAGTTCTGGATTTTGCATTTAGGTCTAGGGTAATACTTTGAGTTAATTTTCATATATGTCACATGGCATGGATCAAAATTACTTTGTACTTAGGTATCTAATTGTTCTAGCACAACTATTGGAAATATTATGATTTCTTCACTGAATTGCCTTTACATTTTTGTAAAAAATCCATTTTTATATATGAGAAGCTATATGTGTCTATTTCTAGACTATTCCTTTTCATTGATCTGTTTGTCTATCTTCATGCCAACAACACTGTCTAGATTATTATAACTCTATAATAAGTCTTTTTTTTGAGAGAGATTTTTGCTACAGGGCTCGTGTGCTCACCGGAAAGACAGAGAGAGACAGAGAGACAGAAAGCGAGAAATCACACACCCCCCCCCCCCCCCCCGGGCAGATGGCCACACCGCAATCCCTTCTCCTCCATTCTCCTCTCAGGATCTTGGGCATGCACGCACATGCGCCCAGTGTGAGTTTTAAGCCACTGGGTCCAAGACTCGAACCACGATTGAATACATGGGAGTTCAGTGACATAGCCATTACACTAACTGCTGGTCCCATTCTATAATAAGTCTTGAAGTCAGACAGTATAAATCCTCTAACATTGTTAATTTTTTAAAGTTGCTTTAGCAATGCTAGATTCTTTGCATTGCCATATGAATTTCAAAATTAGTTTGTTAACTTCTACAGAAATGCCTCCTGGAATCTGGATTGGTATTGTATTAAATCTACGGGTCAGTTTGGGGAGAATTAATATTATAACAATATTAAATCTTTGACCTATGAACATGGTATGTGTATTTAGGTCTTCCTATTGTCTCTCAGCAGTGTTTTGTAGATTTTACTATAGAAGTCTTTTACATCTTTTCTCAGGTTTATCTCTACATATTTCCTATCTTTGATGCTACTTTAAATGATAATTTTATATCAACTTCTGATTGTGCATAGGCAGTATGAGCATATGCCAAAAGTTCATGAAAAATTGAATTAAAGTATGAATTTATTTTGTTGCAAAATTTTTGAAATCCAATTTTTCATACTATGCATTTTCCATAAACTTTTTGAAGACCCTCATGTATGTGTAAGAATACAACTGAGTTTTATGTATTGATCTTGTTTCCTATAACCTTGCTAAACTCATTTATTAGTCTCACTGGCTTTTAAAATTTTTTTATAGTTTGCATTAGGTTTTCTACATAGACAATCATACTGGTGTGACTAGACGAGCATATTGGTTTTGGATAAAGTCAGTTTTACTTTTTCCTCTTTTTTTTTAAAGTTTACATTGCATCATTGAACATCTCTGTAGTTCACAATATGTTCTTTCAAAGTATGTATGTAGTACATGACAACCAAATCAAGGATATTACCATATACATCATTTTCAAAAGAACGTTACATATTTTTGCAGATTTTTTTAAAGGTTTTTGCCATAGGGTGCATGTGCTCAACAGAGAGAAAGGAGAGACGGTGAGAAGGAAAGTGAGAAATCACTCCCCAGGGGGGATGGCTATGCTGCAATCTCTTCTCTATTCTCCTCCACTCTCCTCTCAGGATTTTGGTACACAAGTACACATGCTTAGCATTATTTTCGAGCCTCCAAGTCTGGGACTCAAACTGCCATTGATCATGTGGGAGTCCAATGCCTTAACCACCACACAACCTACTGACTCCTCTTTTGACAATCTTATTTGCCTTTTCTTTTTTGATTGCCCCAGCTACAATATCCAGTACAATTTTGGATAGAACATGTCAGAGTAGACATCCTTGGAGTGTTATTGGTCATGGGGTCGGGAAGTTGTAGTTTATTCACCATTAAGTTTTGTGTTAGCTATAAGGTTTTTGTAGTTGCTCTTCATTAGTTTGAGAAAGTTCTATCATATTCAAATTTTGCTCAGTATTATTATCAATAGATGTGGTATTTTGTCCCTTTTTTTTACATTCTTTGAGATGATTATAATGCCTTTCTATTTCAGTTTGTTAATATTAAATCAAATTTTTTTAATAATTACTTATTTAATTTTATTTATTCATTCATTTATTTTTTTAATTTGACCAGAGAAAGACACAGAGAGAAAGAGTGAGAGAGCAAGTTGCCAGGTTTGGGATTCAAACTGTGGTCGGCCATGTGGGCATGTCCAGTGACTTAACCACCATGCCACCTGCTGGTCCCCAAATCAAATTGCTTTTCAAATCCTCGACCAACTGTGTCTTCCTGAGCTAAATCTCACTTGGTTATGATTTTGATCTATTTTATGTATTGTATTTCATTTGCTAAAATTTTGTTAGGAATTTTTCATTTACATTCATGAGGAAGAGAGATTAGTCTGCAGAGTTCAGAGTTCTTTTCCTTTTCTTTTTTTTTGATCTTTTTTTTTTTTTCTTTTTGGAGAGGTTTTTGCTATAGGGTGCGTGTGCTCGCCAGACAGACAGACAGAGATAGAGAGACAGAAAGCGAGAAATCACCCCCCAGGGGGGATGGCTACGCTGCAATCCCTTCTCCTCCATTCTCCTCTCGGAATCTTGGGCATGCACGCACACGCGCCCGGCGTGAGTTTTAAGCCACCAGGTCCGGGACACGAACCGCGGTCGACTACATGGGAGTCCAGCGACATAGCCATTACGCTAACTGCTGGTCCTAGTTCTTTTTCTTTTTTTGAAAAGAGATGTTTATAGGCTGTGTGCACTCACCAGAGACACAGAGAGAAAGTGAGAAACCACCCCCAGAGGGTGGGGAGGATGGCTATGCCCCAATCCCTTCTCCTTCATTCTCTTCTCAGGATTTTGGACACGCACACACAAGCATCTGATGTGAGTTTCAAGGTACCGGATTCGGAACTCAAGCCACAGGTGGCCATGTAGGAGTCCAGCACCTTAACCAGTTTGCTACCTGTTGGCCCAGTCTGTAGATTTATAATTTTTTTGTCTGGCTTTGGTATCAATATAATTCTGTCCTTATATAATGAGTTAAAAAGTATTCCCTCCTCTTCTGTTTTCTTGGACAGTTTGCTGTAGAGTTATTTTATTTTATCCTTAAATATTATATCTTTAAATATTTTATCCATAAAATTCATCGGTGAAGCCATCTGGTCCTGAAGTTTTCTGTATGGGAAGGTTTTTAACTAGAAATTCAATTTCCTCAATAGAGAGAGATCTAATCAGGTTAATCTCTCCCCAACCTTATGTTAGCCAGGGTCATGGGTGTACATGTGCATGCCTGGTGTGTTTCAGGTCAACCCAAGATCCAAACATTGGTTTTTCATGTGTTTTCAACATTGCATCAGAGAGTGGCACTCTACTGTGACACCGTGACTGGGACTGTTTTTCTCATTTCTTTTCTTTCTTTCTTTTTTTTTTTTGGTTTTTGCCATAGGATGTGTGTGCTTGCCAGAGAAAGACTAAGAGAAAGGGAATGTGAGACATCAACTCCCAGAGGGGATGACCATGAAACAATGCCTTGTCCTTCATTCTCTTCTCAGGATTTTGTGCCTGGTGTGATTTTCAAGTCACCGGGTATGGGGCTTCAACTGTAGTCCACCATGTGGAAGTCCAGCATCTTAAACACAACTCCACTTGCTGACCCCATCATTTGAGAGTGAAACTGAGGTCATTAGTTCGAGGCTTTTCTTCTTTCTAGTATAGACTATAAAGTTTCCTCTAAATATTGCTTGAGTAGCATCCATCAGATTTTGAAGTGTTATGTTTTCATTTTCATTCGACTCAAAAAGCTTCCTAAGTTCCCTTGATTCCTCCTTTATTAATGCATTATTCAGAACCGTTATTTAGTTTCCAAATAATTGGGGATTTTCCAGAGATGTTTCTGTTATAGATTTCTAATTTAACTTGACTGTAGTCAGAGAATGTATTTTGTATAGCTTGAATCCTTTTCATTTTATTGAAAGATTTTTATAGCCCAAAATATTTGTCTATCTTCATAAGTATCCCATGTACATTTAAAAAGAAGGTGGTTGGCTAGACTAATCTACAAATGTCACATAGATCAAGTTTGTTGATAGTGTTAGTCAGACCTTCTATATCCTTAATCATTTTCTGTCTACTTGTTTTATGGGTGTCTTCAAAAAGTTTGTGAGAAAATGGAATTAAAGCACAAATTTATTTTGGTTCAAAAATGTTTGAAATCCATTCATAATTTTTTACCATACACTTTTCTGTGAACTTTTTGAAGGTACCTCATATTGATTATTAAGAGAAAGGCATTGAAATCTCCAACTTTATGTATGTGTCTATTTATCCTTGCATTGTAGTTTTTGCTTCATGTACTGTGAATTTGCCCTATCAAGTTCATAAATTCTTGGTGAATTAATCCCTTTATTGTTATGGAATGATTTCTTTATCCTTGGTAACATTCTTTATTCTGTAATTAGTATAGTCACTCCATATTTCTTTTGATTAGTGTTAGCATCATATGTTCATCATATTACTTTTAATGTATTCATGTATTTATATATGGGATGCATTTCTTAAGAAGCATACAGTCAGTTAAGTTTTGCTTTCTTAATCTGATCTGATAATCTCTACCTTTTATTGTGGTGTTCAGACCATTTTACATTTCATGTGATTAATGATAATATCAGATTTAAGTCTGTCATCTTGCAGTATGCTTTTCATTTGTCCCATACATTCTTGTATCCTGTATTTCAGATTAATTGAATATTTCTTGGATTCTATTTTATCACATTTGTGGCCTTTTAGTTATCACTCTTTGTTTTGATATTTTAGTGATTGATTTAGGATTTACAGTGTATATTATTAGCTTATCCAAATCCATCCTTAAGCCTTATTATACCACTTCACATATGTATATGAATGCCGTAACGATATACTTCCATTTCTTCCTTCCTATCTTTTGGGCTATCATACATTTTACTTACATTTATGTTATATGCCTACTCTCAATTGCTATTATTTCATTTAGTCAATTATGTATGAACAAAATTTAAACATTAAGAGAAATCTTACATTTTTAACCAAGTAGTCATCATTTCAGTGCTTTCCACATCTTTGTGTAGTCTATGTTTCCATGTGATACCAGTTTTCTTCTGTCTGAAGTACTCCCTTTAAGACTTCTTGTAGCCCAGGTCTATTGATGACAAATTTTTTTCAGTTTCCTATGATGAAGAAGTCTTTATTTTACTTCCATTATAATGTGGCTTCGTATAGTTTCTTTATGTTTCTTGTGCTTGGGGTTTGTTGAAATTCTTGGAATTTTGTCCTTATCATTTTCACCAAATCTGGAAAAATTTTGGCTATCATTTTTTTCTGATATTTTTCTACACCTTCCCTTCCTTCAGCAACTCCAATTACACATATATTAAGCTTCTGAAGTTGTCTCACAGCTCAATAATGCTTTTTTGTTATATATATGTATACTCTTTTCTCTCTGTGTTTCATTTGGATCATTTTTATTTCAAGGTCTTCTAGTTCACTGATCTTTTATCCTACAATGTCTAAACTTACAGTATTCCCATCCAATGTGCTTTTCATCTCCAACATAATAGTTTTCATCTCTAAAGGTTGAAATTGGGTCTTGTGTATATATCACATGTCTCTACTTAACTTTTTGAACATAAATAATACAGTCATAATAACCATCTTAATGTCCTAGTCTACAAATTCTAACATATGTTTCAGTCCTGAATAGTTTTAAATTGAGTAATTTATCTCCCTACCATGAGTCATGTTGTTGTGTTTTTTTTCTTAATTTTGGTATAGGGCATATGTGCTCACCAGAGACAGAGAGAGAGAGAGAGAGGGAAAGTAAGAAAGCACCCTCCAAGAGAGATGGCCATGCCACAATCCTTTCTCTTCCATTCTCTTGGGATTTGGGGCATGCACACACATATGCCTGGTGCTTTCTTAAGCCACTGGATCCAGGACTCTAACCATGTAGTTGGCCATGTAGTATCCGAACACCTTAACTACTACACCATTGGCTTTCCCAAATGCCTGGCAATTTTCTAATGGATGACAAACATTATGAATTTTGTCTTATTACATGATGGATTCTGTATTTCTGTATTCCTATAAATATGCTTGAGCTTTGAAACATAGTTAAGTTACTAAGAAATAATTTGAACCTTTTAGGTTTTGCTTTTATGATTTGTTAGGCAAGACTGGCCCAGTTACAGTCTAGGGATAGTTTTCCCCCAGTATTGAGGTCAGATCCAGTTGTGTGTTCCATCAAATGGCCTGTGAATCTGAGGTATTCCAGACTGGTTGATGCAAACAGGCATTATCTCCTGTGGTGTGTTCCTGTGGTCCCAGTTACTGGGAAGCTGGGGCAGGAGAACCGTGACATGGTGACATGTTAGATCCTGTCAAAAATTCCTCTCTCAGACTGGAGAGTGGTATAGTGATAAAACATTGCACTCTAAGAGGCAGACTCACATTGGAAGGTTGTCAGGTCATGTCTGGAGACTTCCCTGAGTATGCCAGGGTGAGCTTACCTCAAGTTATGTAAGTATAGGTGCTGTTATTTCTAATCCTTTCAGGTAGTTTTCCTTCAGGCCTCACATACACACACTAATCTGTACTCTGAATATTTAAGGAAATCTCAGGATGCTCTCTCTGCCCAGCTCTACAGCATTCTGTCCTGGAAAATGTAGCCTCCTTGGTCTTCCTGGATTCCTAACTCTGTTTTCTTTCTTTCTTTCTTTCTTTCTTTCTTTCTTTCTTTCTTTCTTTCTTTCTTTCTTTCTTTCTTTCTTTTTTTTTAGAGGTTTTTGCTATAGGGCGCGTGCGCTCACCAGACAGATAGAGAGAGAGACAGAGAGACAGAAAGTGAGAAATCACCCCCCAGGAGGGATGGCCACGCCACAATCCCTTCTCCTCCATTCTCCTCTCGGGATCTTGGGCATGCACGCACATGCGCCCAGCGTGAGTTTTAAGCCACCAGGTCTGGGACTCGAACTGTGGTGGACTACACGGGAGTCCAGCAACATAGCCATTACGCTAACTGCTGGTCCCTCTAACTTTGTTTCCTTAACTCACGGAAAACATCAAGCTCTACCTGGGTTTTCCCTCTCTCTCCAAGCAATAAACTTGGGCAATCATAACACTCATCTCCTTCATTTTCCATCTCTTAGGGATCACTGTCTTTTATTATCTAATGTCCAGCATCTTACAAAACACGTTTCTTATCATTTGTCTGTCTGTTGATTGCTTCAGGTGCAAGGTAAATTCAATCCCTATTACTCCATCTTGATCAGAAGTTAAAGGCTACACACCTCTCTAAAAATCATGGACCTCACCTTTAGATGGACTCTAAAGTTAAACAAGCAAAAATAATCTTTTCTATTTTTAAAAATATCCTTTTATTCTTGATAAAATATTTTTTAATTCCACATAAGAGTCAAGGTTAAAGGGCAAAGATAGGTTTCTGGGAATATTTGGGAAGGCAAAGTATAGAATCTAAGCCTAAGTGAGGCTTTTTCTTCAGGACAAAGTGTCAGGTTTGTATATATTCTAAGTGACCCTCAAGGTGAAAGAAGCGGTGTCTTGGTTTGGTGGGGAAGTCACTTCTCTTCCACATATGGACAGCCTATTCCCTTGCTTCAAAATGAATATCAGGAGCCGGCAGGTGGCATGGCAGTTAAGGGTGCTGGACTCCCACATGGCCAACCACAGTTTGAATCCTGAAACTGGCCACTTGTTTTCTTGCTTTCCCTCTCTCTCTCACTCTGTTTCTCTCTTGTCAAATTAAAATAAATAAATAAAGTTAAATACAATACCTTATAAAAATGAATATACAGACAAACAAGCAGCCTGATGACCTGCTGCCCCTGCAATGGCAACACCATATACATATACCATATCATGACTTTCCCAACAGCCTAATGTTTGCACAACCTTTTTTTTTTTTTTTTTTTTTGGAGAGGTTTTTTCGCTATAGGGCGCGTGCACTCACCAGAAAGACAGAGAGAGACATAGAGACAGAAAGCGAGAAATCACCCCCCAGGGGGGATGGTCACGCCGCAATCCCTTCTCCTCCATTCTCCTCTCGGGATCTTGGGCACGCATGCACACGCGCCCGGCGTGAGTTCAAGCCGCCGGGTCCGGGACTCGAACCACGGTCGACCACGTGGGAGTCCAGCGACATAGCCATTACGCTAACTGCTGGTTCCCCACAACCTTTTTTTTTTTAATGGGAGGGAGAGAAAGAGGAAGGGAGAGGGGAGCATTTTTAAAAGTTTTATTCCAGGGACTGGCAGATGGCATGGTGGTTAAAGGCGCTAGACTCCCACATAGCTGATGGTGGTTCAAGTCCCAGATCTGGAGGTTTGCTTTCTCACTTTCCCTCCTTCTCTTTCTCTGTTTCTCTCTGATCAAACCAGAAAATAATAATAATAATAATAATAAAGTTAAATTTTAAAAAGTTTATTTATTCCATAACAGCGAAAGAGAGAGAGAGAGAACATCTACCCCCAGCATTAGCAAGCCCAGACTGTGGGCACAAGCACACACTGACACACTCAGCAAGGTCTCCAGACATGACCTGGCAACCTTCCAATGTGAGTCTGCCTCTTAGAGCGTAATGTTTTATCACTGCACCACTCTCCAGCCTGAGAGAGGAATTTTTGACAAGATCTAATCATGCTGCTATGTCACGGTCCTCCTGCCCCAGCCTCCCAGTAACTGCACCTGACCTATTTTTATGCTAGGCCAGGAACTAAACCCCGGGCCTCATAAATGGCTTTAGCCACTGTGGAGGGGTGCCTTCCTTTTTGTTCCACCAGGCAGAATGTGTAAATATGCTGTGAGTGACAGAGAAGAAGGGTTTTTATCCAAGCTCTGCTCCTGGTCCCCCAACCTCCTCTCCAGGCCTACTCCCCACGCATACAGTGAGCTGGGCCCATGAAATATATGCTATGCATGAGTCTAGAGCTTACCTGACAAAACCATGATGAAAACATTACCCTCCTTAGCATCCTGACCTGTGCTTTGCTTTGAGTGAAGCCTCGCGTACCTGGGATCCCCAAGTACAGACTGACTAATTAAGGATTAGTGGACATGCTTGCCACTTTTTTCTTGTTCTTTGATTCCCAGCTGATGGGGCCCAAATGTTCTAGAAAGAGCTTAAAGGAGCAAGATACCAAGACTCTGGCCCAACCTCAGCTGCTAACTCACTCAGGAATTCTCCCTCTCTGCCTCAGTCACTGTCTTAGTTTCTTAAACTCTAAAATGGGGATCAGATTAAAACATCAATAATAAAAAAAACGTTGAAAACATCAGAAGCTATCATGTTAGGCCTTCTGTAGCAGTAGGTGCTTAGTCAGCTTTTGCTAAGACCCTGACTGGGATGTCATGGAGGAGTAGGGGAAGAAGGGAGTTAAGACCTCCGTCCTCCCTCTCTTCCGCAGGTTCTTAGGAAGCTTTTCCAAAGGCGGACAGTACAGAGCTGTGTTCAGTTCTCCCAGTACTTGTAAGATGTGGAGTTTGGGGGGTTCTTTCCCCAGAGCCCACTGGATGGGGTGAGCTGCCAGTCTGAGCTTACTGCCTCCAACCCTGAAAAACTTAGGATTTTGGAAAAAGAGGCCAGAGGCAGAGTAAGGTCAGCAGACCACTCTGCCTACTGTCCTAAAAATCTCTAGCTGTATTACTAACTCACTTTGCATCCCAGGAAGCTGATGGGTACAGTTTATTAGCAATCCCTCAGCAGGATACAGAAGACATGTTTGTCTCTCATGATACTGTTTCTGAAATGGGAGAAAAGTATGGAAATGAAAAGCAATTTCTGGTAGTGAAAAAATTAATGAGCAGACTAACATCTGACAACAAGAATGACTATGATTAAGTGCATACAACATGCTGTATGCTTTTAACACTTTGTTTCATTGATACTTAGAAAGCATCTCTGTGAGGTACATTTTATTATCACCCTCATTTTACAGATATTTAAATAAAGACCAGAGAGGTTAAATAATTTCTCTTGAGTCATTCTTCCAAAAAGTGGACAGAGGGATAATTAGAAGTTAGGTCTGGCTGGCTCCAAGGCCCTTCTTTCTGTTAATACCAAGACATACTGCTTCTCATATCACTGGATCTTTCCTTCCGGATCTTTCCTTTCCTGCTGTCTGGAGTCCAGGGCCTGGAGCCCAGGCTCTGCCCTAGGAATCTTAGAGGGAATCACTGAGTGAGACATGAAGAAGGAAGATACAGCAGCAGAAAGAGCCTGATCACTCTGACCCTTCCAGGTCTCCACTGGCACAAATGGATGCCATGGTCAAGGGAAGTCTGAGAACCCTGCAGAGTTTAGAGTAGTTATTTAGAGTAGTTATTTTAGGCCCACTTAACTAGTAACCTAGCAGAATCAGAAAGTCACTGGCCTTGGAAAGGCCTCCAAAGAACTGAAATAGTCTGACGTTTGCTGCATTTCCTCCACCAGGGAGCCCAATAGGTTCACACAGTCTGTAGTTCCTAAACCCACATGCCCAACAAGTCCTGCTGCTAATTCTCTGTCTACAGTATGTAGAAGCAACAAATTCGAATGAGAGAGCCAGCGCTACCAGAGATGAGGCTGGCAGAGATCATAAATGACACTGACAGTGAGGGAGGAGGTAGCAATGCTGTACAAAGCAGACTTAAATGTAAGATGTCCAGCCACTCAGGATCATTTATTATGGGATGCAGAACCCAACACTGCCAGATGCACGAGGTGTTACTGGACTTTTCCTCCAGCTGTGAATTCCCAGATTACCTCATAAAATAACTAAGCTTGTCTTTCTGTACCTGAGTATTTGTTCAAGAGTTTTAATTAGGATACAAGGGGCAGGAAGCATTTGCCATCCTATGTACGTGGTGATGATGCTACTGATCCACCATTAGGAAGACTATGTGCTCTAAGATTTTGACTGAAGCAAGGTGGCGTGATGACTTCCCATTCCAAAATCTAGTCCCACCTTTAGATACAGCATTTAATTAAGGAGCCAAATAGCACCAGCTAGAGTTGGGACTCATGGGATAAGTCAAGTATCTCGTTACCTCAGTGAGAAGGAGAACTTGCTACTAGGTTCATAGCCTAGAGTAATGAAATGAATGATGTCCCCCAAAACTTTTTGCCTACCCTAAACCTGTGAGCATAATCTTATTTGGAAATAGAGACTTTGCAAATGTGACTAGTTAAATTGAGGTGAGGTCATACTGAGTTAGAGCAGACCCTAATCCAATGACTGGTATCCTGAAAAGAGAAAACAGACACAGACATGTGAAAATGGAGACAGAATGGAGTGATGTGTCCACAAGACTAGGAAAGTCAAGAATTGCCACCAACTAACCAGAAGCTAGGAAGAGGCAAGGAAAGATCTTTCCTAGAACCTCAGAGAAAGAATGTCCTTGGCTATATCTCGGTTTGGAATGCCCAGCCTCTAAAGCTGTGAGAATATATTTCTGTTATCTTGAGCCACCCAGTATATGGCACTTTTCTGTGGTATCCCTAGGAAATGAACACAACGTGCATTCTTACAAATCCATTCAGGTTCCAAACAACACTAGTTTAAATAACGCAGCTGAGATGGAGACAGTGAGACCAGTAGGCCCATGAGGAGGTTGTTTGAGATGCTGGAGAAGGCAATTGAGGCCCTGAGCTGAGCCAGTGGCCCCAGCATAGAATGAAGAGACAGGTTTAGACAGTTCTACTCAGGGCTAGACCCTGTACTGGGCTCTGAGGCCACCTACATTTCTAGGCTCATGGCCCCAAATCATTCCAGCTCTGCTTCTGTCATTATATCTCCTTTGACTCTAACCCTCCTCCATCCCTCTTACAAGGACCTTTCTCATTACAGTAAGGGCCACCCCAGAAAATCCAGGATGATTTTTTCATCTCAAGATCCTTAAGTCAATCACATTGGCAAAGTCCTTTTTGTCCAGGAATTAGGATATGGATGTCATTGAAAACCATTTTTCAGCCTACTACATATGAGATTCTTATGTTTTTGTGAGTAAACAGTAGTGGCAATAATGGCCAATTTCTTTTGAGCACTTAACATCCATCATATATTTTCCATTTAACTGTTGCAGGGACTTCAACAGAGTATATTTCATCCCTATCATTTCAGTTGCCAAACAGAATCCAAGTAGAAAGTGGCAGGACTGGGTGGATGTCTACATTCAGAGCTACACTGTCTCCCTTCATATCTGTTCCTAAATAGCAGGCTACTTTTGTTACAGAACTCTCTATGTTAATGTTACATATTATGCATTATTTGAAAATAACTTCATTGTTTTTACAGAAAAAAAAAAAAACATGAATCCTCACTTTAAAATTGCCTCAATACTGAAAGTACAAAACATTAAAATGCCCCCAAATCTCATTTCTCAAAGATAATTATTGTTGGGACCAGTAGTTAGCATAATGGCTATGTTGCTGGACTCCCATGTAGTCGACCGTGGTTCAAGTCCTGGACACGGTGGCTTAAACTCATGCCAGGCGTGTGTGTGTGTGTGCCCAAGATTTGGAGAGGAGAATGGAGGAGAAGGGATTGCGGTGTGGCCCTGCCCCCAGGGAGTGATTTCTCGCTTTCTGTCTCTCTGTCTCTCTCTGTTTGACGAGCGCACATGCCCTATAGCAAAAAAAAAAAAAAAAAAATCCTCTCCAAAAAAAAGATAATTATTGTTAACATTTAGCAAATATCTTCCAGACTACTGCTAATACAGCATAAATATACCATTATTAAAGTGCTTTATCTCCACACTGTAGTGAGTATCTTCCCATGTCAACAGATGTAGATTCCTCTAAATAGGCTTCTCAGACAAAGGATGTGTACACTGAACATGTTGAAATGCATTGCCAAACACTGCTAAAAAATATACTGATTTATACTCCCACCAAAACTGCAAGACCTTCACCAGCCTAGTCAGTGTTTTGAATTTTTGGCAATTTGATAGATGAAAAATGAGTTATTTTTTTTGGTATTGCTTTGATGACTGATAGTTAACATCTTTCTGTGTATTCATTGGCCATCTGTACTGCTCTTGGAGAATAGCCTACTCAGGTCTTTTGCCTATTTTCTACTAGATTGTTTGTTCTTTTCCTTCTGGATTTGTAAATGCTCATTGTAGAGTAGATTATAAAGCCTTTGTCATATCTATTACAAATATTTTTCTCACACTGACATACATGTCATCTCGTTTATGGCATTTTTTTTCCACATAGAAGATGTCATTTATATGCAATCAAGTCAACAATCTCCTTCTCTATGACTTCAAGGTTTTATGTCATGTTCAGAGAAACCTTCCCAGACCGAAGGTTATAAAAATAATTCTTCCATGTGTTCTTCTTGTACTTCTTTATTTTGTATTTAACATTTAAATCTTGGGCACATCTAGAAGGTAACTTTGCTGAAAGGAGTGAAGTAGAAATCTGACTCTACATGTTTCTGAATAGGCATTTGTAGGTAGCCATCACCACTGATATAATTATCCATCTTTTATTGACTGATTTGAAACATCACCTTTATCATATTGTAAATGTATATATTATATATATATATATATATATATATATATATATATATATATATATATATACTTCTGTATATTTCTGGACTCTCTCTTCCAATCCATCGACCTGTTGTTGTTGCTATTGTTTTCTGTGCAAGAATTTGCGAATATGCCTTACTATTTAGTAGGGAGTTTGTTATCATAGATCTTCTTTCTGAATATTCTTGTCATATGATTATTCTTCTAGATGAGCTTTTGAATCATTGTATACAGATCCAAATATCATTTTAGGAATTTTATCAAGGGTTTATTAAATATATAGATCAATTTACAGATATTGGTGTGTTTTCAATATTGAATCTTCACATCTCAGAACAAGGCATGATTCTCCATTTACCCAAATCTTCCTTCCTCCCCCAAAGGAGCTTTATAGTTATTCCCTATAATTGCTATAACAAATTGCCACAAACTAGGTGGCTTAGGAAAACAGATTTCTTCTCTCACGATTCTGGAGAGAAGAATTACCAAAATTGGTATCACTAAGCCAAAATCAAGGTGTCAGTGGAACTGTGCTTTCTCCAGAGGCACTAAAGGAAAATCTGTTTTTTGTCTCATCCAGCTTCTAAGGCTGCCAGTATTTCCTGGCTTGTGGCCACATCACTCCAGTCTCTGCCTCTTTGGTCACATGGCTGTTTCCTTTGTTTCTCCATGTAAATCTTTTTCTGTCTCTTTTACAAGAGTACACTAAATTGCATTTAGAGCCCATCCAAATAATCTAGAATAGTCTCCTCATCTCAAGATCTTTAATCACATCTGGAAAGATGCGTTTTACATATAAGATTCCAGGTTGGGAGCTGTTATTTAGCCTACCACAAGAGTTTTTATCATCAGTCGCTCTCACAGCAGAGTATTCACAAGACTGTAACTCTTCTTTAGATATCTGTTAAATTCTCATTTATTAATGTGAGTATGGAAAGGCTGCTTAGGTTAGGGGATGAGAACAAGGAGAGAGTTCTGGATATTGTGGATCAGGGGACAGTTACTACCACATCAGGATTCACCATACAAATCTGACCTATTAACTTTAGAACTCATAAACCCAGAGGTCTCATCCTCTGCTATAGTTTATTTTTTTTAGTTTATTTATTCACTTCCTCCATGAATGAGAGAAACACAAAGAGAGAGATGAGCGACAGTACCCCTAGAAAGATATCAATGCCTCAATCTACCCCCAGTCCCAAGTATCCCATGATCATGGGCATGCATGTCTGGCATACCCAGGAAGGTCTTCAAACATGAACTCAGAACCTTCCCATGTGGGTAGCCTCACAGAGCATTGCATTCTATGGCTGAGCTGTCCTCTACCCCAGCTATAGTTTTGAGAGTCAATTTTCAATTATCAGTGGAAATGATATATTAGCTAATATGCATTGAACATAAATTCATGCTTGCAATCAGAGAATGAATGGGGAAGAATTGTAGACATGGATACCTCAATTTGTATCCTCACCCTAAGACAACCTCTTAAAACCACCCATTGCTCCTTGGGAAGCAGCAATCAGAATGACAAGGTGACTGAGCTTAGAGTCTTGAAAGCTAAGTTTTGACCAGCTCTACTCCTGCCAGCTGGGTGCGACCAATCACTTAAACTCTCTGGGCCTCAGAATCTTTGTGAGTTGGAAATATCGATAGGTGTGTTGCTTACCTAACAGATTAGAGGCCAAGTGTGAGTGCCTGTTATCCACCTGTCAGAGTGTGGCTTGTGCAAGATGAACAGTAATGGCTATCCAGGCATGTACTCCCAGGCAGTACATAGCGATGGAGCAGCCCAAAGCCTGGGAAGCAGCAAGACAGGCCCTCAGCAAGGTATATGCACTTGCATACCATCCCTTTCCTATAGCAAACCTAGGCCTGGGGCTTGCAGACCAAGAGAGATTCAAGGAACTTGTAAATGAATAAAGTAGGTCACTTAATATCGATGTGACAACTATTATACAGGAGAGATTTTGCACATCTGCTTTGCAGTCTAAGGTTTCTTTGGATTTGACTTTAGGGCTGCAGACAATTTCTATGTTCTTCTCTGTCTTTACCTCCCCAAAGAGGCAAGGGTGGCAGGTAGAAAATAAGAAAAGTCTACATTTCTTGGGAAGATTAGTGAGTTTGTTGGGGTATTTTATTTTATTTGTTAGAAGGCACATGAGCTCACCAAAGAGAGAGAGAAAGAGACAGAGAGGAAGTGAGAAAGCATTCTTTCAGAATTTTAGGCATGTACACACACATGCCTTGCATGTTTTTTAAGCTGCCAGGTGTGGGATTCGAACTACACAGCTGACTCTGTGGGATCCAGTTGCCTTAACCACCATACCACCTACTGGCCCTTTTAAAAATAAATTGATGAACACTTTGTCATCATGATATTGAGAGACAAATAGAGGAAAACTGATATATTCAGCATTGTCTGGCATCCTGGGGAAAAGAAAGGCAGACTAGGAGTGCTAAGGGCTGTTGACCTACTCTAAGGCATCTCTGTGGTCTCCCCTACTCAAATGAAAGCAGATCAAAAATCTCTCCTCATTTGGGTAGGTTTTTTCCCAGTGTTGTGCCCTCACACTCCAGCGTCTGCGTAGATGGGCTGCTTCTCCCTCCCCAAAATCAGAGTCCTGAACGATCTTCACTCTACCCTGGCTCCTAGCATCATACTTTCTCCTTCCTATCCTGGTCTCTGTGTTCACTGTTCAGTTCCATTAGGTCCTTGATAGCAGGTGGATTCAACATCCTTGGAGTACATGAGTGAGGATCACCATTTAGAGTTCCAGGGCTGGACACCACAAGCATTCAGGACTCATTGGAGCACACGATCTTCCAGGGACATAGTCCATATTATTCCCAGGCTAGGCTGAGAGCCCAGAAATCCAGAGATTGCTATAACTACCCAATAAACTTCCCCAGGTGAGTTTTGTTTTGTTACTGAGGTTTATTCCTAGTTGCTCATCCTGCACTTACCTGCTATCATCCTCTATCAACAGATGTGATGTTTTGTCTTTGGCTCACTGTTATCATGTGTGTCCTGTGTGCACATCAGGAATTCCCTTCATGCTTGCTCTATCTCTCTCCACTGCTGCTAAACTACTAGAGGGAAAGTGTCAACCCCTGGACAACCCAAAACCCTTTTTTGGGCTGGACTACCTCCTTCTTTTTTTTTTAAAGGTCTCACATATTTATTACTGAACCAACCTACCAATGCAGAACTTAGAGACAAGGTGAAGCATCATTTTTTTCCCAATAAACACAAGTGTCCAGTCAGTGGTGACCATTTTCAGCTTGACGTGGCAAGACCATAGTGACCTTGGTACAGCATAATTATGTGGGCCATCTCCTGTCCAGTTCCTCATAGACACAGCTTGGTTCTTCTCCAGTGTCTCCTCTTGGAGTTGTACCTGATTTTATTACCAGTTTTCATTCTAAAACACTGGGGAATAGGTCGGTTTTGCTTCTGATTTTTGGCCAGAAACCGCTTGATTCTGAAAGTCTTGTGAGAAGACATGGCGAAGAGCTGAGGGGACTGCACACACTACGATGGCGGAGAAAGGAAGAGAGCGACTACCTCCTTCTAAGGGCTGCTGATGGACACTAGGAGGACTTAAGTCCAGCTGCATGAGTTAGCAAAAGGGTAAGGGAAAGAAGGCTTCTAAGCCAGTGTGACCAAGGAGTCTTTATAAGTGGAGGTTGTTCAATGGAGGAAGATGCTTATGACAGAGCAGGAAGACACTCCCTTCCCGTGGATGAACCTTGGAGCCAGCAACATTTTTCTGTAATAAGTGATGACTTCTGTCACCTACTCAGGGTAGAATTACCTGTGCATCCAGGTCCTTGGGCCAGGAACAAGTGTCTACAGGCCAGAATGAATTACTCAGAATCTTTTCAAGGACCCAAGAAAGTGAATATTCAGTGACTGTTATTCCCTGATTAATGCTGACTAAAATTAGCCAGAGGTAGTCTAACCTTCTCACTCTTCAAACAGGGAAACTGAGGCCCAAAGAATCACAACTAATAACAGTAGAGCTGGGCTGGGAACCAGCAGTTAGCGTAATGACTATGTCGCTGGACTCCCACGTAGTTGACTGCGGTTCACGTCCTGAACCCGGTGGCTTAAAACTCACGCCGGGTGCGTGTGCGTGCGTGCCCAAGATCCCGAGAGGAGAGTGGAGGAGAAGGGATTGCAGTGTGACCATCCCCCCTGGGGGGTGATTCCTCCCTTTCTTTCTCTATGTCTTTCTCTGTCTGTCTGGCGAGCGCACACGCCCTATAGTGAAAACCTCTCCCAAAAAAAAAAAAAAAGTAGAGCTGGGCTGACACAGTGGAGCAGTGATAATGTGCTGCTCAAGCAGTTATAGATCCATATAGAAGATTACGGGTTCAGTTCCCTGTTGTACCTACATATACTAGGCACATGTGCCCATGATCCTGGCTGGCTAGGAAGGTCCAAGGGACCAGTAAATGGAGAGGAGTTGCAGTGTGAGACCCTGTTGAGGATGCTTTACTCCGACTCTCTCTCACCTCTCTCTGTCTCTCACTCTCATGAAATAAATAAATAAACTTTAAAAAACAGAACTGGAATTTGAACCATTAAGCTAGTGGTTCTCAAACATTTTGGTGTCAGAGTCTTAACTTACTTCAAACTTAAGTAAGTCTTAACACTTACTGAAGGTAAATCCACAGAGACAGAAACCAGATTAGTTGTTACCAGGGGCTTCAGAGAGGCAGAAAGAGGAGTGACTGCTTCATTAGTACGGAGTTTCCTTTTGGGGTAAAGAATATGTTCTGGAACTACATAGAGAAGATGTTGTATAACATTGTGAGGGCATTTAATGCTGCTGACTAGACACTTTAAAATGGTTAATTTTAGGTCATGTGAATTTTACCTCAGTAGAAAAATAAACAGAATGCAATGAGGTAAATCAACAACAAAGAACTTACTGAGGTCTTCAAAAAGCTTTCATTTTTCCGGACCCGGTGGCTTAAAACCCACGCCAGGCGCGTGTGCGTGCATGCCCAAGATCCTGAGAGGAGAATGGAGGAGAAGGGACTGCGGCATGGCCATCCCCCCTGGGGGGTGATTTCTCGCTTTCTGTCTCTCTGTCTCTCTCTGTCTGTCTGGTGAGTGCACGTGCCCTATAGTGAAAAACCTCTCAAAAAAAAAAAAAAAGCTTTCGTTTTGTGGTTTATGTCTCTTAACCATATGAGGAAAAAAATTAAAATATGTATGTATTTACTTTTCAATTAAAATGATAAACTTATTACATATAAATAATATTTTCTGAAAATAATTATATTTTCTAAAACAAAACCTTGCATTGAGAAGAACAGCATTTTTTAAAAAAATGTTTTTGTGAATTTCCCCAGTGTTTGGCTTAATAGAACACAGTGAGAATCTCACATCTTCTCTATTCAGTTGTGATACACAGTTCTGACTGAAATATATGAAGAGGACCTAGCCTCACATAGATATCCAGTTGGAAAAGGGAGGAATATTTTAATAGACTTGCCAAGTCATTGTGGGCATTCTTCTTTGATAGGACACCAAAACTTGCCCAGTGGTTGCTCCTTGCTGGGTGAGCATACTATGGAATGTGAACTCATCAGTAAACTCTCCTTACTAGGTCCTAATCAATCCCATTGGACTCTCTTGTACTTTGAATGGATCTTTTACCCATTCATGGTTTGGTAACATTGTGCGCAAATCATATGGAAAATATTGGTGCCCTGGCTTATGCAGTGCTTCTATAATGTTGACACATTTCACTCTACATCACAAAATCACGTTACCACTCATCTCACTCGAAAAATCCTTTAACTATTGAGAAGCTGTCAAACTCAGAGTGGTGGATCTAGGATTTTTAAAATTCTATCTTTTTATTGTGTTACCAGAGGGTACATCCACTCATGAGAGAGAGACAGAGAGAGAGAGAGAGAGACCAGACCCCCAGAAAAAGGGGTGTGCTCATGCTGCAATCTCTTTTACTCTATTCTCCTTCCCATCAGGATTTTGAACATACATGCACCTGTAGCATGTTATTCAAGCCACTGGGGCTGGGATGTGAACTGTGGTCAGCCATGAGGGATTATGCTCCCAATGCATAGTTCTTAATCACTACACTTTTGGTCCAGCCTTTGAAATTATAATTTTTGCTTGAAAGTTTAAATTTTATTATTGGCAATAAAAATGCAGTCAGTTGTTTTCCTTGAAGTGACAAGCTCACTTTGTTCATCTATGAGAAAATGTCTGCCAAATACCCACATCTGAATAGTTAGTTAGTCATCTTTCAAGTAAGTATGATGTTCTATGGAAAATCAGCCAGGTCAGCTCACAATTCAAAACAATTACACAAGTGCTTTGCCTTGAGACAACCATTGCACTTTGGTTCCCAGAAAAAGTACTTTAAGCATATTTTTCATTTTGCCACAGATTTTTTGTTTTTAAGAGAGATTTTTGCTATAGTATGCATGTGCTCACCAGAGAGACAGAGACAGACAAGGAAGTGAGAAATCATCCCCCAGAGGGGATGGCGATGCCACAATTCCTTCTCCTCCCTTCTCCACTCTCCTCTCTGGATTTTGGGCATTCATGCATACGCGCCTGGTGTGAGTCTTAAGCCTCTGGGTCTGAGACTCAAACGTGGTCAACTATGTCAGAGTCCAGTGACATAACCATTATGCTCACTGCTGGTCCCACCACAGATTTTTTTTTTAATTAGTTAATTATTTTAGTTTTGCTATTGGGTGTGCCTGTTCACTGGAGAGAGAGAAAACACCTTCCAGGGGATGGCCTCATGGCAATCCCTTCTCCTCCAGTTTCCTCTCAGGACTTTGGTCATGTACACACATGTGCCCAGAGTGATTTTCAAGCCACCGGGTCCAGGACTCAAACCATATAGTTGGGCATGTTGGATCCAGCCACTTTAGCCTCCATGCCATCTGCTGCCCCTTGTCACAGTTTTTTTAAAATGTAGAGACTTAAAGGACAATAGATAACAACACTAATTTTTAATACTTGACTAAGGATATCCTTATGTGAAGCTAGCATTTTTCTTAACAGCAAGCATGTGGCAGTGAAGAAGCTAATGACAGCTAGTGCACTAGGCCACCACTCTGAGCCACCTGCTGTCTGACCTACTGTTACCTTTGCACCAACAGCACCAATGGAAAAAGTCACAGTGGAAAATCAAAGAACACATTAGCATTGTTGGGAAAATAATTTGGACCCTTAAAGGGCCTTGGAGACCTTCACAGATCTCACTCTGTGAGCATTGCACGAGGCTGTGCGTGATACCTGCATGTGCCATCTCCCTTATCAGAATCTTTAACAATTTCCTGTGACCTGCCGAATTAGACCTGACTTGGCCCTGGCCCATGCTGACAGCCCAGGATATGGGACTCTGGCTGAGTGGGCTCCTTGCCATTTTCCAAATGTGTCCTTGCATGCCCTTGCTCATGTGCTCCTCTCTTGCTGGAAATGTCCTCATCACCAACTCTGGTCATTGAAATACTGCTGACCACCCCAGGTCTAAACCCACAACTGCCTCTTTCAGGTTTTTAAGTGAGAGTGATCATGCTTTCCTCTGAGCTTCCTGAGCCAGCTCTCAGAACACCTTCTCTAGCACTTAGCAGGCTGGGTGTCATATTAGAAGGAGGTGTTTCCCTCATCTGGGAGCTCCGTAAGAACGGGCACTAAGCCTTTCCTCTCCACATCCTCACAGTGAAGTTTCATTCATTGCTAGGCTGCGGGACATGTTTGGTGAACTGTACTGGATTGTGAGGATTCCACTGTAGTGTCTAGAATCAGAACTCCAAAGTGTTATGTGGCTGCATGTGTGCGTACTCAGAGCTCATGGAGCATGTTCCAACTTCTTTAACTCTTTGAGTCCCCCAAGGAACACCACTCCACCATTGGTATTGATTATATATATATATACACACACACACACACACACACACACACACACAAAATGGTCTTATTTCTGGGGCCGGCAGGTGGCGTGGTGGTTAAGATGCTGGATCCCACATGGGCGACCGACAGTGGTTCAAGTCCTGGACCCCGCAACATGAAAATCATGCCAGGCATGTGTGCATGCATGCCCAAAAATGCCAAGAGGAGAAGAGATTGCAGCATGGCCATCTCCCAGGGGAGGGGGGAGGGATTTCCTCTCTCTTTCTCTCTCGCTCTCTCTCACTCTCCCTCTCTCTCTGGTGAGTGCACTTGCCCTATAGCAAAAAGGAAAAAAAGTCTTATTTCAGGGACTGGGAAAAGGAATTACACTCTACTCTTACTCCAGGAACCTCAGCTCTGAGAGCGGGAAGACTCCTTGAGCGGGAGAAGGCCCCTGCCACCAGGCTTAACTGGAAGAGCTGTGTCTCTTGCTCTTGCCTCCACTTTTTTTTTCTCTTTCTTGGAGAGGTTTTTGCTATAGGGCGTGTGCACTCACCAAAAAGACAGAGAGAGACAGAGAGACAGAAAGTGAGAAATCACCCCCCAGGGGGGATGGCCACGCCACAATCCCTTCTCCTCCATTCTCCTCTCAGGATCTTGGGCACGCATGCACACGCGCCCGGCGTGAGTTTAAGCCACCGGGTCCGGGACTCAAACTGCGGTCGACTACATGGGAGTCCCGCGACATAGCCATTACTCTAACTGCTGGCCCCATCCCTGCCTCCACTTTTCATATGACAAAAGTCATGTCCCTTGTCAAGAAGGTTGGGTTGGGACCAGCAGTGTCTTGAAGAACACACTGGGTAGGTGTGTTCATAAACCAGTATCCTGAGAGGAAATTGGAGGAAAAAGGATTGAAGTGTGGCTATCCCTCTGAGGGGTGATTTCTTGCTTTTCCTCTTTTTCTCGCTCTTTCTCTGGCAAGTGCACATGCTCTATTGAAAAAAATTTTAAAATAAAATAAAAGAGGATTCAGTGGGATGGTATATATAACAAAACAAAATATAGGGAGCAGCAGATGATGTAATGATTACATCACTGGTCTCCCCTGTAGTCGACAACTGTTGGAGTCCTGGACTCATGGCTTAAAATTCATGTTAGGCACATGTGTCTGCATACCCAAAATCCCAAGAGGAGAATGGAGGAGAAGGGATAAGGGATTGCATTGTGGCCATTCTCCTGGGAGGTGATTTCTCATTTTCTGTCGCTCTGTCTCTCTCTGTCTTTGGTGAGGACACACACCCTATAGCAAAAGTCCCTTTAAAAAATTTATATATATATATGTATATATATATATATGGACAGTTTAATACATACCTCAAAAAATTATAACTATTATCAAATGTGCACAATATAATGTAATGTTTAATGTGAAAGAAGACAATATGTGTATATCCTTCATTTGATTATTATACATGGTATACATGCTTTAAAAAATCATACAGTAGAGGACCAGCAGGTGGTGTCATGGTTAAGGTGCTGGACACCCCCACATGGCCAACCGAAGTTCAAGTCCCAGACCTGGTGGCTTGCTTTCTCACTTTCCCTCTCTCTGTGTGTGTATCTCGCTCTGATCAAATGAAAAATAAATGAATGAATAAATAATGAAATAAAATAAATAATTCAAAATAAATCATACTGTGGAGCCAGCAGGTGGTGTGATGGTTAAGGTGCTAGATTCCCACATGGCTGACTGCAGTTTGAGTCCTGAGTCTGGTGGCTTCCTTTCTCACTTCCTCTCTCTCTTTCTCTTTGGTGAGCACTGTAGCAAATTTTAAAATAATGATAATAAAAATAAGTTTAATTAAATTAATAATTCTAAAAAAAAGAAATCATACTGTAGGGTCCAGCAGGTGGCATGGTAGTTAAGGTACTGGACTCCCACGTGGTTGACCATGGTTTGAATTCCCGCCTGGCATTTTGTTTTCTCACTTTCCTTCTCTCTCTTTCTCTGTCTCTCTCTCTGGTGAGCGCACATGTCCTGTAGCAAAATTAAAAAGTAATGATGATGGGGACCAGCAGATGGCATAATGATTATGTTGCTGGACTCCCACATAGTTGACCACAGTTTGAGTCCTGGATCTGGTGGCTTAAAATTCATGTGAGTGTGTGCCCAAAATACCAAGAGGAGAAGGGATTGTGTTGTGGCCATACCCTCTGGGGGGCAATTTCTTGCTTTCTATCTTTCTGTCTCTCTCTGTCTTTCTGGCATGCACCATATAGCAAAACAATAAATTAAATTAGTAATTCTTAAAAACAAAACAAACAAACAAACACTGTAGCCTATAGATATACACACTGAATATATGTAAACCAGAAATCATAAATAAAAAAGATTCAGTAAAATGCTCTATGTCAAGTGTTTGGTACACTGCAGTATACAGCTCCCCTCTTCTCTAAACTGGTCATACACCAGTCAGATAATCTGGCTAGAGATAAAGAAAGAAAGAAAAATAAAGAGAGAGAGAAAGACACCTTCCACAGAGTCTCATCACACCACAGTCTCCTTCCAACCTTCAAGTCATCAGGTTCTTGGGCGTTCATGCACACACTTGACATGTTTCAAGTCGACCATGCCAGGGATCCGAGTATACAGTCGACCATGTGGCCTCCATCACCACAACACAATTCACTATCAACTGCACTACCAGGATGGACCTGGGAGGTTATTCTTTGTGCTAGAGAAATAATGTCCAACACAGCATTACCTTGAGTGAGGCTTGGGTAAAAATCATGTTTCTGCTAAATTTACGAGGTCCTTTGTTTTGTATAGACATGTTTTGGGAAGTGTCTTCATTTACCCAAGGATGGAGAGAAAAGGTGGCTAAAGCTACCTTTCTGAACTTCCAGCCTAGCTGCCCTTGGCCTTCCAGGATGCTCAGTTCTTCCATGCACAAGTGGCCAGGAGATCTGATGGGTTTCTTCACGAAGGAACAGTGTCGAGCTGCCAGGCCATAAGGGTCCCTGGAGGCAGGAACCATTTCCTAGGCTGCTGGGTATCTGGGCTTCTTGCCTCTAAAAAGCTGTCAAAGTGGGCTACTAGCACAGGCACACCTTTCCCAGGCTCCTCATGAAGGACCAGGGCCTGAGTACGGAGACATGAAGGGGGTCTCCAGCTGCCACTGTCCTTGTCAACAAGGCTAGTTTTCTGCCTTGTGTGCAGTTACTCCCATCTTGGTCCTCTAAATATCTTTGTCACATAGCAAGACCCTGGGATTCAAAATGAGCTCTGAAAGGAGCCTTTGCCTGGCAGTTTGAGACTTTTACAACTCAAAAGCAAGAATGAGCTTCCCTCTGCCAGCTCAAAAGCTGGGGCATGGAGTAGAGTCGCATGGAGCTAAGAGGCAATGGAGTCCACCAAAAAGCATAATGTCTGCAAATGTCAGAGTGGGTAGGGGCATCAAGATCCAGGATTGAGGCCGGGCTGAGGGTGGGTATAGTGGCTTCCTACAGCTCCCTGAACCCCACAGAAGCCAGAGAAGCCCTATGTGGGGAACTTTAAATGTTCCCAATGGTGTAAGACTCCTTTTGGTGCACAGTGATTTGTTTCTGTAAGGTATTTATAAACATCTGCTCTTGCCTGGCTCTGCTGTTGAGAGGCAGAACACTGAAGTCCAGGGAAGGGAAGGACCTGGCCCAGGGCCACCTTGCTAGGGGTGAAGCTGGGATTAGCACCCAGCCCTTCTCACCACAGGCTGGTGGTCTCTCCAGTTCACATGTAGCTGGCCTGCACCAGTTGTGAGGGGAACAGGCTTGGGCCCATTGAGGGTGGGAAAAGGCTGGGTGTAGACAAGGATTGGGGTACCCAGACGTGGGGCCCCCAGGACTGTTCACATTTCCCACACATGGTGGTTGCTGCCCAATGCCAGCCCCACCCCAGCCAACACACCTGGCTCACCTCACCTGTCCACTGCATAAAGCAGGGTTCTCCAGAGAAACAGAACAGAGCAAGAGAACGTGCAATTTAAAGGAAGTGTCTCACCTGGCTGTGGGGCTTGAAATGCTGCAGGGCGGGCAGGCAGGTTAGGAACACCAGTGAGAGCCAATACTGTGGTTTGGGGTCTGAGGCTGGAAACTCAGGCAGGGTTCCCCACTGTGGTCTGGAAGCTGAGTCCCTTCTCTGCAAAGGGTCTCAGTCTGTGCCCTCAAATCCTTCAACTGACTGGATAAGACCCAACTGTGTTGTGCAAGATAGTCTGCCTTACTCAAACTCTACCAATTTAAATGCTAATCAAATAAAAAATGTTTTCATGGCAACACTAGGACTAATGTTGGACCAAACAGATGGCACCATACCCTAGCTATACCAACACATACATTAACCATTGGACCAGAGCAGGAGGTCAGAGGATGGCGCTGTTGTCCAGGGAACTGACTCCTGTGGCAGGAGGAAGAAGAAAGAGGTACTCCTATGTCCAGAAGTGGGGATCTGTAGGAAGTAGCTTCTGTAGAAGCCTCAGTGGGGAGCCAGCATTTAAGGATGTCCAAGGGGCCACAGTTCTTCCTGGGGGCCAGGAGGACCATGGGTGGTTTTGACAGAGGGTGACTTTGTCTAGACTTCATTTGGAGAGATTTGCTGGGAGCCACTTAGGGGCCTGTAAGTAAGAACCTGGAGCTGATGGAGCCTCTGGGTGTAGATTAGAAACCAGTGCCAGGGACCAACAGACAGTATCACTAGGGGTGTCCTCCCTATGAGGGGAGGGGTGGGGCCTTTGTGAGTCTAGACAGCTTGAGGCCCTCCACCAGCTGCTCCCCTCTTCCCATCTCCCCAACTACCCTTGGCCTAACATCCTGGCCTCTACCAAGAGACCAGCCAGCCAGTCCCCTGTGAGGTGAGCTATTTGGGGACTCAGGGCTTGATCCAACTCTGCCTTCTTCCCTGGAGCTACCGATTCTCATAGCTCCCCCCTTCCCCAATCCATAGTGGCCATTCCCTTGGATTCCAGCTAACAACTTGACCTTCCATCAAGAGGAAGGATGTTGAGCAGTTGCAAAGTTCTTATGGACAGGTCAAGGCCGAGGTGGATTTGGTTACTCAACCTGGAAACCAGGCAAATGCCACCGCCATGCCTCCTATTAGGCTTGACACTCTCTGCAGGGGTTCCCTTTTTCTGCCTTTCCCCTACTTTTCTGTCCCAAGCTACAAAGGTCTTTGGAGATTTCTGATCTTTTGCATGTTCCTTTGTCACAAGCTCAGAATGACTCTCTGCAGGCTACCGTTCTCCCTCCTGCCCATGCCCCTGGACCTGCCAGCCTGCTCCTGTCCCTGGGAAAGTGTGTTTTCTCTCGTTACTCTTCTCAGCCTTTGCCCTGAGACTGGCTCATTGTTGTGGAGTTCTCCTCCCTGGGAGACATAGCAGAGCTGGACAGCGCAGCCTGTACCATGAAGTTTGTAAGTATAGTGGAGTTTCTTGTCTGCCATAAAGAACAAGAGGAAGAATGTTGTAAAGGTCTCTTTTTGTACAACTTCTCTCTGAAGTGTCATTGAAACCTTAAGGCAGGATCCAATGAGATCCTTATTTCATGGAGGAGCAAGCTAAGCCTTAGGGGGAGGTAGCTGACTTGAAGGGGCTCTAGCTGGGCTGGGAATCCAGACTGCAATTCCCAGCCACCCCAGGATATTGCTAGCTCCCTCTTTGGGCACACAGCCTTCAACAAAGAGTAGGTATCCTCCCTGCCCTCAACAGAAACCCAGCAGATTGGGCAGCAGACTTGCTGGAAGCCCCAGCTCAGGCTTCCATCCATTAGGACCATCCCAAATGGGAAGGCATTATCTCTGGGCATGCATGGGTGAATGCAGGGAAAACCCAGGAAAAGAGACTCTGAGTTCAAAAGAAGGGGTTCCCCTACCCCCCATCACCACCCCAGGTCCTCCAAGATAGGGCTATGACACCTCTCCCACCACCTCATATTCTAGAACCTTCCTTTTCCCTCCACAGTGCCACTCCCACCAGGCTTCTTTCCTGCATCTCCCTGCTTTGCCCTCAACCAGCGTGGGGCCACGAAGTCCCACCTCTTTCCTCAGTATACTTCTTACTATCTTGCTCAAAGCCCTGCAGTGCCTCCTCTGCTTCCATTTCTTTTTTTATGCCCGTCAGAAGGAGTTTGCCATTTCCTCCCCACTGCTGGCCTGCCACTTTGATTTGCACCTCAATATTCAAGCTATTGTCATAGTGTGCTCGAGGCTTACAGGGGAGTGTTACAGATGGCAGAATCTTTCTACCCAAGAAGGCTAGAGTTTGCTCTGGGGCAGTAAACAGCTAGACCTGGTCAGCAAACCTCACTACTGGACACCAACTCAGATAGACACTCAGGGAAGAGTGAGCTGACTCTTCCTTGTAGGAACTTCTTGGACACCCAGAGAAAAACACAGCAGAAGGACCCATAGAATTCTAGAATCAAAGCCTGGGAAAGTGGACAGGAGGCTCAAAGCAGCTTGTGCATAGTCTCCCAGCCAGGTTGAGCATCAGGGGCACTAGAGGTGCTTAGTAAAATACAGATTTCCTGGGGCTAGCAGGTAGTGTAGTGGTTACAGCACTGGAATCTCACATGGCCAATCACAGTTCAAGTCCAGATCTGGCAGCTTCAAATTAATGGAGGGTACATGTGCATGTGTTCCCAAAATCCCAGGAGGAGAATTGAGAAGTGACTGGGGTGTGGCCATCCTTTTGCGGAGTGAGTTCTTATTTTCCTTCTCACTGTCTCTCTATTTCTCTCTGGCAAGTGCATGCATCCTATGAAAAAAAAAACTTTAAAAAAAAAATTTAAATGCAGATTTCCTGGGCTCCAAGCCAGAGCTACTTACTCAATCTCAGCGTGGGGGCAGGGAGAGGCCACCTGCATGTTTAATAGGCTCTACAGGTGGTTTGATGTGCTCTGTATGTTAGAAGGAACAGGGTCCCAGATCACACAGGGAGTCATCACAAACTGGGACCGGAACTCCAGCTCCTGCCTACCACTGTGGGGCTTCCTACCCTATGTCATCAGGCCCAGCTGGCTGCTGAAGTTGCCAAGGCTGAGGAGCTGTATCCATGAGTCACTTGCTGACAACAGTCATCCTGCCTCGGGGCTGTGAGTCATATCAGACCACAGCTGAGGACAGGCAACTCCAATGATGTCCATGGGAGATACCAGCACTGTCTCACCTATCCTGTTGCCCTGGTACTGGGTGACTGGGGCAGGAATAGTCCAAAGATGCAACCGCTAGTGCCCATTGGGCGAGAGTGCCCAGTCTCTCATCAGGAAGCCTAGATGCCTTTCAGTTAAGCCTTCTGTCTGGGACTGTAGACCCAAAGACTATCCAACACTCAGCCAGAGGCTAGAGCTACCGTAAAAAGCATGGCAGATACAACTTCTTCCCTCAAAAAGTTGCTGCAAAAAAAAAAAAACACCACTGAGATGACATGTGCAGAGGGGCCATGCACAATCACACCCTGAGCATCTCAACAGGGGCTCAGATGACAGCTGGAAGAGGACATAGAGTCACTCTATGGGAATGGGAGAGGGGGCCAAGGAGAAGAGGAACATCATGGGAATTGTGTGCGCATGCGAAAGGAAAAGGCCCGAGTGACTTGTTCCCAGAGTAGAAGTGAAGGAATGGAGGACATGTGGTGGCCAAGAGTGACACAGAGCCTTGGAGGCCCAGTAAGGACATTTTGATTTCTCTTCAAAAGTGTGGAAGGGCCAACAGACATGAAAATATGCTCAACACCACTGGTCATTAGGAAAATGGAAATCAAAACCACTTCTCACCCAGTAGAATTAAAACACACACATACACACACATACACAGAAAATAGCTAGTGTTGGAAAGGATGTGGAGAAATTGGAGCCCTTATACACTATTAGTGGGGATACAAAATGGTGTAGTTACTGTAGAAAACAGTATGGAGGTTCTTCACAATTACATAGAAATTCCATTCCTAGATACATGGCCAAAGAATTACAAATGGGTGTCCACATCACAGATGTTCATAACAGTATTATTCACAAGATCCAGAAGCTGGAAACAACCCAAATGTGCACTGACTGATGAATGGATAAACCAAATGTTCTACGTCTATACAGTGGAATAGCATTCAACCATAAAAAGTAATGGAATTCTGGAGTTGATCCACAGTATGGCTATTAAGAGAACTGGATTTCAGAGGGACGTCTATGAGGTTCAAGTTCCATATCTGGAGGCTTGAAAAACACGTTGGACATTCACACATTGAAATATTCACTTTGTAAGCTAAATAATGTGATTAAATGTATATAAAAAATTTCAAAGAAAAAAAAAAACACGTTGGACATGTGTGCTTGCATGCCCAAAACCCTGAAAGGAGGGAGATGGAGAAGGGATTGGGTGTGACACACCCCACCAGAGGGTGGTTTCTCTCTCTTCCTTGCTCTCTTTCTCTCTCTGGCTCTCTAGTGAGAGCTTGTACCCTCTGGGGGGAAAATGAAGTTCTGATTCATACTACATGGTTAAATCTCTCAAAAGTTTCGTGCTAAATGAAGGAAGCCCGTTGCAAAAGACCACGTGATACATTGATTCCATTTATGTTAAATATGCAAAATAGGCAAATCCATAAAAACAGAAAGTAGATATATTGGTTGCCAGGGGCCGGTGGGAGGAGTAGAATGGGGAAGTGACTGCTTAGTGGGTATGGGGTTTCTTTTGGGGGTGATAGATAATATTCTTAAATTGGACAATAGCAATTATTGCACATCAATAATGTAATTAATACCACTGAATTATATACTTAAAATGTGAAATGGAAAACCTTCTCTCTGTCCTCTCTCTCTCTCTTCACAATTGAAAAAGGGCAGGAGAACCCATGGAAAGACCAGTTGAGGGTCCAAAGCACCAGAAGGAAAACTGAGCAGAGGATGTGAGGTCCTGACAGTGCTGAGCATGTGGATCTGCGTCTGCCTCTCTATCTCCCCGGCTCTGTGCGTTCTAGGACGGCCTCTATGCATTCTGGGACGGCCTCTATGCATCCTCTATGCATTCTGGGATGGCCTCTTCATTTGCACCATGGCCTGAGTCTGGCTTTCTCTTCCCTGTGCTGCTGATGTGCTCCCATGAGACAGTCTATGGAGAACCCTGGCACAGAGTTGGTATGTCGCCAAAGCTGGTTCACTCCCCGTGAGGGAACACACTATACTTCTCCCTGGACTTGCACTGTCCAACTGCTTTGTCCAACATGGTTACTTCATGGCAATGAGCAGAGCACTTTCCCCCAGGGAACGCTACTTCCTGTGCGTAAAATGAAGGCCCTTATGCTCCACTAAATTCTCTCTGAGGCCCTCCAAGAGCTGCTATGACTCTCAAGGGCAAGTAAGTCTTACAACCCCTCAGGGGCAACTTCTCCATTAGGCACAGTAGGCTCTAAACCTGGGAGACTTTTAGGAGCCTACAAAAATACTTTAATTTCTTTTACAATCAGAAGGGGGGGGAATCAACTGTTAGATTAAAGAAAATATTCTTCTCTCTTTTTAGTTTTAAGATAGAGTTTTGCTATAGAGTGCATGTGCTTGCCAGAGAGACAGAGAAAGACAGGGAGACAGAAAGTAAGAAATCACTCCCCAAGTGGGATGGCCACACCATGTTCCCTTCTCCTCCATTCTCCTCTCAAAATTTTGGGCACACACGCACAGATCCTGCACATTTTAAGCCTCCGGGTCTGGGACTTGAACCACAGTTGACTATATAGGAGTCCAACAATGTAACCATTATGTCCACCTGCTGGTACCAAGAAAATATTTTGATATGCAATAGTAATGCACTTATACCAATACAATTATAAAATATAATTAATTTCTACTGAGACAGGAGTCCAGGGTCAGAAGTGTCCAGGGTCCATGGAAGTCACAGTGTAGCCCTGAGCCCCTGGTAGTAAAAGCATCTCACAGGGATATGTGGTCTGTCTTTTGCCAAGGTTCTGTCACACTTGTCTTTTCATCTCCTATTCTGATCTCTACCACCACATCCCAAGGTAGCCAGGGTGGTTATTTTCCCCAATTTGCCACATGAAGAGGGTGATTATTATAGACTAATGTTCTAAAATATAGTTGTGCACTCCATAAAAGCATTCTGGTCAACAATGAATGGCAAATACAATAGTGGAGCAATAGGCTATCTCATATAGCCTAGGCACCGAATAAGTTATACCATCTAGGTTTGTTTAAGTGCACTCTGATATTCACAGAAGCATGTAATCACCGAATGATGCATTTTTTACAATGTGTCCCCATTGTTAAGCAACACATTACTATATTTTGTTACAGTAGCATGAACTGACTGTAACTGAGGTTCAAAGATAAGAAGTGACTTGGCAACACCCAGCGTTGCATTTTCTACTGCCCATCAATGCCAACTCAGGGACCTTTCCTGCCAGGACCTTTTCTCCAACTCAGGTGGACAAGTAGCTATTCCTGAGAAGAAAGCTCCTTCAGCCTGCCTCTACACCTCACCTGACATTTTCCCCCAGCTACCTCTGGGCCACCAAGAAGAGAGCTGCAGGGTGAATGTTTCCATCATCTGAACAGTGCAGTTAAATGTTAACCACCAGTTCTGTCCAGAGCCATGGGCTCTGCCTGGGTCAGTCAGGGTTCTCCAGAGGAATAGAAACAACAGATCAAATATGAGAGAGGGAGATTTGAAGGAACTGGATCATGCAGTTATAAAGGCTGACAAGTCTGAAATCTGCATGGCAGACCAGCAGGCTGGAGACCAAGGCAAGAGTTGAAGCTACAGTCCTGAGGCAGAATTTCTTCCTCTCTGGAGAACTTGTCTTTGCTCGTAAGGTCTCGCAACTGATTGGTGAGGCCCACTCACATTACCAAGGATTTAAAGTTAATTGATGGTGGATGCTAACTATAGCTAGAAAATACCTTTACAGCATCACCAAGACTGGCATTCAGTGGGCTCACTGGAAGCTTCGATCTGGCCATGCTGACACACAAACCTGACCACCACTTACCAATGCTACAGTGGGCTAAGGCCAAGTCTCACTGGCTTATTTAGTCACTTGACTCCTATGTAGGTTACCCCTAACTTCCCAGTCAGGAAGGCCTAGGTCAGATTGTAAGTTTGGAAGGAACTCAGACCCCAGAGCCTGGTATCTAACCCTTTAGTTGAGTCAGAGTGACATTCTGTCCCTAGATCTCCTTGGCCCACCTCATGACCCCTTTGTGCCAATGCCTACCCCGTCACCACAGTGTTTTGAAGCAACAACCAAAAGTGATCATTGTCATTGCCCTCTCTGGGCCACCCGCGTGAGG
This sequence comes from Tupaia tana, assembly GCA_026018925.1. NCBI lineage: Eukaryota > Metazoa > Chordata > Mammalia > Scandentia > Tupaiidae > Tupaia > Tupaia tana. Next base: position 5,068,300 of record JAKSZU010000009.1, on the reverse strand, counting down.
GGCTGTGGCAGATGGGACTAGCCAGGAGGGTGGATGGAGCTTATGGGCATCTAGAGCTATTGGAAGCATTTATTGATAGAACTGTCCAAACTGTAACTGGTGACCCATATGTGGTTGTAAAATCAAATTAGCAACTCGAGTATATTTAGAAAAATGAAACAATGAAAAGGAGAGTGTAGAAAATATCCAAGTACACCTTATGTAGTAGTGGTAAATATTAGTCCATGAAGCTTTTATTACCATTTCTAGAGGCTTGAATGTGCCTCTGTACTGGGTCTTGATGCAAAATGCATTTTTTATTATAAAAATGTTTGACAGTCACCAATGAATCCAACTGAGTCAGTATGCAGATAGGAAAATTGAGGCCTAAATTGGGGACAAAACTTATCTAAAGTCTTGTAGTAAGGGAGAACAGAGAAGGATTAGAACTGAATAAGAGGGCTCCTGACCTGAGCCCATGTGCCCCACGCTACCCACTGGGCTCCAGGGTCTGACACTGCCAGCCAAGCTCAGGGTCTCCAAATAATCCTCAGCAGTTCTTGGAGAATTAAACAGAAAAATCTTTTTTTTTTTTTACTGCAGAATAGGCTTTTAAAAGTAAATTTAGGCTGATCCCATGGCCTGATGGTTAAGGATGCTAGATCCCACATGACCTACACAGTGGTCTGAATCCTGGCCCCAGTGACTTGAAAAATATCGTGTGTGTGTGTGTGTGCGTGCATGTGTGTCTGTGTGTGTGCCTGAAATCCCAACAGAATGGAGAAATGGAGGAGAAGGGATTGCAGAGTGACTGTGCTCCACTGTGAGATGCTTTCTCCCTCCCTCTCTCTGCCTCGCTTTGGCGAGCACACGTGTGAGAGGCTGTGACAGAAAGGACCAGCCAGGAGGGGCTCTGCTTTGGGGCCTGTGTTCCCCCCATCCTCAGATGAGAGTGAATGTCTTTGCCTTCCTCATCCCTCTTGCAAAATTATTTTAAAATGTGCTTTCATGGGACCAGTAGTTGGCATAATGGCTATGTCACTGGACTTCCATGTAGTCGACTATGGTTTGAGTCCCAGACCCGATGGCTTAACCTCACACCAGGCATATGTGCGTGCGTGCCCAAGATCCTGAGAGGAGAATTGAAGAGAAGGGATTGCGGCATGGCCATCCCCCCTGGGGGGTGATTTCTCACTTTCTGTCCCTCTGTCTCTCTCTGTCTTTCTGGCAAGCACACACACCCTATAGCAAAAACCTCTCCAAAAATAAATAATGTGCCTTCATGTGGCAGGCAAGTGGTGTGGTAGTTAAGGTGCTAGACTCCCACATGGTTGATCACGATTTGAGTCCTGGACCTGGTGGCTTGCTTTCTCACTTTCCCTTTCTCTCTCTCTCTCTCTCTGGTCAAATTTTAAAAATAAAATAATAACAAAAAAATTAAATAAATAATTATTTTTTAAAAAATGTGCCTTTATGTCGAGGTTGCAGCTTCAAATGCAAAGTGATGTTACCCCCTAGGGAATGCTGTCTTTTTGTGCCATCTTGCCTGTGCTGGTTCCTCAGCTCTTTCTTTGAGGTGTCTTGTCAGTCAGGATCCAGCTAGAGAAGCATGGCAGTGCAGATGACACCGAATATGTGGGTCATTGTAGGGATGGGCCCGAAGCTCTATGCAGGGAGTCTGACATTGCACCGAGGGAAGATGGGCGGTGAACAGAGCAAGATCAGACTGCCCTCCCTTCTCTGATCCCTTTGACCTTTGGTACCTGCAAGGGAAGCCAGCATCCTTCCCTGAGAGCTGAGTGTATACTTGCACATCTGGCAGAGGAGTTCGGGAGCTAGGGCAGTGGTGGGGTAGGGGTTGCTCCATGTCAACAAGAGGGGCCAACAGGTGAGGGGCACTGCATGCAAATGCCATGGCTATGGCTTCACTTCATCTTCCAAACATGGACAAAACCCCAGGGTAAGGGTATTGAAGGCCTCAAAGCTTCGGCTTTCCTCCGCAGGCATGGACAAAACCTCCACCCTAATGTTTAGCACTCTGTAAACCTAGTGCCTAAGCGAAGAAGCAGTGGGGACTGGACATGTGGGAAACTCCAGTGTCTGAGACTGACCAAGTGTTCTGCGTTATCGGGTCCAAAGTGGGGCACAACAGCTCTGCACCTCAACACTCCTATACTTTCTCTTCACAGATGTTCCATCATGCTGAAATGCACAGCTTCAGGGCCTCACTGGCCTGCAGATATGGGGTCCTAAGAACCTAAAAAAGCCAGAGGCATGGATCATCCCTTGGACTTCTGCCTCATCCCTACCTCAAGTATTTATGGGAGTCCCCAAAGTACTCTTATACCTGTTCACAAATGTGTTTACTAGCTCATCACAATCTGGGCTCTACCTTGCTATGCCTTTCCAGAACCCATTCCCATTTGTTGACATCTGCTGTCCAAGAATCCCCTTGCTGACACTGCAGCAGGCTTGGTTGGCAGTGCACTGGTGGACAGGTTGAAGGCTGTGCCAAGGGCCTATCTCTGACATTGACCAAATTTCCCAGGCCTCCGCAGGACACATCAGAGTGGGCTCCTGGCAGGAGTACGACAGGGTGCTTGACACTACCTCTTGAACACATTATGTTCTTAGGGTTCTATGCAGCAAAGTACACTGGCACAGAGGCCGTTGGTCTCTCAACAGAGCCAAGACCCATGCTGCTTTGCTCCCTAGATGGGATTCACAATCCCAGACCCCTACTCCTCGCCTCTCTTGCCCCAGCCTGGCAGTCCCTCAAGGCCTCAGGCCTGAGCTGTGCCTTGATGCCCTGTCCCTGCATATGCCTGCAAGGTGAGAGGATTACATGAACTATCTGCACATTCCCAAGGTGAGGCCACCACACTTGCCTTGGAGATTGAGAGTTAATCTCCCCACTCTCCCATTTGCTGATTCCAGCCCCAGCAGGCAAAATGCTCTCTGCCCCAGGGTTCTTCTCTCAGTTGGGATTGAGGTTCAGTAAAACTCATGGGAGGGACACAACCCTCCCAACACTGCTCATTCATCACCTGATTAGAGAACATAGACATCCCAGCTGGGTCTTCATGTCCCAATCATGGGTTCTGCTCTTGTTTTTAACCTTCTAAAACTTCCATTTAAGAAAAGAAAATGTAAATGACATTGTATGCTGTCCACAATCTGGCCAAATTTGAGCATTCCATACATTGTGATATTAAGATAGGGCTTGTCTTAGCAAGACAAGTGTCTTGCATCTTGGTATGGGGTCCTGCTACCAGGGCCTCAGAAGAGAACAGCAGTAGGAGATGCGGGGAGAGCAATTTACAAAATAGCAACCCTTCTTGGAGCAGTGTTTCTTTGGAGTTTGGGAAATGATGTCTTACTTTCCACAACAAACAAATGTTAACTGAGACAAATGCTTATCAATGCAGTCCATCTCTTGCACCCTCAGTATCTCTTTCTATATAGCCATTAGCTGCTGTGGGCCTCCCACTTCAACCTGACCTCAGTTCAGATGGGAGAAGGGTCTGTTCCAGTACAGAACGCCTGATGGCATGCAGGCCAGCAGCACTCACTGTGCACAAAGGGCAGGAATCCGAGGCCAAGTCCCTACCCCTTGTTTCCAACATGTGGTCACGTGGGATATCAGACAAGGAAGTCAGGCCTCCAGGTTGCAACTGGACGAATATGTGGAGTGAGGAATTTGGCTGCTGAGAACAAGACTGGCATAAAGGCCTTGCAGGGATTGGAAGAACCAGCCTCCTTTAGAGGCTGCCTATTCCTCAGTTGGCTCTTGGTATATGGAAGACTTATGCTCAGGGTAGCGGGGACCTCTCAAGGGCTCTGGGCTTGCAGTCACCTCTCCTTGAAGAATTCCAGCCTCAGGCAGCATCCTGCATGGACTCAGAAGGGGCAAGGATTTTTAGGGACTCCCTGCCAGAATGGGTCCTGACTGCACAGCTGAGAATGTTCCTGGGGCTTGATTTCTGTTAAGCATATCTCTCTGACTGGATGTGGCTCACCTTCCTAGGTGTCTAACTCAGGGTGAGAGGTGAGAGGATGTTTTGTGAGAGTGATATTGTCGATCCCTTGTTAAAAAAAAAAAGTAGAAAGAAAGGTAAAAAAAATCACTCAAAACAGAAAATAAACTATATGATAACATCCTAACAGAAAAGTGAATTGACTAGCAAAAGCAAACAGCACCAATGACAAAGATAAAGGGTAGCAGGTGGTCACAGTGTGGGCAGCAGGTGCCTTGAAGTTAGCTGGGCCCAGCTCAAATTTCTGCAGGGTCCTCAGAGGGAGTTTCCAAGGTCTGGGTGCTCTACAGGTTCAGGGCTAGAGGTCAATGTCCCATTTCAGGATAGAGACCTGGAATCCAGGCAGTTCACTCAGCTTTCTGTCCACAACGCCAGGAGCTTGCCCATTCTCACCCCATAGCAGTCCCCTGAGGCTCTCTGGTTTTTAGGCCCACTAGAAATTTCAGCAGGACCCCCTCCTGTTCCACATATACTCTCTTAGAACCCCTCTGGCCTGGCAAGTTGTATCTGGAAGCAGTTAGTAATTATGACCAGTTTAACAGTAGCCCAAGTGGCTTCCAAGGATGAGCATGGCATTTCATGCTTCACTGACAACTTCCACTTCCTGATTCCAAAGTGACACTCCCAGAGGGACAAGTTCTCCACTCACCACCACTGTCCTTTCTGTCTACTTCACCATTTAATGGAAAATCTCCTGGGGACCAAGTGGGTAGTCCATAGTAACCTACCCACTACTCTGTCCAAAGGGTAGTCAATGGTCATGACCTGAAAGCACTGTGGGCTCATTCCTAGAGGACATAAACTTCCCCAGGGCCACTGCATTGCACAACGTTATGGGACAACACCTACGTTGTATTCAAGGCATAACTGTAGGCAATGATCCCTCTGCAGCCTGCTGGGGCCAACCTCAGTTTCCAGCATGGCTCCCAGAGGTACTATCCAAGGCTTGGGGGGCAACAGGTCCTCCCCACAAGCTATGAATCACAGCCACTGAAACACAGCACTTGAGGGCTGGGCAATACAATGATTCAGGAATGAATTGTCCTGGTTTTCAATACTGCATCCCATTGTCATTTCCATATAGCAGGCCACGTGCCCTGTCTACTTTGCCCTCTTCCCAGATGCCTCCTCTAAAGCAGGTAGAGGGCAGTACTTCTTGAGAGAGTCCTAATTTCATCAGCCAGATCCCTCAAGTGCTTGCTCTGAGATGGCCTTGTTCCAGAGTCTGGAGCTCCACTTGGCTCCACTGCTCCCAGAGCTCACAGTCTAGTGAGTATCCTTTGGACTGATCAAAATGATCCCTAAGGAGCCTTCCCACAAATGTCTTTAAGGAAAAATTGCCATTGCTAAATATAGCATGTAAAGAAAATTGCTTAAGGCATAAGTGTACAGCTAAACAAATTGTTGTAAACACTTGTGTAAACACCCAGGTCAAGAAATGCAGCACTGACAGCTCACCAGAAGCCACTACATGCCTTCCAATCACAATCACAACCCCTTCTTCATCTCTGACTTCTAGGGTAACCAGTCTCTTGCTATTCTTTATAACTCTACCATATGAAGTAGAACACCACTGATTATTACTTTTGCCTACTTTGAAGTTTATATGAATGAAATAATACTATGCATATTCTTTTTTTTGGGGGGGGTCCTATTTTTGAACTTATAATTTTGAAATAATTAGATTCACAGGAAGTTGCAAAAATTGTATAGAGAGGTCTCATGCACCCTTCACCTAGTTCCTCCCATCTTGCCCTTTCCCGTGTGTGTGTGTGTGTGTGTGTGTGTGTGTGTGTGTATAATTTCTGGGTCATTGGGTGTGGCAATCTTCAATTCTATTAGATAATACAAATATACAAATTTGTTTCCAAAGTGTTTGTATAATTGTACACTCCCACCAGCAAGCAGTATGTGAGACTTTCAGGGGCTCCACATTCTCACTAACGTTTGCTATTATCGCTCTTAATAATTTTAGCCATTCTTGTAAGTGAATAGTGGATTTCATTGTGGTTTTCATTGACCTTTCCTTGATTTCTGAGAAATCTAGCACCATTTTACACAATTATTAACCATTTGTATTTCCAGGTTTGTAAAATATCTGTTAATCCTTTTGCCAAGTTTTCTACTGAGTTGTCTATTTTTGTCTTAATTTGTAGGACTTTTAACATACATTCTGGATATAAGGCCTTTGTAAATATTATTCATTACAGATCTCTTTTCTTAGTCTGTGACTTGATTTTTCACTCTCTTCATGCTACCTTTTGGAAAATATGAACTTCATCATTTCATATAGTCCAGCTTATCCATCTTTTCCTTATGATTAGTATTTTTCATTTCATGTTCAAGAAATCTTTCCTTACCTTAAGGCCTGGAGCTATTCCCCTATACAATCTTCTGAAGCTTTATCTTTAAAACGTAAGTCCTTATTTGACCCAGACTTGATTTTTATGTGTGATATGAAATAGGAGTACTCTTCTATTTTTTTATCCTTGTGGATGCTCAAGTGTCCCTACACAACTGATGAAGACTATTCCTTCCCCATTCCTGTGCAGCATCTCCTCTATTATAAACCCAACTTTCTATATGCATCCATCTGTCTCTGAGCTCACTTTCTAATCCTGTGGTCTATTTGTTGTATACCCTGAACCACAGCAGACAGATGCCTCTTGACAGCTATTGACCCAGGCTGTGCTTATTAGGATCTCAGAAATCAACTAGAAAAGCCTGGACTTGACCTGAAGAGCAAAGGCATGTCCCTGCATGTCAGGAAGCGAAAAGAGAGATTATGAATGAGTGTCCTAGGAAGACAAATCTGGAAGTCAATTGAGTCTCAGTAAGGGGATGCAAGAAGAATGTGAAGGTTATTGTGGTAACCCAAGGTTGAGATCACAGGGGCCTGGATGAAGGAGATGGCAGTGGAACAAAAAGGAAGGGATGCATCTCAGAGACATTTAAAAAGAAAACTTGAAATGATGGCATTTTGTTATGAATCAGTGTAAGAAGGAAAGAGCTAGAGACTGAAGAATGGTGCCAAACTTTCCAGTGCAAAAACTGAGAGATGATTCTGGTTTGATGAAAGAGAGATGGGAGAGTGTGTTTTCCACGACTTAGTCCTGAAAGTTCAATTTGTATTCCAAAGAATGGGAGATCTGACTATACACAGATCCTCTCAACTCAGCTGTTGATCAGTGACACACCACTCATGGCTTTGGACTTCTGAGAATCGAAATGGGACTTTGGGCCACATTCAGGTCCCCTGAGGCATTGCTGATTTGATCTGTTTTGAAGTCAGAATAGAATCTTATCACAAAGGTATTTTAAAGTATGAGATTTGATCATTAAGAAGCTGTGTTTCCAATAGCAAAAGGTCACCCCTATTAAGACAATAGCAGCACGGTATTGGCACAAAAACAGGTAGACCAATGGAACAGAATTGAGAACCCCCAAATAAACTCCAAAACATACAGCCAACTGATCCTTGACAAAGGGCACAAGACAATCCAGTGGGAAAAAGAAAATCTCTTCAGCAAATGGTGCTGGGAGAACTGGATATCCACCTATGGAAGAATGAAACCAGATCCTTATCTCTCACCACTAACAAAAATTAACTCAAAATGGAATGAGGATCTAAACATAAAACCTCAAACTATAAAAATACTGGTGGAAAACACAAGGAATACTCTTGGAGATCTTGGAGTAGGCAAAGACTTCTTAAAGAAGACCTCCAAAGCACAGGCAGTAGTCCCAAAAATAGACAAATGGGACTATATTAGGCTGAGAAGCTTATGAACAGCAAAAGAAACAGTGAGTAGAGTGAGAAGACAACCCTCAGAGTGGGAGAATATATTTGCAAATTATACCTCAGATAAGGGGCTGACAACCAGAATATACAGGAAACTCATGCAGCTTACCTCCAAAAGAATAATCAATCCAATTAAAAGATGGGACAAGGAGCTGAACAGACAATTCTCCGAAGACATACAAACAACCCAAAAGCACATGAAAACATGCTGGACATCTCTTATTATAAGGGAAATGAAAATTAAAACCACAATGAGATATCACTTAACCCCAGTCAGAATGACTGAAATTATGAAGATAAATAATGATAAGTGTTGGTGAGGCAGTGGTGAAAAGAGAACTCTCCTACAGTGTTGGTGGGAATGTAAATTAATGCAACCACTTTGGAGAATGATCTGAAGATTCCTTAGAAACCTACAAATAGAACTACCATACAACCCAGTAACTCTGCTTTTAGGTATTTACCCAAAGGATAAAAAAACCCTCAATCAGAAAAATACTCACACATCCATGTTTATTCCAGCATTATTTACTAGGATAGGATATGGAATCAACCCAAATGTCCAAGAATAGGTGATTGGATTGAAAAACTGTGGCATATGTACTCTGTGGAATACTACTCAGCCATGGAAAATAATGGAACCCTGACATTTGATACAAAGTGGACCAATTTGGAAGACTTAACGCTAAGCGAAGCAAGTCAGACTCTGACAGACAGACTTTATATGTCCCTACTCAATATATATCGATTATCTACACTCTATGGCAGAAACCTAAAGTTTGGAGGGTATAGTAGCAGGGAGGGCAACAGTAGATACTAGAGATAGTACGGATAGGAAAAATATGGGGCTGAGTAATGGAGAGAAGGAGATGAACAGGGGAAGAAGAGGAAAAAATATGTTTCATTGACAAAAAATGAAAAGCTACTTTTTGATGATGTGGATAGTAATGTCTTTGTTTTGACTGATATGCGTGGTAATTGTGCTGAAAAAAATAAATGTTATTCACTGTAAAGATATATGTGATTAGATGTAATATAAAAAAAGAAAAGAAAAATAGCACAATAGTAATCAAAACATTAAAAAAAAAAGACAATGCAGCAACCAAAATAGTGACCTAAATTAACAGACAAACCAATTTTTTAAAAAGTGAACACCTAGCCCTGGGCTAATTCATGGAACTCCATGACCTTGAATATATCCAAAAAGTGCTTTGAATACTGGTAAATGCATATAAAGGATCTTTTTTTCTGTTGGTCTAATACGTTTGGATGCTTGCAGCAACCTTCCTCCCAGTGTCCTACCCCTGCTGATATGAAACTCAGCATCAGGGTCTAATGCTATTGCTGAGCGTCCAAAAGCATATTAACAGACCCTGAGCATGTGTAAAGATAAAATGAAGCAAGCCCCTTGAGAAAACAAAATCGCACAGCAGATTATGTTATGAAAAAAACAAAATAGTGTTCACAACTCAATTAAACTCCCTATAGTATTTTTTTAAAAAGGCCATGCACATTTTAGGTCATAAAATCATTCCCTTAATCCTTTAAACAGCAAATAAAATTAAAATTTAAGATACAATTCACTTGGTTAAAAATTACAAGAAAAGCTTGTGCAAATAATTAAAAGGAATTTGGTAACATAACTTGTTAATTCATACACATTTAATAAAGAATGGGTTATGGGAGAAGTTTTTTTCTACAGGAAAAACAAAACTCTCTTTCTTTTTTTCTTCCTTTTTAACTTTTACTGTAAGGTGCATGAGCTGACCAGAGAGGACAGAGACAAAGAGGGAAAAAGTGAGAAATCACCCCCAGAGGGATTTCTCCATGTCACATGTCCAAGCCATGTCACAATCCTCTCTCCTCCATTCTCTTCTTGGGACTTTGGACACACATGACATGTGCCCAATGTATTTTTCAAGGTTCATGGTCTGGGATTTGAACTGTGCAGTTGGCCATGTGGGATTCAGTCACCTTAACCACCACACCACCAGCTGGCAACAAATTTGTCATTCTTTTTAAAATTATTTTATTATTTTAATTGCCAGAGAGACAGACAGATGGAGAGAAGAAGAGGAAAAAAGCACCCCCCAATAGTGTGTAGTCTTGCTGCAATGCCTTCTTCTCCCCTGTTGTGATTTTGGGCATGCACGCACATGTGCCCAGCGTGTTTTTCAAGTCACTAGGCTTTCTCTGTCATTCTTAGTACTTCTAATGTTTGCCAAAGAAATCACAGATGATGTAACAGTATGGGAATGTATCCTGGATAATGAGCTGAGTCAGTAAATTTAGACAACTGGAGACTTCTTCCACTGAAAGACAGCCAGAGTGAATGAAAGTGTGTCTAGGTGATCATGAAGTCGATGTCTTGAGTTTCTGTAGCCAACTCTCACTTCTGTGATGTGAGAACCAATGCTGACTTATCTACTGGGTCTCAGAAATCCTGTGCTCAAGTCACTCAATCTCCAAATGTAGAAATCTTATTTCAGAAGAGCTAAAACTCACATGGTCCAAGCCTAGATACTTATCCCTCTCATGTATTCATTCACTCACTCATTCATTTATTCTTTTATTTTTTAGAGAATTATTTAATTTTATTTATTATTATTTTTTTTTAATTTGACTAGAGAGAGACATACAGAGAGCGAAAGGGAACATGAGAAAGCTAGACGCCAGGTCCAGGACGCAAATCATGGCCAGCTATGTGGGAGTCCAGCACCTTAATCACCACACCACCTGCTTGCCTCTATTCTTTTATTTTTTAAAAATTAGACAGAAAGACAGAGATATGGAAAGAAAAAGAAGAAAAGGGAGAAAGCAGCCCCCAATGGAGCATGGTCATTTATCAATTCCTTCTCCATTTCTGCATCCTGTCAGGATTTGGGATGCACACACACATGTGCTTGGAATGTTTTTCAAGCCACTGTGCCAGGAGTCAAACCCCATAGTCAGCCATGTGGGATCTGGCTCCCCTAACTACCAAGGCACAGGGCCAGCCCTTCACTCATTTATCCTTCCATTCAGTCACATATACACTCATTCATTCACCTACTCATGCACATGCATTAATTCACCCATTCACACATGCATACACATGTACACACTCACTTCCTCGTCCATTCATTTACCCTTCCACTCACTCATTCACTCACTCATCCCATCTATCATTTCTTCACTCACTCATTCATTTTATCACTCATTTCACATACATTTCTTAAATATATGTCTGGCGGTATGAGGGCTGCAGAGACCAGACTTTGGCCCCTACTTTCAAGGAGCTCATCCTCTAGTGAGAGCAGAAATATAAACAAAGTAGCCATACCACAAGGCAGAGAAGAATGAGTGCAACTTGGATGTAAGAAAATCCAAGGAGAACAAAAGGAATGGTAATTATCCCTCTAAAATTGTACATAATTTACTTCTCTTGTTTATTGCCCATCTTCCCCTCTCCAATATCAGGTCTGTGTGGAGGCAGAGGTGTTTAAATGTTTCATTCACCTCTGTATCTGTTGAGTAAGTATCTCTTAAACAGATACACTCTTAAAGTGTCTGTTGAGTAAGTTATGGGAGGAAGTGGGAGAAACTTGGTCAAGCTCTGTTTGGAAATACTTCACAGAGGAAAGAATCCTGGAGATGGACTTTGCTAAAAGAGAAGGTTCTTAGTGGACAGCTGGAGTGGAATGGCGTCTTGGTCTGAGAGAACAGCTGGAGCAATGGCCTGGGATGGGAAATCGCACGGTGTGTTCAGGGAGCAGAGTTAGCCAACATGCCTGTTGAACACTAGGTGAGAATGGTGGCAGACAAGGTTGGGACCAGATTATGGAGAGCTTTCAAAGCCATACAGCAACACTGTGTGTTTTCCTGCAGGCCTGGGGGTCTCTAGAGAAAGATATTTGACATCCACTTATTGAGAAGGCTGACTGCCTACAAGATCCAAGCCTCACACACTGGGAGACTGCAGAGGAGTTCTGATTCCATTTACCAAGTACCTGTCAAGCACCCACTGTGCTGGTGAGAAAAGACTAATACAATAGAAAGAACTAGTAGAAGAAGTGTAGCAGGAAAGGCCCTGTCAGGGAGGGAGGCAGGGGGTGGACCCCAAGCTGTGCCTCTTGGCTTGGATGTCAGTCCCATGATGGAGACAAGCCAGCTGATCCTAAGGGCCCCTGCAGCTCCGACATTCTAGGACTCTAATTATAGAAGTAAAAGCTTGTTCCAGATAGCTGGGGAAATCCTTGGGTTCAATTTCACCTCCTGGGGCTTGCAGTTCAGCTGGCGCTGAGGTAGTTAAAACGGAATGGAATGGAAATCCGGAGAGTCTGTATCAGCCTAATTGTCTCTCGCCAGACTGCTTCTGGATGTAAGCAGCTCCTTTAGGAATGCAGAATGCCTTTTCACAGTCAGGGTTCAGGTTTTGGTTCCTGATCTTTTCTTTCTGCAAAGGGTTGGTCTTAGAGGCCAACAGGAAATCAAAGACCAGATTCCTTCCAGACTTCTTTTCCACAAAAGTGAAAAAGAAAAGTAGAGCTTAAGTCAGATGGACAGGAACGCTCTTCCCATAAAAGGGTCTCAGTTTTCACGGAAGTCAACTGCACAGGCAGCTGAGAAGGAAGCCTCCATTCCAAAAGGCTAAGCTGGCCTGCCCTTTCTAGGTCTTCCCAAGTGAGGCCCATGAAAGGTCAGTGGCACTGGGTGGCATTCCTGATACAAAAACTATGCCTACACAAGGAAACCGGCTTAGAGTAAAGGGTGTGAGCAGTCCAGCAACTGGTTACTAGACAACCTCCGGGCCTGATCATGAAAAACAAACAAGCTAGCAATCAGTTATTTCTGTAGTTAGACTCAACTGCACTGCATGCTTGAAAAGTGTGAGTGCTTTAAGGTCCAAAGCAGGAAGTCAACTCCAAGGAGGCCCAGAGACACTGTCCGCATTTGAGGTTGATGAAGTTAAATGTTTCCCATCAGTGAATAGTGATGGATGTGAGGGGGTGGTGAGGGATAGGAAAAAGGTCAAGGCTCGGGAAGGTTTGAACCTTGGCACCTGATGCTAGTGGCACTATTGCTAAGATGGGAAGTAGAGGTGAAGTTGGTGCAAAAAGATGAAACATCCAGCCCTGGGGTCTATAGGGTCTTCCCAAGTGAGGAAATCCATGGGGGAGGTGCCAGGCACCAAGTTGGTAAGACATATTTGGGCTCCAGACAGATATCAAACAACATCTTTCAGGCATCCCTTCAGTGGTCTCCACATGGGCCAGGGAGCTAGCACAAAAACTACAGTTCAGATTTGACCAGAGGCAGCCAGAGAAACTTCAAGAACATCCAGGTGGATGTGTTCAGCACACTATTCAGTATAAAGCTCTGGAGCTGAGGGAGAGGCAGCTCCAAGACCAATGGAGTAACAGCCCCTCCCCGCCAAATCCCTCCTTTGGCACCATGGTCACCAGGATCATGTGACCATTACTGCTTTGACCAAAACATCTCAATCCCTGGAGAGTGTGCTGGGGGCTTCTGGGTCTCCCTGCCGCCCACCCCGAGGGTTTCTCAAGCCACCCAGGCTATCTTCCCTCTGCCCTTGTGCCTTCCTCCTCGGGCTTCATCCTGGCCATGTGGAGATTGCATGCACCAAGGCCTGCTCTCTACTCCACCAGACCTCCACCTCCCCAGAGGTTCTCACTAACCCTGGGCCCTCCACAGGCACCCAACGGTAGGAAGGAGCTGGCCTCACTGCATGCTGTGTCTCTGTAGTGCATTTGCCACTATGTCGAGGACACAGCCACCTGTGTGCCTAACTGGCTGGGGTTTGCCACTACAGTCACAGTTGTTACAATATAAGCCCATGTGCACACTGTAGCCAGGCCAAGGCCCTGTCTGTGGGCCAGCATTGGCCTCTCACCCAGTCTCCTTTGCAGAGTGGCCCAGTACCAGGGGCAACTGAGAAAGCCACCACTTGCCAACGTCAGTGGCCTCCCACTAGTGAGGAGGAGCCTACTCTTTAGAAGAGCTATAGGAGACAGGCAAGTTGACATGCAGGCAGTAGACTGAGGGGTATCCAAAGCCTAGGTCCTGTCTCTGCATCCCCTGAAAGGAGGAGAGTGGGAAGAGGGAAGGAGGCTCCCATGGCTTTCCTAGACACCCACTGGGAAAGCACCATGAGTCACCACTGGGTCCACTTGGGACCAAGGCAGCAGCTTCTAAGACATGTCCTGTGTTCCCAGTAGCTTGTGCTCACCAGAGCCACCTTCACCAGGTGAGCTTCAGAGAAGGCTCAGAGTTCATCAAACCAGGCCAATAGGGTCCTAAAGGAAAAGTCCTTCACACTGGCCCCAGCATGAAACCTCTGATGATCTTGAGTGGGCCACAGGCATCTGGAAAGCCCTGCTGAGAGCCCCAGGCTGTCCTAGATTGCCCCTGTGGGCCTGAGTCTCCCTACCTAACTAACCAGAGACCCTGCTTAAAATTTCCTGGGGACTGGTTCCTAGGGACTGGCCAGATGAGGCTCATGGTGTGTCAGAGCCCAGGGCTACCTTGGTTCTGCTCTTGCTGCCTGCCACACAAGCATAGGATGCCACACCTATGGAGAGGATGAGAGAGACTGACCATCCAGGGACCTCCTGGCCCCAGCCCCTCCAGTCACAGATTTAGAGACAGAGTGCTTCCTACACTATGAGGATGATAAAGTACTTTCTTTTCTTTTTCTTCTCTTTAAAAAAAATTAAAGAATTATTTATTCACTTATTTAATTCCATTCATTATCATTATTTTTTTAAATTTGACCAGAGAGAGACAGTGAGAGAGAGAAAGGGAAAGCGAGAAAGCAAGCCACCAGGTCTGGGACTCAAACCATGGTCAGCCACGTGGGAGTCCAGTGCCTTTAACCACCATGCCACCTGCCAGCTCCTTTCTTTTTAGAGATTTATGCTATAGGGTGTGTGCACTTGCTGGAGAGACAAAGAGACAAAAAGAGAGATAAGACCAGTAGTTAGCATAATGGCTATGTCACTGAACTCCCATGTAGTCAACTGCTGTTTGAGTCCTGGACCCGGTGGCTTAAACTCATGCCGGGCATGTGCACGTGCGTGCTGAATATCCTGAGAGGAGAATGGAGGAGAAGGGATTGCAGCGTGGCCATCCCCCTGGGGGGTGATTTCTCGCTTTCTATCTCTCTGTCTCTCTCTGTCTGTCTGGCAAGCACATGCGCCCTATAGCAAAAACCTCTCCAAAAGAGAGAGAGAGAGAGAGAGAGAGAGAGAGAGAAATCACTCCCCAGGGGGATGGCCATACTACAATCCCTTCTCCTCCATTCTCCTTCCAGGATTTTTAGGCACACAAGCACACATCCCTAGCATGAGTTTCAAGGTGCTGAGTCAAGAACTTGAATCATGGTTGACCATGTGGAAGTCCAGTGCCTTAACCACTATGCCACCTGCTGGCCCTATAAAGAGTACTTTCTAAGGGCTAGCAGGTAGCACAGAGGTTAAGGCAGCTAGATCCCATATGGTCAACTAAGTGGTTCAAGTCCTGGACCTGGAAGCTTGAAAATCACTCCAGGTACCTGTGTGTGCATGCCCAAAATCCTGAGAGAATGGAGAAGAACAAATTGTGGCATGGCCATCCCCCCAGGGGCATGCTTTCTCCTTTTCTCTCTTTCTCTGTCTCTCTGTATCTCTCTAGCAAGTGCACATGCCTTCAGTAAAAACTGAAAAAAAAAAGTATTTTCTGCATCTAGATCATCCTCCCCCACTAGAGGCCACCAGTCTGGGCACACCTTGGAGACCCCAGGGCGCCAAAGGCCTTCACAGACAACCCGGCGTTGACTTCTAAGGCTGAAGGCTTGTCCCTTAGCATCTTTTGCTTGGGTGGTAGCAGCTTGTTTCCTGCCTCTTATTCATTTTATTTTTAGACCCACTAGGCCAGCCTCCCTCCCAGCCTTTACAGAGCACGCGCGTGCCCAGGGAACACGGTAGGCACATTAGTGAGGCGGGCAGGAGCTGGGTACTCTGAGGGGCTGTGAGGACAGCTGGTGAACTGTTTGCGTAGCTTCATCTATTTATTAGTGTGGTTCGAAGCTGCTATTTATATTTTAACCCTCCAGGGACGACCGTGAATCTCTGGATAAAAAGAGTTGGTGTATTTCCGGAAAGTGTGAAATAATCAGTAGTCACTGATCTCTCCAGGACTGTCAGGGGCGGGAGCCTGTGGGAGCATGGTACCTATCCACAGCCTGGGGTGCCCTGAGAGGGGCCGCCCAATGGTGAGCTTCATGCCTGCCCCCCTCAGCTCCCAAGGTCCAAGCAGATGATAATTGGGGCTGTTCCCTATGAGGATCAATACAAGCAAAAGGCAGGAAAGGCTGGTGCTGGTGTGCAATTGCAGAAAGATTTCAAGGCTAGGAAAACGGAAACTCCTCCCCCAGCCCCAGCAGTGGGAAGCTAGGCAAAAAGAGTGGGAGGGGGTGGGGAGCACCAGGAAGGCAACTACTCCTTCTCAGGGTAGCGCCCCACTTCTGAGCAGGGGCAGACCATCTCATCACAGCTTTCTGTTGCAGCTGCCAGGGCCAAGGCCACCTGGAACTGAGGAGATTAGATAAGCCTCCCTTTAAGGAAGGGTCACTGCAGTTCTAAATCACTGTGATTGTGTCCGCTGGCTCCCCAGAGGGGCTGACAGGCAGGAGTGAGGCCACCACAGGGTCAGGTTATGGTGGATGTGGTGCCCCAAGTTAGGGCAGGACTTGGAGTGCTACATGGCTAGACCTAGATTTCAGAAGCACACTGAGCACTGTCCTGCTATTGAGACATTTCTCCTGTGCACTGTTTGCGTCTCAGATGTCCTTTTATTTAGTCTGCTGTAATACTGATGTTTGTGGAGGCTTATCAATGAGTACTTTAGCAATTTGCCATGGCCTGCTTGTGGTTTTAGGAGCCCTGGCTCCTGTCTCTGCAGCTTACTGCTGGGAGACAGTTTAAGGACATGAGTAGACATAACTAAGCTCTTCCCAGTGCAAGACTAGCTCACAGGCATTTCAGAACCTAACTGGAAAACAAAACAAAACAAAACAAAACAAAACAAAACCCAAATCAGCACCTCTCCTGTGAATCGCTTTGCCTTGTGAAGGGGAGCAGGCTTTTCTGTAGTGTCTGAGGCCTGTACAGCTCTCTTTGGCCATGTGTTGGTGATGTCAAGCCTGCCATTCATTACATCTACATCCTTGATGCGGCTGCACTCACAGGGAAGTGGCCTTGGTGGCTGAGGTGGAGGCCCCCACATCCCTGGCCTGCACCGTTCCAAGTAGAGTTCAGGGTTAGTACAATTAACAGCTCAAGCCCATGATTTAAGACTAAATTGACGCACACCCTAATCTAAAGGCAAACTACCCTGGATAGCTCTAAGGTATCATAGTCAGTTTGTTGTTCATGTCTTCATTATTATTTTAATAGCTTCATGGCAGAAAAATCAAAGCCCGCTGAGTTTTACATGACATTCTGCAATGTATTTTCTTAGTTTTGAGGTTATTTTTTAAACTTAAAACATCTAATTCCTTTATGTTATCTGTATACATTCTGTTTAAACCTTTCATACTCAGAAAATAAACTGAATGCAAGTATAGCTAATTTGTGTAGAGGGTTTTTTTTATTGTGTTTATCTTGCCAGGTACATCTGCAAATATATGTTCAGGACAAGAGGACTGTGAAACAAGAAAACAGACGACATTCCAACAACCAGGGATGTTAAAGGAGCTTCATCCAAGGCCAGCAGGTGGCATGGTGGTTGAAGTGCTGGACTCCCACATATCAACCATGGTTTGAGTCCCAGACCTGGCCGCTTGAAAATCACAACAAATAGAGGCCAGAAGGTGGCGTAGTAGTTAAGGGGCTGGACTCCCACATGGCAAACCCTGGTTCAAGTCCTGGACCTGGTGGTTTGCTTTTTCACTTTCTTTCTTTCTGTCTCTCTCTCTCTAGTCAAAATTAAAAATAATAATAAATAAAATTAAATAAATAATTATTTAAAAAGAACATCACAACAAATAAATAGATAAGTAAATAAATAACTAAATGCTAGGGGGAAATAAAGAAAAGAAAAACAGAAAGAAAAAAGGAGCTTCATAGGCCCTTGGGAAAGGTTAGCAGCTATTCCAAGACTGTTCCATTAGCGCAGTGCCAACAAGAGGCACTCTTCTTCCTTCAGCCTTGTTTTCACAAAGCATTTACCCTACCCGAGAGGGGCCTCTTCGGACCCAGTGCAGTTGGTGGGGGGGCAGTGCCCAGGCAGTGCCCATCACAGAGCCTGCCTACTCCAAGCCTTACTTTGGAGTTGGCAAATCTTTCTTCAGCCTTAATCCTGTCACCTCCTGCCAACAAGAGTGAGCCTGTCACTCTTCTTTGCAGTCCCATCTCAACAGATGGGCAAGCAGGACAGGACCCGTCTCGGCCCCTCAGTTAGCGGGTGCAGAAGTCAGGAAGCAATCTTGGGCTCCAGCCCTCAGCCTCGCGGAGCCTCGGAAGTAAAGAGGGCTCTGGAGAGGCAGAGGGACAGCAGCGTGCACAGCTCAGCTGTCTTCTGGTCCAGGCACTTTTTCTCAATGTGGTACCCTCTGCAGGGTCCCCTCCCTCCAGGAGAGTCAACCCAGTCAGTCCCCAGACCCAGCCTCACTTGGCTCAGGATGGAAATTCTAACAAAGAGGCTATTTACATGCAAGCATCCCTAATGAATAAAGAAAGGACATTGCTTGCCAGATTATTTAAGGCAAGTTGTCAGAAGCCATTTCTCTTTAGCCCACATGTTGGGCTGTAAAGGGCCTGTAAAGAGCATCAACTACTCTCCAAAAGGTGCCTTCAGAATCTCTCCCAAACCTAGTACCTGTAAGGCAATTTACAAAATGTTACCCTGGGTGAAGTGCAAAGATGCCTCTGAATGGGATAGGAAGAAGATGCTTGGAACAGGCTTATCTGACGCGACTCTCCCAGCAGACAGATTGTAAACCTGCCTTGTCACCAGGCTGAGGATGGCAAGGGGCAGATAGGAAGGCTGACTTCATGGACATCTCCAACTGCCCTGCTCGTGCATGCCTGCAGAAGGGCTGCTTGCCATTTCCTGTGGCCACCACTGCCACCATTGCCTGCTCAGTGTGCCTTTGCCTATACTGAGGGCTGGTTGGGGCTGCTCAGAGACCAGGTTTATTAGGAGCTGCAATTCTCCACCTTGGGTCAGAAACAAGCTGAGATAGAAAGTAAGAATCACAGGCTGGGCCTCATTTCCTCATCATCTGCACTCACCTCTGCTCCAATAGAAAATGTCTTATACATGGCTGGCCCCATGGTGCAGTGGTTAAGTGCTGTATGTTGGGAGCTCATCCCACATGGCCAGCATAGTTCAGTTCAAGTCCTGGCCGTATGCGTGTGTAAGTAAAGAAAAGTTTCACAGGGGCCAGCAAGTGGCATGGTGGTTAAAGTGCTGAACTACCACATGCTGATGGTGGTTTCAGTCCTGGACCTGGCACCTTGCAATTCACGCCAGGTGTGTGTGCATATGTGCCCAAAGTCCCAGGAGGAGAAGAGAGAACAGGTTGAAGAGTGGCCATCCTCCCTGGGCTAATTTCTCATTTCCCCTCTCACTGTCTCTCTCTGTGTCTCTCTCTAGCAAGCACATAGGCCCTATGGCAAAAACCTAAAAATAAATAAATAAATAAATAAATAAATAAATAAATAAATAAGTAAGTAAGTTTTGTAGACCCCACCCAATCCCAGCTAGCAATACTTTTATTATCTGCTGGCCTAGGAGTGCAAAAGGACAATTTGAGTTCAAAACTGTTCTTAAACAAAGCTTTTATGTATTAAAAACAAATAAATGCAAACAAAGCCCTTTATTTGTAATGAATCCTGGAGACACATAAATGTGCGAGGCACATCCATTTACAGTGTTTGGTAAACACGCAGATCCATAGACCCCAGCAGCCATGCCCCATTCATTCACTTGGCTGACATTTGTTGAGTTCCTGGTAGATTCCAGGCACACAGAAGAGGCTGGAGGAGCTACAATGATGTGTAAGAGACATGGCCCCTGTGTTGAGGGCACGTGCAGCCTGCTGGGGAGGCAAATAGGCTATCACATACAGCCTTTGAGAAAAATCAGTATCACTGGGCTGAAATCAAGATGCCACGGGCCATGCCCCCTTTTGCAACTCTAAGGGAGAAGGCTTCCTTCTCTCGTCTTGCTTCCTGCAAATACGGGCATGCCTTTGCTAATGGCCCCATCACTCCTGTCAGCGTCCACCTTCACATGGCCTTCTCTACTGTCTATATCTTTTCCCCTTCTTCTAAGGATACTCATCACTGGATTTAGGGCCTACTCACATCCAGTAGGGTCTCAAGACCCTTACCATAATAAATTTTGCAAAAAATATTTTTACCCAGTAAGGTCTCAAGCACTTGTTCACAAGCATTTGACAGTGCCCTGGGACCTGTGAGCTGCCAGAGCTGCTCAGTTTGGCACTCTGCACTACGAAGCAAGACACTGCCTGTGCAGCCATCTCCCCATGCCACCTCACATGCATTTCTATCCCCAGCTGCTGTACTCCCAGAATACCCAGACCTCATGTACTCCCAGGCCTCTTCTACTTCCTCCTGCTTAGAATACTGTTTCACACTTCTCTAGCTTCTTCCTGTCTTTCCAGGCTCTACTGAAACCCTGTTTCTTCCAAGAAGCCCTCTCAGCCTAGCAGAGCTGAGAACAACTCACTGCCTCTGTCTCAGTCCTATTCCAAGGGCCAATGTCAAGACCATAGCCAAACTTACAGTCAGCTCACCACCTAGGGGTCTCTCCTTTTCCTCTAGTAAATGGAGTTTGACTGACCCTAGGATCCCGGACACCTCTGCATGGTAAGGTGAGCAATGGGCCTTTGTTAAATGAAAATGAAGGCAAATTGTGCATCTTATTGCTTCCCCGATTGCTTAATTGGGAAGAAAATGAACGAAGTCCAAGAAGGGAAAACAAAGGTAGGACAAGCAACTGAGAGAAGTGTCTCCCAGCATGGCAGATGGCACTCAGAGGTTCTGCTTCAACCCTTGGCTTCTCCAACTGCCCACTTCTCTGCAGCTCCTCAAGCCCCCATCCACCACCAGTCCAACGTTGGGCATCCTTCTTGCCTATAATTACTGAAAGGCTCACAGTTTTCTTGGCACTGGGACATGGGTTTCAGACTGTTGACACCCAACGTGAGATCTTTTTCAGGTTGTAGATGTCCCCAGTCTCCATCCTGCTTATTCACTGCTTTTAGCCAAAGTTAAACTTCTTCCTTTTAGCTTCTCTGGCTGCTGAAAATGTAAAGCTAATCCTTTCTATCTGGACCCCAAGCCCACAGCTAGATGTCACACTCAAGCCAGCGAAGCAGCACCCCTGGAGCCTGTCCTCAGAATCTCCCTGGATGCACAGTCCTGGGCAGTCATCTGCTCTAATCAGTCAAGGACTTGGAGAGATTTGCTATCTTGATCCACTGCTTCTTCTTGGCTTCCCAGGCTCTTTATACCTGCCCCCATCTGAGCACCAGCTCAAAGACTCCATCTTGTGACCACTGTGGTGTGAAGAGGGATAGAGCATGAACTCTGACATCAGCTCTACGTTCACATCCCAGCTCTGTCTTTTCTAGCTTGTAGAGCCTCAGTTTCCAATGAACTCACCCATTTACTTATTCAGAAGAAAGAGGGAAAGAAAAGAAAGAAAGGAAAGAAGAGAGAGGAAGGAAGGAAAGGGAGGGAGGGAAAGAGGAGAGCTGAGGGGAGGAAAGAGAGAAATGAGAAAAAGAGGCAGAGAGAGAGAGAGAGAGAGAGAGAGAGAGAGAGAGAGAGAGAGAGAGAAATCTTTATGGAGCACCTACTAGGTGCCAGACTACAGGGATGTGTAGACATCAGGGATGCCACTGTGCAAAGGACAGAGAAACCCTACTCTCAAAGACTTCCCCTTCTTGGGGAATGAGGTGGAGGGTTTAATGCTGTGCCACATCCTGTGCTCTGATGTCACTGCTGAACAACCTCCACCATCAGTGCTATGTTATAAGGGCTTGGAACTAGAGAATTTTAAAAAAAGAATTGTTTATTAACTTTATTATTATTATTTTAATTTGCTATAGGGTAAACATGCTCACCAGAGAGAGAAAGTGAGAAAGCAAGATGCCAGGTCGAGGATTCAAAACGTGGTGGAACATGTGGGAGTCCAACACCTTAACCTCCATGCCACCTGCTGGTCTGAAACTAGAGAATTCTTGATTTGCAATAAAAAATAATTTTTCCCACAAAGATTTTATTAAGAAAACAGCTGCGGATGTTGGGTCCGCAGATGATGTGGAGGTTAAAGTGCTGGATCTCACATAGCACACTGTGTGGTTTGAGTTTCAAACTCTGTGGCTTGAAACTCATACTTGGCACGTGTGCATGCCTGCTTTCCCAAAACCCCAAGAGAAGAATGGAGGAGAAAGGATTGTGGCGTGACTGATTCCCTTGCGGTTTGATTTCTCATTTTTCCTTTCTCTCTGTCTTTCTGGTGAGCATACATGCCCTATAGCAAAAACTAAAGAAAAACAATAACACAAATTTTAAAAAAAGAAAAGAAAAACAACAACAAAACGGCTGTGGCTGCATTGACTCTTACAAACTAACATGATCAGCTGCTCCAAATGAACAGAACAGACTTGGACACCACAGAGCCCATCCTGAACAGCAGGAAAGACCAAAGTTGAGTTTCTGAACAGCACAAATACCCTGTCTCCTCACGTTTTAGATGGCGTGATTGGTAAGATGCATACAATTTAAAATATTTCTTCAAGCAGAAGGAAAGCAGCAGCAAGCTGGCATTGAAGGTGCCATTGATAGTGACGCTTATCACAGCATTAACAGGTGAGAAAAGCATGCCATTCTGAAAATCCTCTCCTTCTAGCCTGGCTCACAATGACGAGGGCCTGTGGTGCAGCCAGCCACACTGCTTGCACAGCCCAGTTTATCCGTCAGTCACAGGTGACAGTCTCCCACTTGCCCCCTCCCTGCCCCGCAGCCCTAGTTCCCAACTCTGATTCTATCATAACCAAGAGTAAGTTGTGATGCTTTTCTGCCCCAGCAGGGGAAATGTATGTGCATACAAATAGGATGTGCATACCGACATCTGTCTATAAGAGCTGTACAGGACTTGCATGGCTCTGGCAACAGACACATGTGTCAGGGAAGTGAGTAGCATGAGAGAAATGTTCAGGAAATGAATGGACAAGACTGGCTGTGCAGAGAAAAGAGAACAAGAAGGGAGGCAGGAGTGTGCCCAGGTTGCTGGAGTGTGCCCAGGAAAACAACAGTGGTAGTAGGCAGGGGACACCAGGGCTGGATCCAGCTGAGTGGGGTTGACTGAGTGTGTCCCAAGGCCCTCCTTTCCCCTTCTTTTGCTACAGAGAATGTGTGCTCACTGGAAAGACAGAGAGACAGAAAGTGAGAAATCACCCCCAGAGGGGATGGCCACACCACAATTCCTTCTCCTCCATTCTCCTCTTGGGATCTTGGTTTTAAGCCACCGGTTCTGGAACTTGAAGCACAATATGCTACATAGGAGTCCAGCAAAGTAACCATTACACCATAGGCTGGTCCCTTCTCCCTTTCAGTGGGACCAGCTCTGCATCATTTGGGGAAGGGATCATCAAGGCTTAGGGAGCTGGAATTGTTTAACCGTACCTCATCCCTGAAAGGCCAGCTTCCGGGCCACCTCTTCCAGGTCAGAACTGTGTTCTCTCTTGTTCAACCCTTACCACAGTGTCCACAATCTGCCATGTTTATCCAGGTTATTGGCTGGAGCCTCCATTTGCAGTCTCAGTGAGTGCTCTCATGCCCTGGTTGCTCTGCACACAGGCTTTGCTACCTCTCTCCAGTTGAGGGTTCTGGATCAGTGACTTAGTGCTCTGAGCCTCCTCTACCTACACAGAACAAGATGAGGGAAGTACCTGCACTTCGAGTTGCTGGAGTGATCAAGTGGGGGCACACCCTGAAGAAACTAGGGCAGTATCCACCTGACCTTCGATGTACACTCAGTAGAACCTTCTTCCTTCCTTTTCCTCTTCCTGTTTTTTATCCCCTCCTTGGTATTATCATTGTGGTGTGTGATGTAAACCCACAGCCCAGAGTTCTGTGACCACTCTAACAAATGACCACAAACTCAGTGACTTTAAGCATTAGAAACTCATTCATTTATAAAAATAATGTATTCACTCACTCGTTCATTCCCTTTCTAACAGTTCTGGAGGCCAGAACTCTGATATCCAGTGGCAGCAGGCTCAAAAGTCTCCAGCGGAGGACCTTCCCTCATCTCTTCCTGTTTCCTCTGCTTCCCTTTTCACTTTCCTTTTTCCTGTGTGCCCTAAATCTCCTGCCTCTCTCTTATAAGGACATACATCATTGAATTTAGAGCTCATCTGGATAATCTAGGATGATCTATATCAAAGTCCTTAACTTCAATTATATCTGCAAAGACCTTTTTACCAAACAAGGTCATACTCACAAGTTCTCAGTTGACATATCTTTTGGGGGTTGGCATTCAATACACCATAGTATGAATATTATAATTTCTCATCACCCCCAAGCACACAGGCCATGCCACCTCCATTTTCCCTGAACTGGGCTGTGTCCAGGACCATGACAGAAGGCAGGACTGTAGCTAAAATTATCTCTTTAGAAATCATGGGGAACAGGGCCTTGACATTCTGGTGACCCCACTCCTTTACTAGTCCCACAGGGGAAACCAAGGACCTCCCCTACCCCAGAGGTTAAGTCTCCCCTTCTCTTTTCCCTGCATTCAGCGAATATTTAGAGAGACTTGCTGCTGGGCCCCAGGGTTAGACAAGGCAGGTTCTCTGGTTGCCCAGCACATCTAGAGACACACACAAGCTGGTAGCAATGGGCCCTGAAGCATAGAAGGTGACAAGTGCCGAGCCTGGTTCTGGAGCTCGAGCCCTGGTTTTGAGCCCTGAAGACTAGGTGCAAGTACAACAGTGATCTCGGATCAGGCAGCCAGGGGAGTGGACACATTTGGCAATCTGTGAAGGCCCCTGCAGGAGGCCAGGCCACTCTTCCCACCTGTGTGGCTTTGGGCTGGGACTGATCTCTCTCCTGGCTCAGATGGGACAACTGATACCCTCATGCTGGGAAAGGAAGGGCTCTCAGAGAAAGCTGGGGCTTGAAGGGGGGAGGGTTAGAGGATGCCCTTGGGAAAGCTCAGCCTCCCTCGCCTATTTCTAAGAACACAGTGATGGAATAGAACATGAGAATGGCCATGTCTTTCACCTAAAGACGGCAGGGAACAACCTAGTGACCAATTTCAGTGATTAGCTCCAAGAGGGCCCTCTATTCCAAGCGTGTGTATGCCTTTTAATTTCCTCTTGTGGGCTCCTGAGGGGGCCTGATAACTGTGCAATTGGTATTCCTCCCCAGCCCTGGAGGACGCGGGTGCTCTCATGGAGATGGCTCCAGGTGGTACGTGTGCCACCTGCACTTTCCCAGCTAACTGCTAGGCAGCAAACCTCTCTGGGGTGGGGCAAGACAGGAAGCATCCACCAGCTCACCCAGCCCAGTCCCGGTGGTCTCCTGGCTTGGAGGCAGCTGGACAGTGTCACTGAGGTGTGAGCTGACCTGGGCACGCCTTCCTGCTTTTGTGTGAAACACAGATTAAAACATATCATGTATACCAAAGGCCTTGGCTCACTTAAAGCACCTGAAGACAGAAAAATTACAGTAAGCCAGTTATGGGTGTTGATTTGCATTACAGGAAGACCTTTGCTGTATAAAAGGACTTCTTAGGAGGCTGCTATAGATGGCTTTCCAAAGAGGTTAAAAATTCAATTTACAAGACAACGATGGCCCGCAACTCTTCCCAGCATGCTCTGTTTTGTAAAACCAGAGTGTCTGTACTGATTTTTGACTGGATCCTTGCCCAAGATTTGCTGAATACTGAAAGATAATAAATCATCTTTACACTATCCATATGCATCATGCTTCTTAGTCAAGTCTTGGTCAATTTCTCCAAAACAGAAACAGAGCTGGCTCCTCCTTGTCTGGCACCTGGCTCTGAAGGTACCCACAATGGCCAGGTGCCTGGCCTGGGGAGGGGGATGAGCTCAGGCAAGACCCTAGTCCCAGGCCTGTTGCGCCATCAGCAAGTTGCAGGGCCTGGCTCCAATATGAGACCTTCATGTCTACATTAATAGGACAATGGAAGGTTGCTACAATGATTTCTTTCTAAAAAAGTATTTATTTACTTAATTCCTTTTTTTTTTAAATTTGACCAGACAGAGAGAGAGAGAGAAAGAGAAAGTGAGAAAGCAAGCCACCAAGTCTGGGACTTGAACGTCAGTCAGCCATGTGGGAGTTCAATGCCTTTATCCACCATGCCACCAGCTCCCTCTCTCCCTTTTATAAGAATTATCTATTTATTTAATTCCATTTGTTATTATTGACACAATAATAATCATTTAGGCTCATTTCTGGGTGTGGCTGGGTACCCAGGCATACCCTTGTCCTCTGAAGTGAAATAGGGAGATTACCCCCAGATAATGCCCAGAATAACAGAGAGGGAAAATGAGCTCTGTGAATGTACTTTAGAAATTAGGTTGGGGCCTGAATCCCTATAGAAAGGGCATCTTAGAAGTACACGCCTCTTTCTAAGTGCTCAGAGGGCCTGAAACCTGCTCAATCAGGGCACTCATGCTTGGTGCTGTTGATGGAAAAATAACCAACTGTAAAAATTAATAATTAATAAATAATGTGGTTTATTTCCAAGCCAAATATGAGTGACCTAGGCCCGGAGAAGAGGCATACATGCCTTTCTTGGGTTGATCACGTACAGGAGTTCCTTTTATTTGTTTTTGAGATTGACAGACAAAATTTAGTGAAGAGATTTCCATTGGTCTGGCCCAAAAAGGCGGGACATGTGGAAGCGGGGGGCTTGTAGGTTATAGGTGGGTTCTACAATTCTTAGGTTGGTGATTGGAAGGGAAGATCTGTGTCTTGGGAAAAGATTAGTTAAAGAAAGACTTAATCTACATCTTAAGGAAAAGGGAAGTTCTGTGTCTTGGGAAGAGATAAGCAAAAGAATATACTGTAATCGGTTGAAATATACATCTCAAAGATACTATGCCAGGGACAGGATGTAGGAAGAATCCTGTTAAATGGGGAAATAATGGTCTGGTAATGTTTGTGGGCATGACTTCCCCAGTCCCTTTTGAAAAGATTTTGGAAAATAGGAAAAGTAGTCAGATTTCTGTCCACAGTGCTGAGGTAGTCCAAGAATCAAGTTGGCAAGCTCTAAGAAGTTTGTATTCCAGTCAATGCTCAATGGAAGTATGGAGCCTCTTGCCCTTGAATTGTGAAATTTGGGGAAAAGTGTACTCCCAAAATGCAGTTTGCATTTCACGAAGTTTAACCAAAGTTTAGAATATAGTAAGAGCCTAAGAAAATTACTTCAAATTGCTCATTAGGAATAGAGTGTTCAATTAAAACTAATTTTTCAAACCTACCTGAGCTTACAGCCTCAGCAGTGAGAAGTTCCTGCTTGACTTTGTGACGCTGGTGGCTGGAGAGTGCCCCATCCAACACCTCACCAGTCTTTGCCCTCTCGCCTTCCATTGCTCAAATTGAGAAGCAGTTTCATAGGCATCTAAAAGGATTTATCTTAAAGGATTCAAAGTAGTTTGTAAGAGTTTTGAAGTCCAGGTCTCAACCAGAGCTCTAAGAACAACTCTCTTAGAGCTAGAATGTTCCAGAGATTTAAAACGAATCAGGGAAAAAAGGCAGCAGAGAAAGAGTGAAAACAGAAGAGAAAGGCTCAGAGGAAAAGAGAGGGGAGGTAGGAGACAAGGAGAATGAGAGAAGGTGAATGTTTCCTGGTGATTTTAATTTTCACATCACAAAACACCGCACGCCTGTCAACTGTTAAATTTCCTGTGCCACCTACTGCGACCACATGGAGGTACCTCAGGGAGAGAAGAAAATAGAACTCATTCCTTTCGCCCCAGCCTGATCTGCCTGCAACTGTTTGGGCACAAAGAAAGGAGAGAAGAGCTTGGAAAATTGTCAAGGGCTATCCTCCTCCCAGGAGAATGGCCAATTTTCACCACCACTGGAAGGATGGGAGTTGTCCCAAACTGCCCTCCTGGTTTGTACTTGCTCTGCTTCCACAGGAACCAGTAGCAAGACAGGCTGTCTTTGTCCATGTGCCCTCTGGGACTGCTTTCCAGGCTTAGGATTCAATGAAGGAAGAACCAATAGAGCCCTGTCATCTCTAGATATCATCAGTCCTGCTTTGCCTCCAAGGATCATCAGGCTCCTCCACCAGCAGGCTCCTCCTCACCCAGTAGGCAACAGAGGGATCATCCTGGACCTTCGAGCCAACGATAGGCCATCATGCTCCTAGTCCCTTCCTTGAAGCGATCAAGTAAGTCACATGATGAGCTTCAAGCAAGGGACTTAGAGCTGGTGACTTCCAGCAGCTTCCTGCTCCTGAATCATCATCGCTTCCTCCTGAAGTCCTCCCATCCTCCACCCCCACATCCATCCAGACCCTGAGCAGGCTTTGCCAAGAAGCAGAGAATGTCTCCTGCTTCTGCTGGAGTGACAGGAGGACTGGCTTCTGTCCCAACTTGGCAGCTTCATCACTTCCTCACTGCTGCTGTACTAAAGTTCTGCCAATGTAATGGCTTGAAGCAACACAAATTACAGTCCAGAGGTCAGAAGTCCAAAACCACTTTTACTAGGCTGAAGTTAAGATGTCAGCAGGGCTGTCTGCTTATAGAGGCAACCTGGCCCTCTGCAGTTGCTGCCCACAGTCACTTTGTTGGACCAGCTCTGCCATCAGCCTCAGCTGGCCAGCAGCTGATAGCAGGTGGGCAAGGGGCATCGATGGCTGGGAGCAGGCTGGCAATCCCCTTGGGCTCCTGGCCCAGGCTGGTTCTGGGGACCTTGGCAGAAACCATAGAGATGAACAACAAGCTCTCAAAGAGAAATGGTTCTTTCTGCCCAAACCAAGGGTGTCATATCTGCTCTTACCTGGTAAGCAGTGATTCAGCTAGACCAGTGAGAAGCTGATAGCAGAAAGACTCTTTCTGAATAGGATGCTCTCAGCCCCCACCCCTACCTGTTATTATGCCTGAGTGGAGACAGGGTCCACGGGGAGCTGTGAGGACTTGGCTATCATTTCCCAAGAGAGAGCCAGGCTGGCCAGCTGCCACTCAGGGTGCTGCCTGTCCCAGTCCTGGCCCAGACCCCTCCTGAGGAGGCCTGGCATGCTCAGAGCATGCCATCATTCCCCAGAGCCTTCTCTGACCACCTTTTCTGCTGAGGTGCCCTTTAGCCTTTCTATGAGTCCAGTAAAATATTGTTTCCCAACCTGACAAGGACATTACAGGGAATGAACATCATAGACCAGTTTTTCTCATAAACATAGTTTCACAAATCTATAACCAAATACTAGCCAATCAAATCCAATGCATATACATACATATTTATTGACACATTTATTTAAATATAAATATGTATATGCCCATTCATATTCCATTTATATGTGTGCACATTTACTTATATGTACTGCCACACTTATGTGTATGTGGAGAGACTTCATCTTCATATTTCTTTCTAGTATTTTCAAGGGATTGCCTCCCAAACTATTTGTACTTCGATTCTTAACCTAGTGTCTGCATCTGGGGAAATACAATCTAATTCAACAACCAGTTAGTTTAAGCATGGGAAGGTGCTTAATATTAGAAAATTAATCAACATGATTAATCATATAACAGAGAAAAAGGGAAAAATCATAAGATGGTTTAAATAGATGCAAAAAAAGCACTTGTCAACATTCAACAGCCATCCATGATAAAACAAAAATTTTTCAGCACACTAATAGAAGGAACTTTCTGATCTGACAAACGGAAGCCATGAAAAAATTATAGCAGCCATCATAATCAATGATGGAGTAATGAAAATCTTTCCCCATAGACTGAGAATGAGAAAATGTTGCCCATTACTGGGACCAGCAAGTGGCGTAGTGGTTAGGGCGCTGGACACTCCCACATGGCCGACCAGGGTTCGAGTCCTGAATCTGGTGGCTTGCTTTCTCACTTCCTCTCTCTTTCACTCTCACTCTCTGTGTCTCTCTGGTCAAATTAAAAAATAAATGAATGAATAAATAAAATAGAATAAATAATTCAAAAAAAAAGAATAGAGCCTTATTTAAAAAAAAAAAAAGAAAAGAAAAAGAAAATGTTGCCCATTATTATCACTTCTATTCCACATTATACCAGAGCTCCATCCTAGTTCAATAATGCATTTAATGGGACAGGCATAAAGATTAGAATAGAGGGGGCCGGAAGATGGCGTGGTGGTTGAGACACCAGACTCCCGCATAGCCGAAGGCGGTTCAGGTCCCAGACCTGGCAGCTTGCTTTTTCACTTTATCTCTCTCCATCTCTCTCTGATCAAATTAAAAATGATAATCATAATAATAATAATAATAATAACTAAAATTTTAAAAATATATTAGAATAGAATAAATAAATTTATCATTCACAAACTAGATGACTGAGTACATAAATCCAATGGAATCTGCAGACTGTTAGAATTAACAAGTAAATTTAGCAAGGTAGCAGGATACAAAGTCAATATATTTTAAAAATTGGTTTCATTTTCATATATCAGCAACAAATAGAAGCAAAATTATAAAAGATACAATTTAGAGACAGGCCCATAACACAGTGGTTAAGGGAGCCAGATCCCACATGGCCAACTGTGGTTCTAGTCCCAACCCCAGTAGCTTGAGTAACATGGCAGGCATGTATGTGTACATGCCCAGAATCCCAATAGGATGGAGAAAGGATTTCAGTTTGACTAGCCCCATGGTGGGGCAGGGGGTGCTGTCTCCCTCTCTCTGTGCGTCTCTAGCTAGCGCACACTCTCTATCAATTAAAAAAAAGGTACAATTTATAACAACATCAAAAAATAGCAAATAGAACCGGCTCCATGGCACAGCAGCATGTGGTACTCAAGAGAAACCAGATCCCACATTGCAACCATGGTTTGGATCCCTGGCCTATTCATCCTGAAACATACTGTGTATGTGCACAAGCACCCAAGATCCAACTGGCCAGAAGACTGGAAATGCGTACTCCTCTCTTCCTCTCTCTCACTTGTTCTTATGTGCACATTCAAGCACTCTATTATGAATAAAGAAAATAAGGCACCAAATGCCTCAAGTAAAACCAATGAAAGATGTGTAAGACCTCTACACTGAAAATAGGAAAACATTCAGAGAAATTAAGACTATCTAAATAAAAGGAGGAAGGGATATGCCATTATTCATGGATTGGAAGACATCAATTTTCCCCGAGTTAATTTATGGATTCCACACAATCCTAATAAAAATTCAAGCAGACTTTTGAAAAATTTATACTACCTGTTATTTAAAATGTTACAATAAGTGAGGCAATGTGATATTGGTGCAAGAATAGTCAAATGTCAATTTGAAAATGTAGCAGAATAGAGTCCAGAAATGGACCCACACATATTTGGCCATCTAATTTATAAAAATTTTGTCTTTTGGGACCAGCAGTTGGCATAATGGCTATGTAGCTGGGCTCCCATGTAGCCAACTGCAGCTTGAGTCCTGGACCTGGTGGTTTAAACTCACGCCAGGCTCATGTGAGTGCATGCCCAAAATCCCGGGAGGAAAATGGAGGAGAAGGGATTGCAGCATGGCCATTCCCCCTGGGGGTGATTTCTCACTTTCTGTCTTTCTGACTCTCTCTGTCTTTTTGGCAAGCACACAAACACCCTATAGCAAAAACCTCTCCAAAATATATATATAGTCTTTTCAATTATTATGGGCCAATTGACTACTATATGGAAAAATATATTGTGACTCCTACCTCACATATACCCAAGACAATTCTAGGTGACATGTAAAAGGTGAAAAATAAATATTTTATAGAGAACATAGAATAAAATCTTCATAGTCTTAGAGTGGACAAAGATAGCTTAAACAGGACACAAAAAACACAAACCCATAAAAATAATAAATTACAGGACCAGTAGATGAAGTAATGGTTATGTCACTGGACTCCCATGTAGTCGACTGTGGTTCAAGTCCCAGACCCAGCAGTTTAAAATTCACACCAGATGCGTGTGCGTGCATGCCCAAAATCCCGAGAAAAGATCGGAGAAGGGATTACAGCATGGCCATTTTCTCTGGGGGGGGGGGGGGAGGTGTTATTTCTTGTTTTCTGCCTCTCTGTCCTTCTTTTACTATCCGGTAAGCATGTGTGCCCTATAGCAAAAAAAAAAAAAAAAAAAAAAAAAAAAAAAAAAAAAAAAAAAAAAAAAAAAAAAAAATTCTCTCTAAAAATTATAATAATAAAAAACTAGACTATACTAAAATTAACAACTTCTGTTAACCAAAAAAATTGAGAAAAGGGCCATCATCAGAAGGAAAGAAGATATTTACAGGATACAAGGGGATTTCCAAAAGTTTGTGGAAAATGAAATTAAAGTACAGTTTTATTTTTGTGCAAAAATTTTGAAATCTGGGACCAGCAGATGGCATGGTGGTTAAGGGCACCAGGCTCCCACATGGCCAACTGCAGTTCAAGTCCTGGACCTGGCAGTTTACTTTCTCACTTTCTGTCTCTCTCTTCCTCTCTTTTCTCTCTCTCTCTCTCTCTCTCTCTCTCTCTCTCTGTCACCTCTCTGGTCAAATTAAAATAAATTAATTAAATTAAATTAAATAATTCTAAATTTTTTTGAAATCTATGCATAGCTTTTTCATAATGCACATTTTCCAAGAACTTTTTGAAGACTCCTCATATAATGTAGATCCTTTGCCAATTTATTATTGGGATATCTTCCTTTTTCATATTGATGTGTAGGAATTGTTTATATATGATAATATCCATAAATATATGCATACATACTAACATATTTAATATTGATATGTATCGTATATGTATAATCTCCAGAAAATATATATTTCAAATAATTATCTAAATATATAAAGAATTCCTACAAATCGTTAAGAAAAAGACTGACTTCTCAACAGAAAATTTGGCAAAGGACCCAAATAAATATTTCACAAAAAAAGTTATTCAAATGGTCAAAAGATAATTAACCTAAGGTGTCATCAAACCATGACACAAGGCCACTACTGTAGCAGGCTCTAAGTGTGCTTGCTGTATTCCCCCTCCCCACTTCAGAACTGAAGCACGCACCTCCCCAGTTGCTCAGACTGTTGAGAGCAGCCAGGTTTCTCCTCTTGGTGACTGCCGTTCACTAAAAAGAGCTGCCTAGGCAGAAGCCACTTGCCAGGGGAAGTCTATGTCCACAAAAATTTGTTGATATGAGTTATAAGGGCTCAATTCCCCACTGGAATTTGAGACAATTCTGAAGGGTCATCCCAGCTTCAGAGTTCTCCCAGGGACTGGTTGAGGTCTTCGGTATGACTACATCTCAGTTTAACTTCTCCCCCTGCCTAATCCTGCTTCTTTCATATTCTTCGGATAGTGTTCCTGAGAGTACACCCCAAAAAACTTCCTGCATACTATTTTTAAAAAGAATTATTTTATTTAACATTATTATAATTTTATTTTAATTTGACCAGAGAGGGACAGTGAAAGAGAGAGGGAAAGCGAGGAAGCAAGCCACCAGGTCCAGGACTCAAACCATGGTCAGCCACACAGGTGTCCAGCACCTTTAACCACCATGCCATCTGCCAGCCCCGCAGCATACTAATTTTTATCTCAGAGTCTGCTTCCCAAGGAATCTGACCTGGGGTGACTACACATGCACCAGAATGGTTAAAAAGAAAAAGACAGTAACATGAGTTGCTGAGGTTGTATACCAACCAGAACTCTCAGAAGTCTGTACCAGTCAGAGTGCTCACATATTGTGGTGAGTAGTGTAAATTGAAAAGCACTCTGGAAATTAATATGACAGTAAGTACCATAGCTGAACACATGTGCATGATCCAACAACTCCGCTACCAAGTATTAAAACCCACAGAAATGCATACATATGTTCACCGCTAGATATGTATACAAATGTTCATGACAGCATTGTTCATGCTGTCCAAACTGGAAACAACTTAAATACCCACCAAGAACAGAGTGGATAGATAAATCATGGCATGTTCACATATAAACGTCACAAACATAATGCTGAATGAAAGAAATCATCAAGTAGTGTGTGCACGATCTGGTACTTTCCTCCTCATAATCTATCAATAAAATAATTCTCAAAACACAGAGCACATATGTACACACACACACACACACTCATGCATACACATATCCAGAAACTAGCAAAAGCAGAGTCCCTGAGATTGCCTTTCCAAGGCTAACATTCAATGTGGTGTCTCTCCTCCTTCCTCCAGTCCTCCAGCCCTCCAGCCCTCCTTTATTCATGTCACCACATACACTGTGGTCAAGGCAAAGTTTCCAGTGTACCATTTCTCAGGGCACACTAATACCAACATTTGAGAATGCTCAGGCTCCTTGTCTAGGCTTCCGGACTCTTGGGGCCTGAGTTTAGCTTTGGCAGGAAGGGGCTCTGGCTGGGTGGGGGCTGTGAGGGATGCTTGAACCAGATCAGAGGTTTCATATTCACCTACCTTGGCCTGATGATGGGCAATGCAGGGGCAGGCATAGTTTTGTCATTACTGAGTGGGTAGCAACTTGAGAGGAGAGATAACTCACCTCCATGAGCCAGTCGAGATACACACAGGCACTCAGTGTTGAGGACAATAAAAAGCCTTCTTCCCTGCCTGTTGGAAAGGTTCAGCAAGTATATTCTTTGATAAATGGTCACAGTAATGAAATTCACACTCTTTAATCACAAGAGCTATAACTTAATTAAAAACACATTGAGGATTGATCTGGGATGGAGAGCTCTCCCAGTTCCTGGGCTTTATTAAATTCAGTGTTTCTTGCTCAGCCTCATCCAACATACTTAAATATAGAATTTGATGGCTGAGGAGTTGTCACTGTCCTGATGGGCTGAATGCAGCTCTAGGGCCCTGGGCAGACCAGGATGAAGGATGCTGGATCCTAAAACACCCAGAAAAGGGAGCCCAAGCTCTACAGCCCTTCCCTGCTTTTGCCTGTAGTGTTTCTGGGCAGACTATAAGAAGCGGGAGTCTTCACTACTCTGAGTCCCAGCCAGGGCTCTTCTTGAGCCAACTGACTCAGGTGTCTCAGAAGAGATCTGACTTTGGGGAAGTCCCCCAAAGAGCAGTCCTAGTGAGGTGATAAGCACCAAGCACAAGCTCAAGAGTTACTGCATGATTGCAAAAATGATAACTGCCATTCATCTCATTCAGCACTCACATCAGCTTCTGAGATAGAAACTGTTGTTATCCCATTTCACATCCATGGACACCAAGGAAGAGAAACAAGGTGTAAAATGGCTTCCCTAAGGGCTATGGGATGCAAGGGCCTGGACACAGACCTTCCATGCACCACTCACCAAATAGATGTATGTCTCAACACATGACCATATGTGTGCTTCCTTCATATCTACACCTGTGCAGATAGACCTGGTACAAGACACAGTGGGAGACACCCTTCTGCACTCTCAACTCCTGTGCAGATATACCCATCCACACACTCACCTTCACTCCTAACACACACATGCACACACATACATATGTATATGCCTACACACACGTACACACACACTCTACACAGACACATATACACACATGGGCAGATGTACCCATATATGGACTCACATCTACATATTCAATTGTACTCCCAACACACAAGCACATACACACATATCCTCACACACCTACACAAACACATATATATGCACATATCCGCATTCATGTAAATACACCAGGATTCAGGCACACATCCACAAGCCCATACATATACACACTCCCACCAGGTCCTACCCATATCCACACTTGTACAGATACACATAGTAACAGATGTACAACCACATACCCATATGCATCCATATCCCCTCCCCATTCTTTTTTTTTTTTTCTTTTTTTGGAGAGGTTTTGCTATAGGGCGTGTGCGCTCGCCAGACAGACAGAGAGAGACAGAGAGATAGAAAGTGAGAAATCACCCCCCAGGGGGGATGGCCACGCCGCAATCCCTTCTCCTCCATTCTCCTCTTGGGATCTTGGGCACGCACGCACACGCGCCCAGCGTGAGTTTAAGCCGCCGGGTCTGGGACTCGAACCGCGGTCGACTACGTGGGAGTCCAGCAACATAGCCATTACGCTAACTGCTGGTCCCCCCCTCCCCATTCTTTCACAAACATCCACACTTGTGCAGATGCACTTGGATATGAACATTTATCAACACCAGATTTGGACACAAAAATGCAAGCTCATACATATTAATATTATACACACGTACATAAGTATAAACAAATAGATATATCTCACACATCCACACCCATGCAGATACACCTAGATATGGATACATATCTGTGCATTCATACACACACATGTACCCACAAACTCATATACACACACATTCACACCCAAGCATATGCATCTAGATACAGACATACATCCACACAACCATATACATCTGTACTCTCTAAACATATTGCATACACACACAGACACACACACTCATATACATATACCTACACATGCCTAACCACATATGCATTTGTGTGCATAAACCCAGTTATAGACAGAAATTCACACACCCATAGACACCCATGCCTTCTACATACATCCACATATGTACATATACAAACATGTTTGTGTGTACACACAGAAACATTTGCACACAAGTCAATGCATATACTCACATATACTCATGTGTACACATACATATCCACTCACCCATGAACATGCATGCAAACACACACATGTACATGAAATATAGACAACAGCCAATACATATACACATGTCCACACAATATATACCCACATATGCATAGGTACAGATGTTTGGATACACTCACAAACATATATAGACACGCATATGCAAATATATACACCCACACACATATACATACACACAAACACATATACATGGGTATACATGTGCATACCAAATGTTATATACACAGTGACACATAGATAGCGAGACACACATGCATGATGGAAACCTACATACACTCACGAACATGTGCACAGTTACTTCTCCACCCCACAGTTCGCTTGTCAAAGTCAAGCACAGTGAACCCTTTCCAGAAATCTGTGGCTTAGGGACAGTTCTGGGAAACTCAGTCTAATTAGCATAATGCATGTCTCCTGGCCCACCTAACCTCTGGCAACAGCTGGGGGGGCACTCTCCTTCCTCTCCTGAGGACTTAGAGGGTGGTTAGCTCCTTTAGCTTCCCAGCCCACCTGCTGCAGCTGCAGGGCTTCCCGTAGGAGAGCCTATGCCCCATGGGGTCCTGTGAGGTACTCTGGATCAATGGCAGCAAGTGGTAGGAGACAGAAGGACACACTGGAAAGGATGGGGGGTGTTACAGTCATACAGGGCTTTATGAACTTGCTAGGAAGTAGGATCTTTGTGCTCAGTGCCACCAAGTGTCACCAAAATGTTGATGGTAGGGGAAGGGTTAGATCAGGCTGGTGTGTAGGGAGAATCCCTCTGGCTAACATGTGGAGAATGGTGGGAGGCACGCACTTTGGAGACAGAGGCCAAGGAGAAGGCTGGCACAGCCACCATGTAGGTAGGAGCAGAGGTGGCAGAGTCCAGAGCTGTGCGGGGGGGCAGAGCGACAGGGAGAAAGAAATATGTCCAGGACTCAGTTGCAGGCTGCATGAAAGTATGAGGGAGAAAGAAGAAGTAACAGAAGATGGCATTCCTATTCCTGGTGTTGGGGACTGAGGGAGACTCTGGAGGCGGGTGGGAAACAGACTAGGCAAGCCCCACTGGCCCGGGACATATCATGAGGAGCAACTAAAGGGTTGGAAACACAGAGGAATTTGCAAGGAAAAGACAGGTGATCTGGAAAAGTGAGCAGTGCCCTCAGGAACAATGTGCTCCAGCTAGAGGGGTGGTTGGGGCTGTCAGAGCAGGGAAGCAGGCCCAGCCCCTGCCCAGAGCCTTAAAGGCAGCCCAGCAGGCCCATACAGACAATGTTGCCTTGTCAGGCTCCACCCAGAGGTTAGGAGTACAAAACCAAAGTGTCTTCAGGGCTAGTTCCTTCTGAGAGCTAGAGGAAGTCCATTGTATTCTGTTAGCCATGGGCATTCTTTGGCTTGTAGATGGCATTCTACATGGTCTTCACATCATCCTTCCTCTACACATGTCTGTTTCTGTGTCCAAGTGTCCCCTTCTCATGACACCAATTATATTGAATTAGGGCTCACCCTTATAGCCTTTCTTTAACTTGTCCATCTGCAAAGATTACTTTCAAATATGATAATAGTCACAGGTCCTAGAGGGTAGAACTTCAACCTGTTTTGGGGGGACACAGGTCATAATAGATCCTAATATTCATCTAGACTTGGCTGTGAGCGGAAGCCCATGAGGTCCTCTCTGAGGTGGGGCAGTAGCTGAGGAAGGAAAGGAAGCCTGCTCAGTCTCAATTGGGCTTGGCTAAGAGTGGAGCCCAGGTCCAAGGAGCAATGTTCTGTCTGGGACAAACCATCTTTCCAAGACCAGGGACCCAGGCAAAGGACAGGCCATGGATAAAGAGAAAGCTGCCCCAGGAGAATGCAGAAGGGGTGCGGAGGCTGGTGCAGCATTGGGGAGCAGGGGCTGGTGGTGGCCCCTTGGGTGTGGAGACATGGTGTTGTGGGGCAGGTTGCTAAATGAGTGGCATGCACGCACACATGTTTTTCAAGCTGCTGGGTCCAGGACTCGAACTGTGGAGTGGAATAAGAATAAGAAATTTTCTTATTTCTCTCTCTCTCTTTTTTTTTTTAAGTAACGAATAGTTTCAGATGCCTGTTAAAAGAAAATGTAGGAGGAGAATTAGATTGTACTGTATTATGCATTTGAGAGGCATTTTGACATTTATTCCAGAAAATTCTTTTGTATGTTTAGTACCCACCATATGGCTGTCATAGCAAAGTGACAATATTAATTAAATAGGGCCACTATAACAAAGTACAAAAATTGAGTAGCTTAAAAAACGGGAATGTATTGTCTCAGTTTTAGCGTCTAGATGTCTGAGATCAAGGTATTGGCAGAGATGGTTCCTTCTGAGGGCTATGAGAGAGAGGCTCTGCTCCAGGCCTCTCTCCTTGGCTTGAAGATGGTCTTTTACTCCCATGTCTTCTCACATCCTCCCGTGTGTGTGTGTGTGTGTGTGTGTGTGTGTGTGTATACATGTCTGTGTCCTAATATCCCCCTCTCATAAGGACACCAGTCACATTGGACTAGAGCTCACTCTAATGACCTCATTTTTAAAATATTTATTTATTTATTTATTTATGTATTCCACAAGAGAGATAGAGGTATATATAGAGAAAGATATAGAGACAGGCACCCCACAACTGGGTCTTCACACTATGATCCAACCCTAGTCTCATCTGGTCTGGATTATGGGCACACGCATATGTACCCAACATGCGCAGGGAGGTCCCAGGACCTTTCCCATGTAGGTCCAGTTGCATTACCACTGCACCATTGCCTGGCCCCATAATGTTCCCATTTTAATTTGATTACCTCTGTGAAAACTCTGTTTCCAAATACAATTCTGAGGTACTGGGGTT
This sequence comes from Tupaia tana, assembly GCA_026018925.1. NCBI lineage: Eukaryota > Metazoa > Chordata > Mammalia > Scandentia > Tupaiidae > Tupaia > Tupaia tana. The sequence goes on along the minus strand of JAKSZU010000009.1, from coordinate 5,028,787 downwards.
AGGATTCTAATCTATCTTTTTCTGCAGGGGAGGAAAGGACACAACTCAACCCCTAATAGTGACTCTTGGAGCCTGGGCATCACTAGCCTGAAGGGAATCTTCCCCAGCTCGGGTATGAGAGGTTTGTTCACTCCTCAGGGTAGCTGAGATGTTGGTTTGAGCAACCACTCCAGAAAAAGGCAATGTTACTGCCCTCAAAACCTAAGAGGAGGCTTGGGAGGTGGCTCTGAGGAAAGCACAGAAGTCAACAAAGGGCTGATGCCTCAGATGTAGGGACCCTTCCCTCTTCTTGGGGACCAAGGTATGACTGTGAACAAGGACAAAGGGAAGAAATTCAGCCTGCAGGTAGTTCAGGTAATGTTCTGAAACTAGGCAAAAGATGGGAGAGTTTGGGTCAATGTATTGCAAATAGGATCAGGATGACTTAGTCTGGCTTCCTCACCTCCTATCTTAGGGTTTGAAGACCACGGGTTAAACAACTTATGTTATTAGTAGTATTTTGCTTGTATGCTTATTATGTAATGATGGCTTCACTGTCTTATGCCATTGAATGTAATGTGCATGAGCATGTACAATGGTTTGGTTTGGGCAATGAGTCATTATTGTCTGCAACCCCTTAAAGAGAAAGAGGAACCTGGTCAGCTAGCCCTGCTAGAGTTGCCCTGCTCTGCCCTACTAGCTTGCCCTGCTCAGCTTGGCCTTGGTTCAGCCTCCTGAGCCCTGATGGCCTTGTCTTGGCTTGGCCTTGGCTCAGCTCAGTTCAGCTCAACGCCACTCACTGTGAGCTCCAAGAGGGAGGAAAGCACTCTGTGAGTGTTCTTTATGGACATTAATAGCTCCAAGAGAGAGGAAGCACTTTCAAGAGCTGCTATGGACTTTGCAAGCCTACTAAGTGCTCTGTGAGCTCCTACTAAACTCAGCCAATAAACAACATGATATCAGTGCCTCGTGTCTTTTTCTAACTCCTTGCGTCTCTGTTTAACCCACCTTCCAGGGGAAAACAACCTTGCAAAACAGTCAAACGCGGAAATTCTGGAAAATCAACACTGGGGACCTCATTGTTTTTCATCACACTGATTTGAAAATACAAAGAATATGGAGCGTGTTTAAATGTAATCCCTTCAGAGTCAAGATGTTTTTGGACACATGTGAAGGAAATCTCTAAACAGGGTGTTGGAGTTCCTGTGCTAGTTAGTCAAGGTGAATGAATTTGGTTTGAGTCACATTGAGTGAGAAGCTTAAATACAATGCTGGGAAGTAGCTAAGGAAGATTCTCACTGGTGGTGTTCTCTCTATGAGATACACCTGACACCCAGCCATGTTCTCATGGAGAAAAAACTATTGTCCATATTCTGTGAATGATATGAGGAAACCAAGAAACAAGCTCTCTGAGATGGGCCTAGGCATGGTGGGTGCTGCTTCCTTGGACAAAAATCTCTCCTTACCGTGACTTGAGTTTATAGTGTTGCTAGATCATTATGCCCATGTAATGGTGCACAAACCACAGGCATAGCAACATTGAAATGTGCCTTTTGTTTACTGCAAACAAAATTGAAAATAAACTGAAGTTGTTTCTCCCAAACCTGTTCCACAGTAGTTGAGATGATGGCATTTCTTCCCTTCAGCCAATAATAGGGATATACTTTGCAAGAATTTTATCGAAATTTAGAAGATAGCCAGCCTTGATAACAGCTGAGCTCTCGCTTTAATGTTTTTCTTGCCTTTTCTCCTGAAAGTGGCTCATTTGGTCACTTTTCTAGTTTTTTCAGGGATGGGGCTGAATTTGCTCTGTCCCCTTCACTTCTGACCCTTTCTAGCCATTTAGTAGGGCATAAGATGAGCAAGGCATTGCAAAAACAAACCAGCAAGTATAGTCTTTTGGTGGCAAAGGGATGATTCAGGATGAAGGATCTATGGGGCACCTTTGGCAAACAACAGCTTTAACGTGCCTCGGCATCTGTCAGGGACCAGAGTGACTCTAATGTCTTTGAAACAACAAATACATGTATACACTCCAAGGGTGGAAGTAGGCCTGTGGTTGGCTAAATGCTCAACCCTCTGGTTGAGGTGGACACTGGCTTCCTGTCTTGCTTCACTTCGTATTGCTATAACAGAATTCCCAAGGCTGGGTAATTTTAAATACAAAAAGGTTTCAAGCCAGCAGGTGATGTGGTGGTTAAGGCAGCTGGATCCCACATGGTCAACTCCACAGTTCACATCTTGGACCTGGTGGCTTTAAAAACATGCCAGGCACATGTGCAAGCATGTGTGCCTGAAATCCTGAGAGAAGAATGAAAGAGAAGCCACTTCTGTGTAGCCATCCCTCCAGGGAGTGATGTCTCACTTTCCCTCTCTCTGTGTCTCTCCAGTGAGTACACAAGCCCTAGGGCAAAAGGATGGCATAATGGTTACATTACTGGACTCCCACGTAGTCAACTGCGGTTCAAGTTCCAGACCCGGTAGCTTAAAACTGATGCTGGGTGCATGTGCATACATGTCCAAGATCCAGAAAGGAGAATGGAGGGGAGGGGATTGTGGCATGGCCCTCTCCACTGGAGGGTGATTTCTTACTTTCTGTCTCTCTGTCTCTCCAGTAAATGCATCATGCACCCTATTGCAAAAATTTCTTATTTATTTAAAAAAATTTAAAAATAAATAAAAGTCCTTTTTAAAAGATTCTTTAGCTCATGATTCTGATGGCTAGAAAGGCCAAGAGCATAGCACTAGCATCTGCTTGGCTTCTGGTGAAGGTCATGTGCTGTGTCACAAAATGGTGGAAAATTGGAACAGCCAGCAGACATGCAAAAAGACATGCATGAGATGGGCTTGCGTTATAACAACCTGCTCTTGAAGAGTGAATCCATTCCTGCAAGAACTTACTCCTACAAGAAATCATGAATCTATTAATGAGAACAGTACCCCTATGATCCACATACCTCCTGCTGGGTCCTACCCTCTAGTACCAATATGTTGGGAATCAAATTTCAACATGAGTTTCAGAGGGGACACACTCAAATTCACACTGTCCAATCTTATAGCTAGGGAGAGCTGGCTAAATGCAAGTGTGAGCAGAGAAGCAACAAGTGACTACAGTGGACAGGCATTTCTCAGGTATTTCAAGTGCTTTACAGATGCACAAGGCTGAGAAAAATATGCTCATTCTCCCAATATCTATTGAGTTGCTGGAAAAGTCATGCCATATTTTCTATTCAAAAATGCATCATGATTTTTCTGATGACCCAATAGTACCTTAACATTTGCTAGTAACCTTGACAATGACCAGAAGCTGAGCTTTGGGCACAGCCCATTGGTATCTTCCTGTTACCGTCAACATATTGGCTGTGCTTTCTCCTCTTGGGGTCTCATTTGATGACTCATTCTCAACACAGGTGCTTCTTTTTCAAGCAGGCTCCAGCACAGCCTGACCATTCTTGTAACAGGTAAACAAGTTGCCCTGCCAGGAGGCACATGCACTTGCGAGTCAGTTCACTAACACTCAGCCTATGGGGAACAAACTCTGGGTGAATGCCCACCCAGCTGGAGCCAATACTCTGTTTAAATAGACTAAGCTAATTTGTTGGGGCTTTGCTGTGATTGAATACACGTGCTATGAATGAGGTTTATTTTAAATTTAAATCTAATTTTTAATGTCTCAGGAGGTAATACTTTCAAAACTAAGGAGATAAATGAGGTGGTTCATACCCTGTGTGAGGAATAGAATTGCTGTTCTGGGTGTTTCAGATTTGGGTGGGTCATTTGTTTTGTTTGTTGAAGGTGGCTGCCTCCGGATGGTTGCTTTGTTTTGTTTTCATCTATTTTCCACAGCAGACTGGGGAGAGTCTGCTTTTAACCAAAAATGTTTTTAAGAGCAAATTGCCTTTGCCATTAGTTTATGCCCTGCTTCCACTTGGTTGCCGTGACAGCAACTGGTATTCATGAAGGGACATTCAGGTACAGCGGATCAAGAAATGGAAGGCAACACTAGTAAAAAAGAAATCTGGTTCTTTGCCTCATCAGTCCTTGGCTGACAGCAACTCGTGCCAGGGCTACTTGTCTAGAACATTCTTTTACTTTACTCATCTCTTTTTTATCAAAGAGAAAGCAGGTCTCAGGTCCTGGCTAGGTGTAGATGCCAGGTTCTCACTAGAATTTAATATCATGGTTTAGTTTTCATTTGTGTGGCAAGAGATACCAGTGCTCCATTTACATCATGATGAGGAGTTTCCTCTTAAGATTAACTTAAGTAAAAATAGAGAGTCGACCTAAAGAAAATTTGTAATCAATTAATAGCATAAGATGTAGACATATGAAGCCTGAAATTTGGGAAGCTCTGAACCAGGTCATTCCAGAGGATCCTCCCAGAGCTGATGTTCTGAAACTGTACCGAGGGTCAGTTAGTGGGAGAAAATATTTGCAAATTAAATGATAGGGGACTGGTATCCAGACTATATAAAGAATTCTTATACTCAACAATAGGAAGACAAATAACCCAAGTAAAAATGGGCAAAAGACCTGAATAAACATTTCTCTGCAGAAGATATACACATAGCCAATGAACACATGAGAAGATATTCAGAAGATATTCAAAATCAATAGTCATTAGGGAAATGCAAATGCAATTAAAAACAAATGAGATAACACTTCTCGCCCACTAAGACCACTATAATTTAAAGAAAGGAAAATGACAAGTGTTGTGGGATCAACAGATGGTGTAATGGTTATGTCTCTGGACTCCCACGTAGTCAACTGCAATTTGAGTCCCAGATATGGTGGCTTAAAACGCATGGCAGGTGCATGTACATGCATGCCCAAAATCCCAAGAGGAAAATGGAGAAAGGATTGCAGTGTAGCCATCTCCCCGAGGGGTGGTTTCTCTCTTTCTGTCTCTGTTTCTCCAACAAGCACATGTGCCCGATAGCAAAAATCTCTCTCAAAGAAAATAAATAAATAACAAGTGTTGTGAGGATGTAAAGAATCTGGAACTCTCATACACTAATGATCACATTGGAAACCGATCTGACAGTTCCTTATGTTAAACATGGAGTTCATCATATGACCCAGAAATTCCACCCGTAAGTATATATCCAGAAGAACTGAAAACATATCCATCAAAAAACTCGTACATGAATGCTCACAAAAGCATTATTTATAATAGCAAAGAGGGGGAGGAACCAAAATTTCCATCGACAAATAAATAGGTAAACATAATGGAGTATGTCCTCATAATAGAATATTATTTTCCCATAAAAAGAACAAATGATTGCTACATGCTACAACATGCATGAACCATGAATACATTAAGTGAAAAAAGTCTGTTACAATGAGAACACATTGCATGATTCCCTTTTATAGAAAATGTCCACAATACACAAGTCACAGAGACAGAAAGCACATTAGTGGCCAAGGGGAGAGGAAACGGGGACAGTATGCTTAAATGTGTAAGGTTTCTGGGGCCAGCAGGTGGTGTGTGGTTAAGGGCACTAGACTCCCACATGGCCAACTGTGGCTCAAGTCCCAGACCTTGTGGCTTGCTTTCTCACTTTCTCTTTCTCTCTCTCACTCACTGTGTCCCTCTCTGGTCAAAATTAAAAATAAATAAAATAAATAAATAAAGTTAAATAAAATAATTCTTTAAAAAGTGTAAGGTTTCTTTGTGGGGCAATGAAAATGTTCTAGAATATGGTGGTAACATAACTTTGTGAGTATATTAAAAGTTTTACACTTTCAAGAGGTGATTTTATGGTACATGCATTATATCTACATTTTAAAAAAATACAATGAACAAAAATGTTTAAATCGGTTAGTGCTTCTCACTGCCTAGCAAACAAACACGTTCAGTATTAACCTTGAATGAGACTGGGGATCAGTACTCTTTGGCCTCTCTCTTTTCTTTCCCAACTTCCAAACCTTGCTTTCTCAGGCCTCTTTGACCTTCGTCTCTATGATAAACAGGATAGCACTAGGAATAACTTAC